>JAVYIG010003192.1:0-207270 GCA_035222895.1 Strongylocentrotus droebachiensis
CACTGTCATTTACCAGACTAGATTTAGAGGCTGGAAGCCTATAGTTGAATCTCAGTGTCCATGTCATAGAACGATGAACGATCCTGTGGATGACTCTGTGAAGAATACAGGTCCCCTTCTGTGAAAGGTCGAACATGTGCCATTCCTAAGTCCTCCTGTTTACAGGAGCAAACAGTATCAATTAGATAGGGACTGTAGCTTTTATAATATTACTTATAAACAACATTATTTAGGCCAGCATTTATAGTTTAAACTTTTCAAGTCTGTACTATTATAATATATGACATAAAGTAAAAATCTAATTTGTATAGAAAATGTCAACAATAATTAGATTGCTAAATTGCTATGGCAATCATGACATTGTTGGTTGTTGAACGTTTCATCTGATTTTGCTTTTTACCAGTCATCTCCATATCCGAAGCAATGCTAATGTACATTGCCTCATAGCTATAGACCCCTTTTACATGATAATACTAAACAGGTTGCTAAAACTTGAGCAATATCCTCTTTAAGACATAATCACAAGTGAATCTAGTTTGTGCATGAATGATATGTACTCACATTATTTCTGTTAGGCTCAACTATCCACTGCATCCCTTTTTGAGCTCGAACGAGGACCAATTCCCCTGTTGTTGCCATTCTCACAATGAAATTGCAATATTCGTAATCGCTCACCTCGGCGTCGTAGGTACCGGTAGTTTTCTCCGGCTTTCTCACTTGATAGATATGGGTGTGTTATGTGACACCGTGAATTGCACAAACTCCCCTGCTTCTATTATCGATTGATTTTTACCCCTGGAGTTTCTCAACAACAACAACAATGGGTTGAAGGGTTGAATTTGCAACCGAGATATGATGCACCTCTGAATCTTGCACAAGTTTTAATGCCACTAAAGCACTTCCAGCTCCAACTATAGCTGCTCTTACAGCGAAGAGAAATGCCATTTGTAACAAGAAGAATCCTAAATTGGAAAGTTGGAAGTGTTGCCAATCACTCAATGTGTCTGTTATCGATCAGAAGTTAATATGCTTGAATGTTCTGGTGGCAATTCCCTGTAGCATTGCATAAACTAAAGCAAAGATCAGTGCTCACTGTAGTAAAGATTGTGCACTTTTTGCAGTCTACCAAGCAGCAAAAGGTGCTCTTTTTGTCCGACTTCCTTTAATGTCAAAGACAATGAACTGCGCTTCCTATTTCGCAATGTCCATCACATTTATTTTAAGCCACACTGATAATTTCACAATGCAGTTAGAGTCTTTGGGAACAATGGGTATATGTAAGAGCAATTGTAAAACCAACATTTTTGATTTAGACTTTAAAAAAAAAAATCCTGCTGTTTGTATCATGGGGACCCCATAGAATTAACTACATAATCCCTTTTCTGCTTTCAAGCCTACTTCAATTATGTAAATTAATTGTGGAACACCCCTCTTAAAATGAGATGGTAGTCACTAGTCAGTTTCAAATGTGCAAAAGGCCATAAATCGCTGACACCAGACTTGGTAGAAATACCATTAATGGGTGTACAAGTCTGCACACAGCAAACCCAGAGGCCTATCAAGAAAAACCTAGACTCTCAGAGTCTTTGGTGATGGAAAAATGAGACAAAGAATTTACCATATGGGGCCATGCAAATCAATACATTAAGCCTGTTGGTTATAAAAACTGAAGGCTTATCCTGGTGATTGACATCACCTTTTATTAGAGCCCACTCCAATTCATATTAAATGTAGGATTTTAGATCTGATGTATGCTTGAACAGTAATTTGGAACAATGACAGCAGATATTCTTCACAGTGCACCTATAGATTTGAACTGCATTGTGCATTTTTGTAGCAAATGCCAGGAGAAGATATTTTGTGTATTATTATATTCTTCTCTTTCATATCTTTATTTTCAAACAGATCCCCATGCCATTGTGTACTTGATCTACAGTCTTGAGGGCTATAGTTCCGTCTGTCTAGCTGGAGGTTGTGTGATCTGCATACTTGAGGAAGGGTTGAGGAAAGTCACCCTAGTGGTCCTTCTTTGGTAGAATGGACTCCTTTCTCAAGTAAACATCGAGCAGAATAAAAAACATTGGGTTGTTCTACAGAAAGAAGGCCAGTAATTCATCTTGGACAAATTAAGTTACCTTCCTTAAAGTCATGTGATCTTAAATTTGATGGGCTGAGTGCCTGAGTATATAAGTTAAAAACAAAGGGTGGTACATGACTTGATGATCTAGACTTGTTTGTAGTACTGGATCTGCTAGAAAAACTGAACTGTTTTCTCTAAGGCTTTGATATTCTTCTACAGATATTAAACTTTATTTCAAGCATTTTTCAAGAAAATTTGATGTGTCAACCTTCTAGATCCTTGCTACGTATTGAAGGTATATCTCATTTGATATTGACGTCATAGGAAAGGTTTCTTCTGGATATAAATGATGGCTAAATGTGACGATTCCAATGAGTTCATGGAGATCCATGGTGGAAGTGAGGCAAGCAGAGTGATTTCAAGGAATTCCAAGATGCTAAAGATATGGATGATGCCTCTGATGAAGGCAATCTGGATGGAATCCATGATGACGATTTTGAGCCAGAGGCATTTCCTACGATGAAGTAGACTGTGAATTTTATGACAATTTTTGGATACTGGTTTAGATGATGACGATGATGATGATGCAAGTGTGGGTAGTATGGACGAAGGCGCTAAACCAAATGAGCAGTGGTCAGAAGAACTCCATAGTTACAAGGCCGGAGCTTTTGTAGGTCCTCTACCTGGACCAACAAAACCCCTTGAGGCTGTCGCTAATGAGCTGGACTTCTTTTATTTGATGTTTCCTCCTTCATTGATCAAACTTCTTGCCCAGGAAACGAATCGGTTTGCTGAACAGAAGCGGGTTGACAACCCAAATGTTGCAAGATGGAAGCTAGTGTCAGTAGAGGAAATGAAGGTCTTTCTAGGAATACGGGTGTACATGAGCTTGATTGTCCTCCCTGAAGCACAACTGTACTGGTCAAAGAACAGAATAATGGGCACGTTATATGTCACGAAAGTTATGAGAGTGAAGCGCTTCAGAGAAATCAGTGTGAATTTTAGTGCCAACGACCAGAAGAAGCAACATCCTGAAGGTGACCCCAACTACGTACTAAGTACGGTAGTGCGTAGTTTCTCTTCGCCGGTTGAATCGACGAAACAACATGGAAGAATTGTCGGGATAGGACGAAGAATCACCCCTTTTTTCCCATCGAAGACTTCTCCAACTTATAATTTCAAGTTGCCGGCTAGATGCCCAGAGGAGTCGAGCAACCTAGTAAGTCAAAATTGTAATTACACCCTTTGCATATTTTGAGATAATGTCAGGCTAACCCGCTGTTAGAATGTTTTTTGATGCACGAACGTACCCGAAGCTCCGACGCACAGTGGGCCAGGGAGGAACCAAAGTGCGCCAAAACTAAGTTTGGGTGATTTATTATTTTCAATTTTTTTCTTGCCCAATTGAAAGGTTATACATAGAGGTATACCTCAGTGAAATATTTAATTCTGGTATGCACAATAAAGGGTATAAATTTACTACTTCAAACAGCAAAAACCTACATATTCACAGTTTTAGTGCAAAAGTGACTAATTTTATAAATCTTTCAATTCAACATGAAGTTTTTAAGTTATTGATATGAAATTGCTCTCACATATTCCTGATATTTCATTTCGTTGAATGAATGGGTTAAAAAATTAATAGAAACACAATCTTCATGATATATTATAGGGTAATTCACTGAAAAATGGACTATATCCATGTTTTTTATAAATCCAGAAGAAATGTTTAGATTTCCGCGGTGTACCGCTTAAATTTTAATACCACAATTTTTTCTGATGTCTAAGCTTCAAGTTGATACCAAATTTGGCTGCCCGATCTTGCCCGTTGTTATGTTAGAGCCGATTTCCCTTGCCACATTGCCCCGAAAAATGTGTTTTTTTTTTTGGTCCGCGGCTGAATCATGAAGGATTCGTGGTCATAAATCACGGCGCGAAGGGGCGAGTGACACTTGTTCTGACACCGCGGACCAAAATAAACACATTTTTCGGGGCAATGTTGCAAGGAAAGCGGCTCTAACATAATAATGGGCAGAATCGGGCAGCCAAATCTGGTATCAACTTAAAGCTTAGACATCAGAGAAAATTTTGGTAATAAAATTTAAGCGAAAATCCCTGGAAATCCAAACATTTCCTCTGGACTTATACAAAATAAATCCCCAAACATGAGTTTTGGCGCACTTTGGTTCCTCCCTGGCCCACTGTGCGACGCCTGCGGCGCCTGTGTTGGAGCTTCCCGGAGTTACAAAAAAGGTAGACCTACCCTTTTTTGTTTTTTTGTCAATGTGCAATCAGTGCTTGAAATACACCCCCTTTTAAGGAAAACGTAGAAGCCGCCGAAGCTGTGAATCTGAAAAGGTAGGCCTACCCTTTTTTAGTTTTTAATTGTGCGATCGGTGCTTGAAAAACACCCCTTTTTAAGGAAAACGTTGAAACCGCTGTAGAGTCTATAGCTGAAAAAGACACCCTTTCACCGCTCTTTCTCGACGCCGGTGCGTAGCCAGTCATGTTGAGGTTGACCCCCTTGGGCAGTGAGGTACCGTACGCATGTTTGGATTATTATATAGCATTGGTTGATTTGTTGTTGTTCTTGGGTTTTAAGACTGACCAATCAAAAAAGATTATTTCTGCCTGGCTGCATGTACTGTTTTTTGAAGTGTGCATCATTGATGATTGGATGGCGCTGTTTCTTTTCCTTTTCAGTGAATTGGTTCATTAAAAAATCAACATGACAAGCAGCTCGAGGTTTGCCGATACATCTTTTACAAAGCAATCAATACTCACCATTTAAAAAAAACTGTCAAAATACGAAAGTAATAAAATAACAATGGCAACATCGCACAGTTCAGCAATATCATTATTGAGGATTTAATCAAGTGTATCGAAGGTCTATGTAGATAAGTATAGCCACCAAAACAATCGAGGCAATATGTCATTAAATATTCCAGGATGAATTCAATCGAGCATATTTTCAGAATACTAGGCTTAATGCACGAAAATATCACCTAAAAACGATTTTAGTTGAGTAAGAGGGGAATAATTTCACAATATATGTAGGTCTAAATGTGGAGAACCATCGACAATGGGTGATGAATGGGTAATTTAACAGCCCTATAGAGGTTTATTTTTAGAGAAGGAAATCATTCATAAGTAAAGATATTAAAGATGAAGTAGAGTTCTGGTCATGCACTTGCATTATGAAAGAAACGGTGTGGAATCGACCAGAAAAGGTTGATCATCTAGCATAAGAATTTGTGTGTATTGCAAGGTTCTGGAATCATCAAAATGATAAGAAATTTGGCCAAGTCTTGGTAAAGTTACAAACACTGTACACAGAAAGATGTATATGGGACTACACGAACACGTAGCATAAAAATCCTACCCCGGAGTTTTACGATGTTACATGACATAATTAGAATATGAAGGCATTTGAAGAGCCATGCTTTCCAGGGAACATGTCTTATCTGATGTTCTTCCACACTTGCATAATAAGAATGATAACGCTCACAAATTATTTTTCACCTCTTCCCAGAACTCAACCTTCTCTTTAAGTGACACGTCTTGCACAAGATAAAAAATGGAAGAAACAATTTTAGCTCAACTAAAATTCTTTACTTGATTTCTAAACTTTCAAAGTTGTTTCTTTCAATAAACTTGTGACATTGCATTGAATAATGTACTTAGTTGTTAAAAAGCATGTTACAACTACGGCCATTAAAAAAAATATACATGTTTAGCGTCCCCGCCCGCTTCCTTTTTGGGGGGCCGCCTCCTATTTTTATTTTTTTATTTTTTTTGAAGAAAAACAAACATGAAAAACACTGCTAAAATGGATCTACAGGTATGTCTGATTTTTTTTTTTAAATTTTTTAAAATAATGTCGGCGGCCATCTTGAAAAATAGCCTGACTGTCAGGGAAAATGTACCGAGCGGCCATTTTGAAGAAGAAAAAAAAAAAGGGGGGGGGGGCCTCCTCCTTCCTATTTTTTTAAAAAAGCAGGACGCTAAACATGTTTGTTTTTTTGTATTTGGCGGCCTTTTGGCCTATTCTTCCACATCGATTTACACGATTCCCCACCAAAGTGTATGAGATGAGAGGTATGAAGCAAGATATTCTTTGCATAATCTACAGTTTCTCAACACAAAATGGGCATTAACATTTTCTTGATAACGTGACGTACTATGCAAAGTTGTTTATCAAGTTAAAAAAATATTCAAATTTATGGATGCTTCCTTTGCAGGTGTGTGATGTGATGAAGTATTTTATGGACTTACTATTATCCTTTGTACTGAAATTATCAGAATTTCAAATGCATAAATAAGTTGGTGCTCTTCTGGGATGAAGGTTTCACATAAATGAAAAAGATATTTTGTCAACTGCTATATCCATGTACATGTATATTATGTTAATATTTTATATAAAAAAGTTACAATTGTTCCCCTGTTATATATTTTTCACCCAAAATTATTTGTACCTTCTCAGCCACGATTTTCTCTCATCGAAAAGTAAAATTGTTGTTATTGGTTTAAAAAGTATTTCAAACTAAAACTTTGTGCATGATACTTGCCTGGTTCATATGATCGCATTCTCAAGAAAATGATTCGCCCACGTCATGCCAAGAATACCTTCATATATTATTATATATCTCTTATAAACTTTCCTAAGTAATATTGTACATTGTAAGGCAGGAATACATCTCATCTTTCAGCATATACACCTACATTTATTCTTTAAGGTGAGGTTTCGTTTAAAGGAATGATAAATAAATTCCTTCCTTGATATATGGTGTAAACAAGAATTACAAGATTAAGATTTTACCCCCAAAATTATAGAAAGTGTCTGAAGTTCTTGACATCATTTAGTGGCAGATCCAAGTTGGGGTGGGGGGGGGGGGGAGAAAAAGAAGAAAAAGAATTATACTTCCTCATTGTTTTTACTTGTCAGGGGATTTTTCAGATGTGAACCCCCCACCAGAGAACCTTGGGTCCGCCACTTCACCACTGTCTTTTACCAGACTAGATTTAGAGGCTGGAAGCCTATGTATAATAATCAGAGTGGCTAACATTTCTCCCCGTCATAGAAAGATGAACGATCCTGTGGATGACTCAGGTCCTCTTCTGTGACGGGCCACACGTGCCATTCCTAAGTCCTCCTGTTTCAGTAGCAAACGGTATCAATTAGATAGGGACTGTAGCTTTTATAATATTACTTATGAACAACATTATTTAGGCCAGCATTTATAGTTTAAACTTTTCAAGTTATTATAATAATATTAGACATAAAGTGCAAATCTAATATGTATCGAAATTTATGTCAACAATAATTGGATTTCTAAATTGCTATGGCAATCATGACATTTTTTGTTGTTTAACGGTTCATCTGATTTTGATTTTTACCAGTCATCTCCACATCCGAAGCAATATGCTAATGGACATTGCCTCAGTCATAGACCCCTTTGACATGGTGATACTAAACAGGTTGCTAAAACTTGAGCAATATCCTCTTTAAGATATAATCACAAGTGAATCTATTATGTGCATGAACATGTACTCACATAATTTCAGTTAGGCTCAACTTTCCACTGCATCCCTTTTTGAGCTCGAACGAGGACCAATTCCCCTGTTGTTGCCTTTCTCACAATGAAATTGCGATCTTCGTAATCGCTCACCTCCGCGTCGTAGGTGGTTTTCTCCGGCTTTCTCACTTTGATAGATATGGGTGCGTCATCTGACACCGTGAATTTCACAAACTCCCCTGCTTCTATTATCGATTGATTTTTACACCTGGAGTTCTCAACAACAACAACAATGGGTTGAAGGGTTGAATTTGCAACCGAGATAAAATGCACCTTTGACTTTGAGTGTCGCATGAGTATTGCCGTTACAGCACTTCCAGCTCCAATCATAGCTACTCTTGCAGCCCAGATAAATGCCATTTGTAACAAGAAGAATCCTTGGAAAGTTGGAAGTGTTGACAAACACTCAGTGTGTCTGTTATCGATCAGAAGTTGATATGCTTCAATGTTTTGGTGGCAATTCCCTGTAGCATTGCATAAACTAAAGCGAAGAGAAGTGCTCACTGTAGTAATGGTTGTGCACTGTTTGCAGTCTATCCAATCTGCAAAGGATAGTGTGCTTTTTTCCCCTTCAAATGACGACTTCCTTTAATGTCGAAAACAATTACTGCGCTTCCTATTTCGCAATTTCCATCACATTTTTTTTAAGCCACACTGATATTTCACAATGCAGTCAAACCTTTGGAAACTATTAGTACAATTTTAAAAACAACTTTTTTGGTTTAGACTTTGGGTAAAATTCTCTGTTTGTATTATGGGGACCCCATAGAATTACCAACATAATCCCTTTTCTGCTTTCAAACCTACTACAAATTATGTAGATTAATTGCTGAACAAACCCTCTTAAAGGGAGATGGTAGTCACTACTCAGTTTCAAATGTGCAAAAGGGGCCATACATCGCTGACACCAGACTTGGTAGAAATACCATTAATGGGTGTACAAGTCTGCACACAGCAAACCGATAGGCCTATCAAGAAAAACCTCCTAGACTCTGTTGCCTGAATTCACAAAGGAGGTTTGTCGACAAACCTAGGTTTATGTGCGTCATATGACGCGTTTCGACGCGTTTTTACAAACCTTGGTCTGTAAAAATGCGTCATATGACGCACATAAACCTAGGTTTGTCGACAAACCTCCTTTGTGAATTCAGGCCTCGGAGTCTTTGCTGATGGAAAAGTGAGACAAAGAATTTACCATATGGCAAATCGGGGAATGCAAAGCATTACATTAACCATGTTAATCATAAAACTTAAGGCTTTTCCTGGTGATTGACAATTAACACCTGTTATTAGAGCCCTCTCCAATGCATATTTAATGTAGGATTTTTAGATCTAATGTATGCTTGAACAGTAATTTGGACCAATGACAGCAGATATTCTTAACAGTGCACTTTATGTCGATTTTAACTGATAAACATTGTGCATTCATGTATTTATAGGAGCAAATACCAGGAGAAGATATTGTTTGTACAGTATTACTATATTCTTCTCTTTTATATCTTTATTCTCAAACAGAACCAGATGCCATTTTGGACTTGATCTACAGTGTGGAGGGCTAATAGTTCAGTCTGTCTATAGCTGGAGGTTGTGTGATCTGCATACTTGAGGAAGGGTTGAGGAAAGTCACCGACCAAAATTAAAAAACATTGGGCTGTTCTACAGAAAGTAGGCCAGTAATTCATCTTGGACAAAGTCACCTTGATCTTAGATTTGATGGGCTGAGTGCCTGGGTATAAGAAGTTAAAAAGAAAGGCTGTATGACTTGATGACCTAAACTTGTTTGTAATACTGGATCTGCAAGAAAAACAGAACAGAAAAATCAGGAAAACAGAGCCATAATCTTTTACATTCTTTTACAAATACTCAACTTTGTCTCAAGCATTTTTCAAGAAAATTTGATTTGTCAACCTTCCAGACCATGCTACGTATTGGATAGGTTCCCATTTGATATTTACGTAATAGGGAAGGTTTCTTCCGGACAGTGGCGTACGCAGGATTTTTTCAAGGGGGGGGGGGGGGTGGGCGGGGGGGGGGGGGGGGGGGGGGGGGTAAGAGGACTTTTTTTTTTTTTTTTTTTGGTGTAAAAAAAATTGAAATTTGACATTTTGCTCCGTAGGGGGGGGGTGGTAAGGTAATTTTTTTTTAGGTCAGTCATCAGCATAATTTTTTTTTTTTTTTAAAATAAAAAAAAAACGCAAAGGGGGGGGGGGGGTTTGCTCAAAAATACACACATAACAAAAAAATAGGAGGGGGTTTAACCCCCCCTCCCCCCTCCCTCCCTCCCTCCCTCCCTCCATGATGTCAATCAGTTGAGCCGGAGGCGTTTCCTCCGGCTGAAGTTGACTGTGAATTTTACGACAAATATTTGGATACTGGTTTAGATGATGATGACGATGATGATGATGATGCAGGTGTAGGTGGTATGGAGGATGATGCTAAATCAAATGAGCAGTGGTCAAAAGAACTCCATAGTTACAAGCCCAGAGCTTTTGTAGGTCCTCTACCTGGACCAATGAAACCCCTTGAGGTTGTAGACAATGAGCTGGACTTCTTCTATTTGATGTTTCCTCCTTCATTGATTGAACTTCTGGCCCAGGAAACGAATCGGTTTGCTGAACAGAAGCGGGTTGGCAACCCTAATGTTGCTAGATGGAAGCCAGTGTCAGTAGAGGAAATGAAGGTCTTTCTAGGAATACGGGTGTACATGAGCTTGGTTGTCCTCCCTGAAGCACAACTGTACTGGTCAAAGAACAGAATCATGGGCACGTTTTATGTCACAAAAGTTATGAGAGTGAAGCACTTCAGAGCAATCAGTGTGAATTTCAGTGCCAACGACCAGAAAAAGCAACGTCTTGAAGGTGACCCCAACTATGATAAACTGTATGAAGTTAGACCAATTCTAGATGAAGTGTTAGTCACGGTGTTTGCAGGAGTACAACCCTCATCCAAGCTGCTTGGTTTATGCTTCTCATATTTCATATACTGATAGTTTCCGCCACTTCATGCCCAAGAAGCCGTATAACATGAAAGTTTTGATGAGGGCGGACTCTGTAAGTGGGTACTGTTGCGAGTTCCTGGTGTACGTCGGAGAGGTGAGCCATGAGGACGAGGAAAAGGAACCTAAAAAGAGGTTTCCATCACGTATGGTCTTTCAGCTGTGTCAGAGGCTCAGAGGATTCAACAATGTGATCACCATGGATGGTTACTTCACCTCCCCCTTGCTCATCAAGAACCTACACAGCCTGGACATCCTGGCTCGTGGTACAGTCTGCAGGAAGCTCAAGGAGTTTCCTCACACTCTTCTCTCTCAGAATCGTGTAACAAGGCAAGGGGACTGCGCTGCTGTGCAGCAAGGCAGCATGTCCGCCTATGCTTATGCGTGGCAAAATCGTGATGTGGTTCGTCTTGTATCTACTGCTGATGATCCGACAGTCACATCAACGCTTGAGTGGGAGCATATCGTGGTAAGAAGGTGGAGGTTTTGTATCCAGCTGTTCTCAAAGAGTATAACGAATGCATGGGTAGAATGGAAAGACTGGACCGATCAAGGACGGCGCATCCAACAGCGAGAGCGAGCACACGATGGTGGGTCTACCTCTTCTGGTGTCTGTTCGACGTTGCAGTTTTGAACGCTTTCATCTTGATCAGAGACTCCCAGGTCCATCAGAGGTTCACTCGCTCGGGAAAACGCAAGATGTTGAAAATAGTGAAGTTTCGTGAGAATCTCAGCAAGCAGCTCATGGCTCATAGATAATGTGTGAAGAAGGGAAGCTTGATCATCTAACCTGTAGCCAAAATGTCAGGGTTTTGATAAGATTTCTGTCATTCGAAATGGATGACACCCTGTGTTTCTGAAACTTTCTATTGTTAATGTGACAACTTAATGTGTAAGAACTCATGCCGCCTCTTCCGTGTTTGCCTGGGGTGGAGAGGACCCACTACCCTTTTCTTCTCCAAAGTTCCTCTGTGTGATCTGATGCTCACATGGCTTCTTTTCCAAAGTCTAGTCAGTCCTGCACATTGCTTTGATTACTGAACTTCCTTTTTGTATTTGATGATATGCATATTCCATGTGTGATGATTGTATCTTTATCGTGTTCCCTTGAATTTGCCAAATACATTTCATGATTGAATTTCTTGCCAGCATTTATATTCAGAGAATTGTAGAGATATTGTTCCTTGTTGAAAGTTTAGTTATTTTTGTATTAAAAGTTTTAAAGTGTATGATGATGTTCTTATGTCATGATATATATACAAGTGCAAGTGCCTCACAGTGCAGCACAATCGGCTTAAGCAATTATTTTTTTATCATGTGTATTAAAATATCAAATTTGTACTTGATGTCTTCCTATACAAAGTGATCTACGTTTTCAAGTTCCATATTTTTGAGGAAAATTAAAGCTTGCTGTCTTGTCATTTTGATTATTTGGGGATTTTGTTAAGGGAGTATCATTACTGCATTTGATATTGAATTCCTATTTCCCCAAGATATCATATTTCATTAATGTAGACTGAAGAAGAATATAAAAGCATCTAAGTTTTCTCGATCCCCAAAAAAGGAAGTGAAAAAGGAGGAGAGGGAGAAAGAGAGAGAAGAAAAATAAAAAGAGTAAGATAGGAAGAAAGTTCCTTTTCGTCATTCTTAAATCTAAGAAAGGGATCTTCAACGACTGCCACAATAAATTTGTTGCTGATTGTTTGTTACAGGGTTCTGACATTATGTTCAAAGGAAATAAAGCTCATGTAGACTTGTGTACTTTTTTTGTCAAGAATAAAGGCTTGATAAAGGCTATAATTATAAAAATGCCTACAGTACCTGTATTACACAATATACATGTATTGTGTTGCTGTTTATTACCATAATTACAAATCGAATTTTGGGTGGACTATAATGTAATGTCCTCCCCACTCCCATTAATATCGAATCGGTGTTTTACTTTTTTTAAATTTTAATTCTATAGCCTAGATTTGCTGAAGATATTGACCTGCACATGTCATGTTGCCAACTTTTTTAAATTAAACTAAATTGATGTAGATTGATTGGTGTTGAAACAAATAAAGTTGAATGAAATCAAATACACACTCTATTGTTTTGTATTTGTGTAATCCGAGAGAAAGAGAGAAGAGCAAAATAAAAAGAGGGAGTGAGATAAGAATAAAGGATCTAGACAGGGGTGGGTGTCTGGGTGAGAAAGAGCAAGAGGAGAAGCCCCCCCCCCCCTCACTCGTCATCAAGCCACTTATGTACTAATCAGGCGCGTACGCAGGGGGGTGTTTTGGGGGTACCCCCCCCCTCGTTTTTTTTTTGAAAAGAGAAATGAATACTTCCCCCCCTCGATCCTTACTGAGCGAAATATCGGTATATGCATATATAATTATGTACAAACCTTAATCATAGGTAGGCCTACAAACAATTTCTATCTTCAATTTGCATACCTCTTCTAGATGAATACCAAATCTTCTATGTGCATTTCGATCGTAATGAGATTCTGGGAATTTCAAAATGTCTTCACAACTCCAGATCACCACCAAAGGCATGCACATGCATTGTAGCTATATGTTTGATTGTCTTTACCGACAAATTAAGTCAATGAATTCTTACACGCTTTGAAGAATTTAGAACTTCAGTTTTTCTCAGGGGAAACCATCCTTGACGGTAAAAAAAAAAAAAAGTTTTGGCTCAACGGGGAGCCGGGGGTGGGCACCATTTTTTTAATCAACACCCCATCCCCCCTCCCCCCCTCTTGAGCAAAAAAAAACGACAAAAGTTGTGCTACTACTTTTTTAGGGGGGGTTAACGCGAACCCCCCCCCCCCCCCCCCCCCCGAACCCGCGTTTGTACGGGGGTGCATTGTGTTGTGTGTTAATCCACCGAACTACAAAAAGAAAAACAAAGTTTTTCTATCTTAATTTTTGTTTATCTTTGTTAGATCGACTCTCTATTAATTATTAGGCCAAACAACGAAAATAACTTGTTGCTCATCCGGAATTTTTCAAAAAAGGAGAAGGCAGGGCATTAATTTTTTTTAAATATTTTTTTTTTTTTTTTACTATTGACTATTTTTCAATTCCTTTGCTATTTCTTTCCAAGCCGATGGCCGTCAATTAAAGTACATGTATTCACAATTATTGTGCTATTTGAGTATATGATGCAAATACAAATTTATGACAAAACAAGTTTTATAGTAACATTTTTAGACGATGTTAATACAAAATTTATATAGCCCTTTTTTTTTTGGGGGGGGGGGGGAGCTTTTTAGGATTTTTTGTGTGCCTTGTTTGGACTTTGGGGGGCTTTTTGTTAATAGTTAATAGTGAAAAAAGGGGAGGCAGCGGCCAAAAAGGATGTGGGCGGGGACGAAACACAGTTATGGGCCGCCTTGGAAATCTTTTACCCGGCCGCGCGTTTCCGTTTTACACCCTGCCCTAGGCTTTTCGGCAAGAAATTACACGAAACATGCTGTATCCGAAGTCTAAGTTTGTTTATATCGACGTCAAGAATAGCGAAGCCAAAGCTTATGTACAATTTCAATTGGGGATGCGAGGGTCTTCTTGTTCAAGACGGTTTTCCCGATATATTATTGTTTTGTTATCGCTGGGCTAAATTTTGCGAGCTGATCACGCATCCTCACGCTCTTAGAGTATTGCGTATTAATGGATAAAAATAAATGATACGACTAGGAAGATCAACTAGTATAGAGAGTTAGCTAGCGCTACGTGACGTTTTCAGAGTTCTGGTGGTGTGCAGAGCGCCGAGGCAAGATGTGGACGACTAGACTCCGAATACCAGTCGGTTTGTAAAATTTTATTGGAGAAAAGCCTAGGGCAGGGTGTAAAACGGAAACGCGCTACCCGGCCGCCTATATAGCTGTAATCTGCAACCTGTAAAGTTCGACTTATGTACATGTACATGCTGTCGATTATTAATAATTAAGGCGTATTCGTCACAAATGAGTTATGCCCATTCCCCCGCCCCCCTCCCCCCCCCCCCGCCAACAAAAATAAATAAAATACAAATAAAATAAATGGAGACTATCAGTGGTTTTATATTACACCGTGTAGAAATTGTCTTGTTCAAAGCCTAAGTTATGCAGTTTTATAACTGCCAATTTGAAAAATTTAAATAATGGTTTATATTTTATGTAATTACTATATAATAAATTATAAATTAATCTTTAAATAACTTGTTTAATTTTTATTTGTATAATTATCTGACATTAAAAAGGATTTAAAGATAGTTATTAATTTATTTAGTAAATAAAAAGCGAACAAGAAATGAAATCACTATTGGCTTACAAGCCAACGACCGAGCCGAGCAGTGCAATGTGCAAAGGGCATCTTGGGTAAATAATCCCGATACCAAATTCGTGCAGAACAAGCTGAGCAAAATGGCGACGATTACTCTCAGGAAATGTGCCCTTACCGCCGCTCGCAGATGCTTATACAGTCAAAGTTCAAGAGCAATGGCAGCTGGAGGAGGTGATTTCTTGATTTTTACTATTAGCGGTGAAATGTGTACTTCTAAGCTTGTAGTAGATCTATATTGTAGTTTGTGAGGTTTGGATACGCCGGTACGGTGCACCCTAAATATACACATCCCCGAGCGAAGCTCGGGGATGTACCCCGCTTGCTCCAAAAAGCCGCTGAGCCCCCTACACATTTGCCGACGACACGAATATCTATTCTATCATAACCTTTATCACCTTGGGAGTGTGTTCTGGGTGTTCGGTATTACATGAGCTTCATGCAGCTCTATTTATTTTTAAATAAAAATGTTAAAAACTCACCTAATCCTGCCTTTTTATCAGTAAAGTCCTTCACACAGCGAACAAAGTTGTGTGCAGTCCTATGGGGCTCGATCTCATGTAATCGCTGTAGCTTCACGAAACATACGTATTGCGCATGCGCAACCGGAAGTGCGAGCACTATTTTGGAATTTTAGTGCGATCACCAAGGACCAAGTTTTAGGTTAATTTGTTGCATTAAATCAGTAAAACCTCACTATCAGATATCAAGAAAGATGACAATGGATGCGCACAGCAACGTGGCATAGCCAAATGTGAGTATAGTTCCAAAATAATTAATTGCGTTAATTTAAAATGTTTTTTTTTAAATGTAGAAATTCTAGAATTGGCCGTTCACTGTACTGGCGGTATGGGAGGAGGTCAGACGCCGTGCTACGCACGGCGTCTGGTCAGGCTAGGTGCACCCGTGTAATCGTACCCATTGCCATTGCATTGGCCATTCGAATATTCTGAATTTCTGTTTTGATCAGTGTGTGCATGCAGTGTGTTACTAATTCCGTACACTGCAGTGCAGTGTTGCTGGCGAACTAACAGAATTTTTACTTTTAAATTAAGTTTTACTGACTCTGTCAGAGTCGTGAGTGACCGTATGCGGGGTGCATGTGAATATGAGAATTGAGTGCGAGTGAGACCAATGGAGACATGATCTTTAAATTTATCTGAAAAGTGATAATGATATTGATGATAACGATGACTCGATGAGCATTGCCATTTGTTGTGCCTTGTGAATTCTTTTTGGGGGGTTCGTTTTCACCATTATCAGAAGGTGCGCTGGTCAGAGAATAAGGATCGTCATCGTCTGCATAAACGAGGGTATCAATATCCTCTTAAACGCAGACAAATTGCGTCTTCAAAAATAAGGATCGTCCATAATTTCGGGGACGATACTTATTAACAATCTGTGCGTTGCATGGCCATGTGAAAAACGGATTCCACGATGATGCTCCATGATGCCATACCTGCCAACCACTCCGATTTAGGGGGAGTTACTCCGCTTTTTTCATACCCACTCCGAATTCCGATTGCATGCCTCAAAACTCTGATTTTTTGTAATTTTAAAATATTTTTTAAAACAAACGACTGTTGCATAAGACTAAAGCATAACACAGCACTGATAACCAGATCACGCCTTACGGGGAAACGATAAACAAAAGTACTTTATATAGCGAATGCCGCCTTATCACATAGCCTCCGCACACAGCGCTGCATGTCGCACGCATTCACTCATAGGTTCACTGAATTTGACTACACTGGATAGACACTTTCGCGCACATGGTCCGTCCGCCGCCATCTTGTTTAATTCCAAAACAACACGGCCGCTACGTATGCTACGTGCGTTCGTGCCTTTTGAGGGGAGCATGGGGGTAGATGATCGTGCGCATGGCGCCCGCAATATAGTAGCGAAGACTTCGGTGATTCAGCGGGCGCATTGCAAGTGCAGTGCGGTATACGGTGTGTTGTTGTTCATGAACGCCGGGCCTAGCGGCCTGGGCTGTATGGTGTGTCTGTGGTACTGGTGAGTGTACGTGTGCGTGTGTAGAATACGAGCTCTGCCATTTGACTGTGGATTCGAATTTGCCATTCGACGCTTGAACGAGGTGTTTTCTTCCTGAATATTATCATGGATTCACTCAAAAGAGCGAGTACCCGACTAACCCGAGAAGGAGATCCTTTGACTGGAAACAGATTTTTAAAAACGTTTTTATGCACATCTTTATTTTGGACTTGAATATCATGAATATGGTAGGTTCGAAATGCAGTAAGAGTGATTGGGTGTTTGTGTACGTTTTGCGCGAAAATTATGCTGCGGTGTCTTGCGTTACGGAAAGACCCCCATTTGTTACGGACAAATATAGTAAATGTATAGCATCTCTGCCCCCCCCCCCCCCCCCCCAATCTACGGGCTACTACCCCAATCCTTCGGTGGTTCGCGACCTCGTAGTCCATCCAGAAAAATTTACTCCTAATTTCTCTTGTCTCAGGTTGGCAGGTATGTGATGCATTTCTCATTGACGCAGCACAGAGACATTTCATGTTATGATTTTATGAACGATAAATCCTCGGGAAGACAGACAACCCGTAAAAGTACATGTAGATGGTGAACTGGGGGTATTACGCAGAATCTGTTTTTTACGTCTTGCCAGCGCGCGGATCGAGAACCCTACACCCACAGAGCGACGAAGAAAAAAAAAGTGTGTAAAAATGCGTCTTCCCAAGGATTTGTCGTTCAATTTCAATGGGAAGGGTTTTAGCAAGCAAAACTCAGTGCGCAATCAGACACCCTAATTGTATGTGGTAGTCATCATGGTCAACTCATGGTACTGTACCTTAGACCGAAAATTCTGTCTCTTTCGTTCGTTACCCTATTATTTGGGTAGGGTCGGCTCCTCTCTTTAGAGACAGAAGCTGGCCATAGGCATAGGGTCTGCTGTGCAAAGTTTACTGCGAACTCTTGTGTGCAACTGTGCATGCTCCTTAGTATACTAATATGGAAGAGTATTTTATGTCAACAAAAGCATTATTTGCTATTCAGTATGGCAGATAAACTGCTACTAATTCAAAAATAATATTCATGTTAATAGTTCTTCATTTTCCAATACTTTTTTCATCTCTCTGTTACAGGTATCCCTGACAACTTTGAACATGCCACAGGTCTAGAAAAGAAAGAACTTGACAGGATAAAGGCAGGAGACTCAGTAAGTACTACTTTTTAATTTTTTTAATGCTGTGATATACTGAAATAGATCATTCTAAAATACCATGCCATAATGGTCACAGTCTTCATACTCAATTGGCCATTGATGAAGGGCTGTGCATTTTTGCATTATTTAAAAGGCAGGTTGGGACTAATTCCCGTTGGAAAGGCCATCAAATTTTAATTGCAATGGTCAGTTTTCAGTCAAACTTTTATTTTCCTGACTGATTAAAAAAAAAATTGTTTAATTCTTTTTACAGTGGCTCTCTTTAGTCTTTTCATTAGTGGTACATTTACCCCATTTTAATGTTTATTGGACATACTGCCCTACTGGTCCCCATTGCATAAAACTTAGCATTGATGGTAACTTTGCAATCGATGGCAACTACCATGGTAACAGGGCTCAACAGCCAATCAGAATCAAGGTTTCCATGGTAGTTAGTTACCATTGATGGCAAATTACAATCAATGGTAAGTGTTGTGCAATGGGACCAAGGTGTGAGAGAACAAGTGTTTGTATCTTGTCATCTGTCTCACTGCCATTGACATTACATAGTCCTTTAAGCTGTCTTATGGGTAGTTGAAGATATATTCTGGGCAAATTATTCCTTTATACATGTACACGAAATGATGAAATTTGATTGGTTTTGTTGTTTGTTTGTTGTTGTTGTTGATTAGGATCCTTTCCAGCTTAATGTGAGGAGAGTAGCTGCTGGCACAAAAACTAAACCCGTTGAAGTAACATCAGCGTTCCAGAAGAGAATAGTAGGCTGTATCTGTAAGTATCCAATAATAGTCCTTGTCGATACTTAATTTTAAAGCGAATGTTGAGTTCTGGGACAGTTGAAAAATATTTTGTGAGCATTTTCATTCATTTTATGTTAGTGTGGAAGGGTATGTTAGAAAACATGCCCCCTGAATAAGATGGCTCTTCAAATGTGCTCATATCGAGGGTTCAGTGACACAAAGACGTAACTCCATATTTTGCCAAAATTAGTATTTGATATCAAAATGTTCAGAAAAATGTGGGCTTTCCAGGAA
This sequence comes from Strongylocentrotus droebachiensis, assembly GCA_035222895.1. Classification (NCBI taxonomy): domain Eukaryota; kingdom Metazoa; phylum Echinodermata; class Echinoidea; order Camarodonta; family Strongylocentrotidae; genus Strongylocentrotus; species Strongylocentrotus droebachiensis. The sequence goes on from JAVYIG010003192.1 coordinate 19,198, forward strand.
ACACATAGACTTAACTCCACCCAACACCCCATTGATACCAATGGCTGGTGAAACAAAGACTTAAAGGAAACCGAACCCCAAGAAATAACTTCACTTATTCCGAGAGATTTATTATATTATTGCCCATTAATCTACAAGATTCCCCACCAAAGTGTATGAGAGAGGTATAAAGCAAGAATAATGACAGTTTCTCAGCACGACATGGGCATCGCCATTTTTTTGATAACGTGACGGACTATACGAAGTCGTTTATCAAGTTAATGTATTCCAATTTATGGATGTTTCCTTCTTAGACGTGTGTGGTGATGAATGTCAACTGCGATAGTATAGTATTTATACATGAATTGAGTTACGATTGTTCCCCTGTTATTTATTTTTCACCAAATATAATTTCTATCTTCTCAGTTATGAATTTTCCTCATCGAAAAGTAAAGGTTTCGTTATTGTTTTAAAAATTCTTTACAACTAATGCTTGGTGCATGATGCATGCACAACTTCAACTGGTACGTCACATTTTCAAGAAAATGGCTGCGCCCATGTCATGCTAACAGGCATCACATTATGCCAGGAATATCTTCATTTATATATCTCTTGTACATTTTAGTAAGGAATATTATACACCAAAAGGCCGGAATACATCTCATTTGTCAGAATACCTTAACATATTCTTTGGGGTTAGGTTTCCTTTAACTCCTTAAGGCCCAAGTGCTAAGTGACACATAAACCACTTTTTCTCAAAATGGAGTTACGTCTTTGTGTCACTTACCCCTCGCTATATTCAAAATATGACAAGTGACAGTTAACGGTAGTGGACCACAATATCATGACCCATGTTTGGGTAGTACCATGTACACACTTCTGTGAACATTGCATAAATTATGACTTTTAGCAAGACTGAGCCAATTTCTTATCACTTTGATGATTCCAAAACCTCACAGTATACTCCAGTACCTTTCTGGTACTTTTTTAATTGCTTCCACACAGTTTTTTCACATTGCAAACTCATGACCAGAACTCAACATTATCTGAAAGATGTCTATTCCCTTTTGCAGACGTAAAAATCTGAAGTTCCATGAAATCCAGTGGTCTTTTGAAGAAGACTATAATTAGGAACCTCCCACCAAATGAAAAAAGCAACAACAGAAACTGGCTTCCAAAAGATCAGTCTTTAGTGCTTAATTCCAGATATTAATCGTATTCATTTATTCATTCGTAATTCAAGAACTACAGCCTGTTTTACCCCCACATAGTTTGCTTTTCAGTGAATTATCTTTGTTAATGTGTGAACCAATGTGATTATTTCTAATTTATTTCTCTCTCTCTCCCCCTCTTATTTTCACTGTCTATTTCTCTCTCTCTCTCTCTCTCTCCATCTCACGCTTATTTCTGTGTATGTCTCCCTCTTTTCCTCCCCCCTCACACTACTTCCTCTCCGTCGTCTCCTGTACTCCCCCTCTCTCTCTCTCTTCCCTCTCTCTACCCTCTCTCTACCCTCTCTCCCTCTTTCTCTCTCCCTCCCATCTCTCTTCCCATCTCTCTCCCTCCCCTTTCTCTTTCCTCCTCTCTTTTCCCCTCCTCTCTTTTCTTTCCTCCTCTCTTCTCCCCCTCTCTTTTCCTTTCCCTCCCTCTTTCTCCCTCCCTCCCTCGCCCTCCCTCTTTCTTTCTCCCTTGCCCTTCCTCTTTCTTTTCCTCCTCTCTTCTCCCTCTATTTTCCTTTCCCTCCTTCTCTCTCTATCTCTTCCCTTCCAACTCTTTTCCCTTTCCTCTCTCTCTCTTTCTTATTGTATCCAATGTAGGTGAAGAGGAGCAGACACACATCAACTGGATGTGGCTGTACACTGGTGAACCTCAGAGGTGTGAGTGTGGCCACTGGTTCAAGCTCCAAGAGGTGGAAGGTATAGCCGCAGCCGCCCACTAACCCTTGAACCAATGACAACAATAACGACAACAACCATCCAGTACCCCTCACCGTTCCTAAAACATCCTCATTGTCTTCAAAAATTGATGTATCTTCTGGAACACCAGATTACATGCATTATGATAATTGAGCATGTTTGATGTGAATTTTAACGGTTGCGGGTATGCGTGATTGTAATAATTATATATAGCAAACAAGATTTTATTGAGGAAGATAAAGAGTTTGTGGATGTTTGTGTTCCTTTTTGTGCGATTCTACAATTGAAGGCCTATTTTGGTGGAGAAAAAAAATACTTTGGAAATTTGACTCTGTCGATATTATAATTTATAATGATTAAATTGCTGTTACCAAGTTAATGAACGATTTCCATTGTACCATATTTACACAGCAACGATGAAATAAGAAAAAGAGAAAAACATAATTAATACACTATGTATCATACGTTTTGTTGTTTAAAGTCTCTGTTGGTTGTTGAATGAGATGAATAGTTTTAAAGGAGTTTATAGCAAAATATTTGTGCTATTATCTATTTTCCCACCAAAACTAATGAATGACTTTTCAAATTGAGTTGTTGCAATTTAATTTACATTTTGAAGAGTAATAATCAAATTATATTATTCAAATCCTATCCAGTTTGTACATCAGCAATTTTACCCTGTTGTAAAATATTTCGGATCACTTTCTTTCTATGGGGAAAAAATTACAAAAATATGGTTATGTGATGTTCTGCAAAGCATTTTGTCCTGAGTCGAAACAAAATTCAATCGATGCAATCAGAAGTTAACCCTTGTCATTACTGTTAAAAGCGGTCCTATGTATTGTATATGCCCAGTGTCTTACCTCAGAAATGGTACAGATTAGATTTGTTTTGTTATTTTGTGAGAAAGTAATGGATTCTATGTGTGAATGGGAAAATGGCTCTGAAAAGGGGGACTGCACATGTAGCAGACACTGGTTTGTTAAGCCTTGTAATATATGTGGTTTAATTAAACCTTGTTGAAACGATTAATATCTTGATTTGTCTAGTCTTTCAGAAGTGTTGCGTCTATGATTCTGTTAGTTCATCATTTTAAAGGTACTATGTCCCATTTGCAGCCAACATCAAATTCTGTAGAACTTTGCAGGAATTATATATGTCATATCTGTGAAATTTAAAAATTGGCAGTGTCCCAGTATTCAAATTATTCAAGGAAACCTGTTAAATTTCTAGACTTCACTGTCAGACACTATTGAGTGATTGACTGACTTCATTTTATCTTTGGTAATATCATACACCATTCGGTACAAGGGTCTGAAAATCAAGACTATTTACTAAAAGGATTGCAATCCCCTAAGTCGATTTGACAACAAATGGTCGTTATTTTCCCACAAAAAGACTTTTTCAAGCCCTTTCATTTTGAGGGAAATTCTAAATTAGTATTATCTTTCAAATTCATGGCCTGCAAATGGGACATAGTACCTTTAAATGAGAGATAGTTTGAGAAAGGGACAAGGGGAGAGAAACAAATAAAATAAATGACAGCAAGGAAGGATAGAAGATAGAGAGCCAGAGTGTGAGCAAGGATTAAAGGAGAGTGGGCAAAATAAGAAAATGAAACCGAGAGTCAGAGAGGTGAAATACACATTCATACCATGAGTTGAGAAGTGGTGATTACCAAAGAAAAGACAATTAGAGGCATTAAATCAGAATGACAGATACTTCATAATCTTATTCAGGATAAATACTCAAAGAAAAAATGAAAGCAAATCCAATTCTGTTGATGTATACATACAAACATAATGCAATCTAGTATCACTAGATCATGAAGAGGTGTTGTTGAGTTGAGTGGTTTGAGCCAGGGAAAAAAAATATTTTTTAAATTTTGAGGGCTACATGTACTTCACATGTACTAAAATAACACTCTCTAATTTGTTTTGCATTGAACTCTATGCAAATTTTGGGGGCTCTTTTATGACTTTCAGGGGCTCTTTTTGGTATTTCCGGGGGCCCCGAGCCCCCATGTTTTTTTTCTCCCTGGTTTGAGCACTCGACTAAAAGTGCGAGGTAGTGGGTTTGACCCCGAAACGGTACTAATGTCTTTTGGCAAGGCATTAATCTATATTTGCCACTCCATACCCAGAGAAGAAATGGGGACCTGGTAGGATGACGAACCCCTTTTGTGTTAGTAATTGCATATGCCCTCACAGTGACCATACAGAAAGAATACTCCCAAGGGAGTGGAGATGGTGCACACTGTGCGTGAATGAATCTGATAACCAGGGTAACAATATTTGTAAAGCAAGTTGAGGCGGTATTTTGGATCAAATGCTATAGCTTCTCTATAAATCCATGTGTTGTAATAAGATTAATAAGAGTTACCACAATAATTGTTGGGATGAAGTCATTGAAATTGTACTGAATAAACATGTACCTTAATCGTTTTATTGTTTGGCCACTTCACAACGTCCAATTTGCTTCATTTTATGAAATGATATTACCTGGACTTTATATTTCTTTGATGAGAGCAAACATCAATATTTCAGTACTTTATGTGGTGAAAGCAAACATAAGAAAACATGTCTCATTAAAATATGTTACATATGAACAAAGTCCTTTGCCACATGGAAAATATGTACTATAGATGTGTACACACAGTTGTGAAAAAAATGTACTGGTACCTCTTTAAATTTCTGCAGTCACTAGGTTGAATAATTTGAGCAAATGTCTCTAGGAATTAAATGCCATAGATTAACATTTTAGCTCTTGTATATGTAAGTAAATATCACTTATGACCATTTCCATGATGTGAAAACATAATTGTCCATCATTACTCCATAGGTTCAAAGTATAAGCTTTCTTCTGCATGTTCAAATTCTCCAAAAGGGTTCTTATGACCTGATTCTGGGTGGGTCATATTTGTCTCCATGCAACTCTTCTGGGTAAGTTGAATTGCAATCGGCTCTTGGAACGCTCCTTTTCTGTTTGTCAAGGTTTCCTCGGGTCTGGGAAGGGGTGCTGGGGGCCTTTGCGTATGTCTACTGGTTTGATCTTTCAAGTAGCTCTGGGTGTTGTCGCAACTGATGCGTTGTTGCAAGACCAATGACCTGTTGCCATGCCAACTCCTCTGTCGATGAGGCATTGTGTCTGATGATCTGTGCTGCCTATTAAGTCTCCTAGGTTCCCGTGCACTCCTACTGCGACAATGAGTACCGGTTGTTGCCAATGATGTAAGATCCTTCCTTGACCTTGTGACCTTTGGAGAGTCCTGAAGGCCACCGAGTGATGTCCTCTCAGCCACTGGATAGGACAGTCTGGAAGACTGCCCATTGCTGCATGTATCTTTCTGGTGGGCAACTGATGAAGCCGTGGTGGTACTGACGAAAGCCGTAGGTAAGACACTGGAAGAAAGTCTCTGTGTAGTAGTACTGACTTTTAGTCCTGGGAACTCTATCAATGAAGGATCATGCGCATGAAGGTCGTGTTCCTCAGGAGACTTCCCCATGATGTCTTCCATACTTGAGCAATGTACTTGTAATGGATGATTGTGAAGTGACTGTCCATCAGACCGAGTTTGGTCCATTCCAGTAACCTCGTCCTTTCTATTTATGGGAATAGTGTCACACAGAGGGACTGGCTTGTGAAAAGAGCAGCACTGACGGATGTGCTCCATAATGACCCCTCCTGCCAAGCTTGCGGATGCCTCACTTTTCAAGGTTTGGTGATATCTCTCCAACTCTGTAGACAGCCCACAGTTTTCAAAATGACTATGAAGATTACATGATGACTGCAGCGCATCATGGCATGGACAACGGACAAGTTCTTGAGGAGGAGAGTGCACAATCACACTCCAGTGTCTCCCACCAGTGCTGCTGATGGTGCTTTTTCCGTTGCAGAACTTACAGTCTGGTTCTGCTTGATTTTCTGATATTCTAGATAGTTCTGATTTTCCAGACAGTTCTTGAGGATTGCTGTTACTAACCTGATCTAAATCAGTCTTGACTTGGTTGTCCTGACCATCCAGCTTTAAATCAAGAAGCATAACCGAGGTCGAGTCATCCATTTCTGACGATACAGAAGATCTTGACGGCGCTACTCCTTTATGACTGACATTTTGATAACGAGCAGGCAAGGGAGGGTCACTGATGTTGAAATAGATCTGTTCTCTCCATCTGCATGCTCGCCTAGGAAAGACCACCAAGCCCAAAATGATCATTAAAGTCAAAGAAAGCACTGCTAGAAACACTATGATGCCCATCTTCAGGTCAAACTTGCTTGACACCACAGGAAGTGATTCAGGGACCATGGCGGATGTTTTCATTGTGCTTACAATTGGGTACTGTCCATTAGTTTGAAGGTCAGGTACTAATGATGGAATATTTATGGTTGGAGGAGTAGATGGTGAGCAGGTAAAATTGTCTCTGGGAACATATTGGATAAACTTGCCAGACAGACTATCTGGTTTGTTGCACACTGCGTCAAGTAAACTTGATGCTTTGTTCAGCTCTGCATAGTGGCCTTTCAGGAAGAGTTCATCTGGACTCAACGTTATTCTTGATATCCTGCCAGAGTCCATCCAGACCTTAAGCCAGTAGATATGGCAATCACACTGTAGTGGGTTTGCTCCCAACCTGATATCTGTCACCGTACTCTCATTTAACATGTCCAGTTGTGACAAGGTTGTGAGAATGTTAGCTCGCAGATCAACAGCATGGTGATTTTGCAGAGGCTTGAAGACACTTGCTGGAACATCCTGGAGATGGTTGTAACTGAAATCAAGAATGACAATGTTTGGACAGGAATCAAAGATGTCCTCTGACAGATTTTCGACTTTGTTGTGAGAGATGTTGATGTATTGAAGCATTCCAAGACCGTTACACCAATCGTTCTGCAATGTTGTGATATTATTCAAGGCCGCTGTTAACTCTATCAACGCTGTCAGGTTTGTGAAAGCATTTCTTGGCAAAGTTTTAATGTCGTTACTGTCCATCCGAATATGTTGCAAGCCGACAAGAGAAGCAAGTCCCAATACAGGGACCTCTGAAAAGACATTTCCACTCAGAATCAATTCGTTCAACACTTCCAGTCCCCTAAACGAGTCTGATGACAATGTCCTCAGAAGATTATAACCAAGATTCAACTTCCTTAACTGTTCCAAACCAAGGAAAGCATCACTTTCTAATACTTCTAGAAGATTGTTTTGCAAGTGCACTACTTGCAATTGTGGTAAGCGACCAAAGGCATGGCTGGGCAACACTGTCATCAAATTACCATCAAGATGCAAGTACTGCAATCGGTCGAGTCCAATGAAAGTTGCATTTCTAATACTCCTTAGTTTATTGTTGCTGAGGTAGAGGTATTGCAACTTTGAAAGATTCTGCGCCCAGCCATCATGTAAGGTGGTGATGTCGTTGACCGACAGATCGAGATAGCCCAACCTGGAGAGGTTTGCAAAGTCAGAGGTATGTATTGCAGTCAGGTTATTCTCTCGCAGCTCTGCGGCACTGGCATTTCCATGAGGATCCAAACCTTTGGGGAAGGTGGTTAGCTGTTGTCCAGAACAAACAGTACACTCCTGGTAGTTGTGGTAGAGGATTGGATTGAAAGGACACTTCCTCTGCAACTCACATGGGTTGTCTTGGAGTGCTGGAAGAGCCTTCGTACAAGTTGTTTGAAGTGGACTCAGGATCATAGAGACAACTGCAATCATCAAAATAGACTGGAGTGTTCCAGAAGACATGGTGGATGGTGGCAGCACTCCTGTGAGAATGGCTCTACGAATTGAAAAAGGACAAATTAACATAATCATGATAATTAGAGTTATCCAGCCATACAAAGTTCAGAACTGTCCCACTCTCTTTCAAGATGTAGGGATACCCTTTTTCAGAGACATCACCGACTTATGATATACCAGGGGTTGTGAGTTAAACACCTCCCTGGATATACATATATATGAAGTGGATCAATACAAGACATTCAATAGAGATATTTAATACAGAATATTAGACTAAGCTGATTCTTTTATTTTTTAAAGTTTGCCATCCTGTTTTCATCCTTTTGATAGTGTTAACAAGTATGTAAACCATTTTCAAAAAGGTGTTTGATATAGCGCCTTTTCATCACCCTTGCAATTTTAACCTATAATGCTCACTGTTGAACACACATTACCAAATAAAAATCAGTTGATTTTAACAGCTAGGTGACTCAATTCCCATGTTATCAAAGGAGTAGCCATGCTGAATGTAATGAAGCAAACTTGAAGAAAGAGAGAATACACAGAATTGTCACTCACCCGTTAGAATTGTAATCCACAGCTAAATAGGAAGGAAAAAATGGCAACTTTAGACTGTAATAAAGTTGATAGGATAAAGATTAGCATCACACATCTTCATCTGTGGCTCAGAGCATTGTAGTGTGATTATAAAGGATATGGTTTAGCCTTAAATACTGATATAGCGGTAAAAACCCATCAAAAGGTCAGTATGTATAGAACGTGGGAGTCGAAGAAACAAGGACCTTATCTCCTTAGTAATAATCATAAATAATAATAGAAACGGTGCTTATAAAACGCTTACCACCGAAGTCTCTAAACGCTAAGAAAGTGAAACGGAAAGTCATGGATGAGTAAGGGAGAAAGATAAAGAGAGGGAGAGAGAGAGAGAGAGAGAGGTGAAAGTAACTTGAGGGAGGGGAGAATATTCTAGATTAATAAATCATATATTAGGATGTACGGATTTTCTAATTTTGATTAATGAAGTAATAGAGAGGGGGCTAATATGAGATACGGAGAGGAGGATAGAGAAAGAGAGATAACGAGAGAAAGAGGATGAGAGGTAACTAGATGGAGAGAAAATGAGATAGATAGAAAGGGCGAGAAGGGAAAAAGATGTAAATAGAGGTAATAGAGGGGGTGGGGTGAGAGAGAGGAGGAGCGATGCGGAAAGAGATGAAAGATGGAGAGAGATAGAGGGGCAGAGAGAAATTGAATGACATACAGGGAGAGGGGTGATGTAACAGAGTATATCCATGCTCTGAAGAAAGAAAAAGGGGATAAGAGTACTTTATTATCCTTGTCATGTTTATGTTATGGTTTTCCCCATCTAGTTTCTTTTGATGTGATTCACTCGTGAAACTAACCACTAAGAAGAATAAATTACTCTCCATTGTGTTTCACTCCATCATTGCCAATCATTTATCACTCATTCCCACGAAATCTGAAGAGATATGTACTTTCTACTCTTAGATCATTGGCAGAGTAACAAAACAATTTCCCTCTTTGCGTCAAACATTCAACAACAAACAAGAAAATTGCAACGGCACTTTGTGAAGGTATCACATAACTTGATTAGAGACAGAGCGGCAAAATAAAGTTGACAACTACGTCTTCCTATATTTAGGAATATACCCAGGGTCATTTCTCTCTCTCTCTCTTTTATTGGAAGTCAATTATGGTATGGAATATAATTATAATATCAACTTCAAAACATCCAGTAGAATTTTAAGAAAAATTCACTTAAATATCATTCATCATGTTGGTGACTAAATGGTATATTACCCCTGATTATAACCCTGTGTGTTTTGTTTATCAAAATTTAAAATCTTCTACATGTATTTTGTAATTTTTTGGAGGGGCAGGCTCAACTAGTACATTTACTATTTTCTGGGCCCATTTAAACTTTAGCATGTGTTTGGATCCTGTAATGTATATTTACCATTTAATTCTAAGGACATACATGCTGTTATTGTTACTGGTGAATCAACCAATCAAACTCTGTGAAAATGAATATGAATTGATGCCCTTCTGGTTTTAAGAAGACCAAAAAAAAAAAAAAAAAAAAAAAAATATATATATATATATATATATCGATACCAGCAGGTAAACCTGAAACAGAGAAAAGAGAGAAGATGAGAGGAGAAATAAGATACATCACTACCCCTCCATCATTCTCAAACCAAAAATAAAAGAGAGATAAAGGTGGAAGTGCAGAAGGAAGATAACAGGATAGAGAGAGAGAGAGAGAGAGAGAGAGAGAGAGAGAGAGAAAGGAGGAATATCACTATCCCTCCATCCTTCCTGAGCCAAAAATAAAAGAGGGATAAAGGTGGGAGAGCAGAAGAAAGAGGAAAGAGAGAGGTTATATAAAGAAATAGAAAGGGAAAAGGAGAAATAGAGAGACAGAGGAAATAAAAAGAGAAATTGAAGAAAAATAGAGAGAAAGAGGAGATAGAAAGAGAGAATGGGCAAAAGAGGGAGTGAGAGAGTGAGAGGGAGACAGGAAAGAAAGAGAGAGAAAGAGACTGGGTGAACGAGTAATGAGGAATAAAGGAATATTGAACAGGAGAAATATATCACTTGTCACTGCTAATGTAAATATAACAAGTTAAAATACAACGCTTACAAAATCAAAGCAATAAAGACATATTGGAACACTTGTAAACTGCTCTGTACACAAAGTAATATTTTATTCATTTTTGGAAAACGATCATTTCCATTTGTACATAAACAGGTGAAGAGTACTTCACTTCATACCTTATACAAAGGTCAGTTACGACCTTCTTACAGGCATGATCTTCAGTATTATACACAGTACTTTCTTAAGAATCACAATATATATATATTCACTATCAGGGGAGATAGCATTAGTTTCAAAACATTACATCAATGCTGGGAGGAAATTAACATGCCCTTTTCAAGAGGAAAAGTTTGAAAAAAGTAGGGAGAGAATACACATCTTTTTGCATTGTATACCTTTGGTGGATTTCTGGTACAAAAGATTTGTTTTACTCAATATGACAAATGTAAGCAAGTATCTTATGTACCGGTAGTTCAATATTTGCCATAATAGAAATGTTCAGGTATGTGTATATTACCAATCGCCTCTGTATCATACTAGTTATGCTTATAACCCTGTTTGCATGTTACATAGCTTTACTACATAACTGTTGATCTTTAGAGAGTGTCTTCATTAGGCATCCAATATTTGAATTTCCTAAGAATAAAAATCTAAAATCAACCAATTTTACACATTCTCTTTAAATTTGTGTTAAACAGGAGTTAACCGTTTGGAAATACTTGAATAAATCACCTTCAAGTACCCAAATTATCCCATTGCCAACTGGAACCCTGTGTCAAGCTTATGTGAATTAGATAATCCAGTGGTCAACGGGGTAAGAATTCATTCAATGTACTGTGCTGTGACAGATGTCAAGTTATAGAGGTAAATGCTTTTGTTGAATTTTCAAACATAATCAGATAAGGACAAAAGTAATATGAGTAGGCATTTTAGTTTCACACATGTATGTATCACAAAAATAACACATCTGCTAAAATAGTATGTATCAAAACAAACGATATAAAACTCAGCAATTCACCTTGTGCTCAATGAGAAAATAAATATTGCTGACAAAGTAAAAACACCTTGTTCAAATAAACACTAAAGTAATGAGGATAATAAAAAAGAACATAACAACTACAGCCTCACATTGCACTATGGGTATATCTAAAGCTAGCCAAATAATGCTCAACTCAAAAACAAACATTGTGCTTATTTTTATCCTGGGGGGGCATTTCACAAAACTTGTCATCAGTGACAAATGACAGTTTTTGTTATAAGCTACTGAAATCCTTGCTTCTGATTGGTTACCAGCAGATTTGTCACTGATTTTTGTCATTTGTCATTGAAAAAAGGCTTTGTGAAGCGGGCCCCTGGTGTACAGTAGACAAAAAACCATGACAGTGTAATAGATAAATAAGTTTGAAATATATATATATTTATATATTTATATATCTTTTGATGAAAAAAATGCATAATCATAATACTGTACATGAGGAAAATCTGAGTTTTCACGCAAAATAATCACATATACAGCTACATGTATTGCAGGCACCTTATGATAAGAAACAAAGAACAAAATGATTGTAATCGATTCATTGTGCAAAAGACCATTGAAATATCTTGACTGAAATCATGAATTAATTTAAATGATTGTCTTAAAACACGAACTGTCGTGAAGCAGTTCAATGGGCCAAAGGTCTACATGGTTCAACTGTAATACCATCTATGTTACAGAGCAAGAAGGGTATTAACTGTGTGATTGATCAAGAGTTAACACCTTCTGGCTTCAAAAATCATATTTTGAATGCTTGACTAAAAATGCAGAATGCCTTGATTGAAGTACGTCTGTTGACTTAGAACTAACACAGAGAGAAAAGGGTCATACTTTTCTTAACAGTGAAAGCAAATAGTACATTAGAATCAACCTTTGGAAAAACAAATAGAAGATTCCAAAATTAATTCTTATCAATTTCCCTATGAACATTTAAGCACAGTCAATAAACCTGTAAATGTGATGTCCATAAGTTGTTGGTTAGTCTGCAGGCGCAGACTCTAATTGGACACGTCAACACAATTTCATTAAGTCTTGAGTCGAGCCTAACTCTGTCAGTCCCTGGCTTTGTCAATGGTACCAAGATAGTAGAGGGTCTATGAGCAAGCTACATGTCTATGGAGTGCAGTGTTCTGTGAAGTCTTTATAGTCTCGCAGATCAGACACTGCATTAGGCCCTTTGACTGACAAGGGTCTGTAGCCTGAAGACTAACCTCCAGGCATATACATGTACATGTATGCAAACAACAGGCGGTGTCACACAGAAAAATCCCTTGAAAAATCCTTTGAAAAATCCTTTCAAGGGAGAATTTTCTTGCTTCGTTAGAGGATTTTTAATGGGATAATTGATGACAGACAGCAATTAAGAGGATAACTAAAATCTGGATAACTAAAATCCGCATTTTTGGCCTCTGTGTGACACCGCCTAACATGATATCTTTCCAAAAGATTTACTCCACAATCAATATGAAATCTTTCAACATGGACAACATCCTGTAGTCCCTTCAGGAAGGAAATTGGGCATTATATGTAGGCACATGAAATGAGAAAAATATATCTGTAGAGTAGATCTTTTAAAAATAGTCGAAAAAGGGTAGTCAAGATTCATAAGATCTTTGGAAAATGGTAGTGGTATCAAAAGAACTAATAGTACATGGTCATATCATGAGATGTTTCATCATTTTCGTGTGAAACAAATGGCTATTAAAGTTATATGATGAATCGGCCACACTGCACAGAATTATCAGATCAACCCTCTGCTTTACAGGAACCTGGTGGTCTCTGTATTATGTCTATGGGAATTAGAGAATTCAGTAGTCAGTGGGTAAACCATTAGCCCATTCAGTACTACATTAATTTCTTTTTCAAATACACAAACAGGTATCACAATGACATGTATGTCATAAAACATTACCTACATTGACATTGTATTAAAGCCCATCTGTACTGGTTTACCGGAGGGATTAGACCACCCTGCAAGGTCACTGACAGGTGGTTATCTCATCAAATCAGCTCTCACTTAACATAAGAAAAAGAGGATCTTGGGGGACCAATGGTCACCGATAAGGTATTGTTTGCTACATGTATATAGAGGGCGCAAGTAGCTATAAGAAGTGCAGTGGGGCTTTAAAGAGAAAGTTTTGATGATAACAGCAACAATTTGATTCCATGGTCTTTTGCACACAGTGATAGGTATTGATAATTTTGCAATTGATAAAACATGTAGTAGAGGCACGTTCATTGAATCTACAATTATGTACAATTCTGAAAATCAAAAAAACAAGTACAATCAAGCAAATAGCAAACTTTTGCTGTCTCAACCAACACATACATTGCTTTTCTTGAACAACTAGGATGAAAAAGATACTATGAATTCTATTCTGTCATCAAAGCAAAAAGAGAGCTTCACAACTATCTAGAAAATAATGCCTTCAACCATTCAGAAACTGATTAACATCAGTTTCTTCTTGTAGTCAATTCATGTAATTTTAAGCAATTTCTTTTCAACTCATAAACCAATTCAAAACATAAAACATGTCTGTCTTTAGTACATATCCATTCACAAGAGCTGTGCTATTAAAACAAAAGAAAACTTGTGCAGTCTATTTTTTCAAAATGAAAATTTTCATAAATATTATAAGTTAAATCTTTCTTTGATTTTTATTCAATGAATGGAACAAGACAAGCAATGAAGAAAAAAAAAGAAGAAAAAAAGAATACATTTCATTTGTTGCCTGTGATGTCAATGATTCTTATAAATGCTTTGAGTTGGCAGAAAATTTTCAGAAATTGATACATTTCATCTAAATCTACCAAGTACTGATGAATTCTTAGTTGATACTGGACTCGATGCTACATGTATCTCATCATGATGCATAATGACGGCTAGATGTACATGTAAGACCAACGTTTAAGTTAAGTCAAGTGTTATGGATACAATAACAGTTCAATCTCTAACAAAGAGTTTAAAGCCCGTCTGCACTAGTTTGGCCAGGGGGATTAGTCCTCCCTGCACTGCAAGGTCACTGACAGGTGTTTATCTCATCAAATCAGCTTTCAATTAACATAAGAAAAAGAGGATCATGGGGGACCAACAGGCACAGATTAGGCATTGTTTGCTATATAGAGGGCGCAAGTAGCTATAAGTAGTGCAGTGTGGCTTTAAGAGGAATCTTCTCCACACCTTGTGCAGAAACTGGACAGGATAAGATAACTACAATTTTGAGTTTGGGCCCCGTATTCAAGAGTTAGGTAGCTTAACAAAATGGAGTGGCATGAAAAGAAGCGTCCAGAACGCAAAAGTTAGAGATGTTTGATAATTGAAATGTGTTTACTGACATACAGTATCTATATGAAAGTTTAGCTAACATTTAGCCTTATCGAAATGGTATATGCATTTACCAGCTCCACATCCTAACGATGCAGTTCTACCTCTGTGTGGTAAAACTATGATTGTCAAAAATTATGCAGTTTGCTTTCCAGGTGTGTGTTTTTTGTGCCACAACATTTCGCTAATCGACCTTATGACCCATTCAAATTAATGAGCAGTAATGTGATTTAACTAATGAACTGAAAAGTTACAATTAATAGATCAACTACTCCAAGAGGTGGGATGTCTTACAAATGCAGGTTGAGTTGCAATTTGATTCAGATTAATCCCAACTCTTATCAAAGACAAGGCCATCGTGAAATATCATCCGAAATAATGATCGAACCAATACCCCATCTCTCCTACGAAACTAGAATTTTAGTTTTTCTAGTTCAATGTTCAAAACGTGCCTTCTTTGGAGAATATCTAAATATCAAGCAGATTAAACATCGCTAGTAATATCGTCTGTTGAGAGCCAGAAGGGCATTAAATCCTTTAATTTTATCAGAATTAACATCCTTCTGACTCCTAACAGACCATACCGTAATTAACGGTGTATTAACCACTCGGAAACTAAAACAACACTCAAATTTGTATGTCATCTTGGTTTGAAAGTAATCTCTCTGATAGATCTCAATATGTAGTTTATAATAATAATTCCTCCAATTTTTCTTCTCTTACATGGCGTACCACAAGATTCTATCCTAGGTCCTCTACTGTTTTTCTAATTTACACCATTAATTACGGTATGTGGATTATAATTCTACATTGTGCAGCAAAAGGAATATTCTACAAAAGAATGCATTGTGCAGCATATCACCTGAACATCATTTGGACTATAGGGGGCGGGCAAGGCTTAGGAAGATTCTAGAACTACGATCTGTGAGGTCTAAACTCACTATCAGTCGCTACACTTCTTAATAGGGACAACGAAAAGAATAAATAAAACTTCGTAGATATGAATGAAAACTAAAACGTGACAACCATGTTTACCGCCATATGGACATGATTGTCTGCAGGAACAAGTTGGAGAAGCAGTCAGTACACAGTCATGGAGAGTCCAATGTTCTCCTGCACCTCAATAGGAAATAAATATATCACGCTACATCGTCTGTCTTGATAATCACCCTTGTGGTGTATCATGAAAATAAATAAGTCTCAGTCAATGCTGAAGGATAGGAAATCTGTTCTTGATGGGCGATTAGCAATGGGCACTGTCCCCTCGGTGCATCACAGAAATAAATAACAGTTCAATGCAATTGTTCTTGACTGGAAAACTCTGATGACACATCACAGGGGTCGGGACATCACAGGGTCAGGGTCGAACAGCGCCCTCTAGCTCAGCTCATCCTGTTGCCTGGTCCCACCCATAAAGATATCCTGGGCCTGCAGCCGCGCAGTATCAACCGCGTCCAGGAGGTTCTTTGCGTCCACAGCCAGGACGTGACCGGCCTGGATCATGCCTCGTTTGTAGTCCTGGTCTAGCGTGGTGGTGGCGTATTTCTGGGCTAGCTTCATGGCGTTGATGAGTTCACCCATGTCCGAGCTGAGGACCTTGTGGGCCATCTGGATTCCTCGGTGGGTCTCTCCTGGGAGGTCACTGTACAGGGTGTCAACGCTGCCTAGTAAACTCTTCAGGGCCAGGCCGATATCCTATTAATGAAAAACAGATGAAAAGTACATTTATTAAAGCCCCACTTTACTACTTGTAGCTACCTGCTCCCTCTATATGGAAAACAATGCCTAAGCGATGCATGCTGGTCCCCCATGATCCTCTTCTTCTTATTTTAATTGAGAGCTGAGTTGATGAGATAGCCACCTGTCAGTGACCTTCCCAGGTGGTCTAATCCCTCCTGGCCAAACTAGTACAGACGGCCTTTAATATACCATTTACAAGTAACCTATCTCTCCTGAGCATTCTGAAACATAAGGGGTGTCAGACTATAACAGACATGATTGCAAAACAATATTAATCTAAGAGTATTAACATACACATGTACATTTATAGAATGTTAGTTATGTGTTCAATGCCAAATCTAAAAAAAATTCCCTTTTGGGCACAAATTCCATAACCATCTGTCAAGCATTGGCATAAGACAGATACTTGTACCCAATTTTAAGTCCAATCTAAAGACATTGATCTCACTGGCCGAGTTACTCTGGCCAATACCCTTTCAAACTGGTACTGACCAAGACAACATAATCGGCTAAACTTGCTTACCCTGACTAGGTTGACGTACTGGTCAGACTTGACCGCATGTACGAGGTTGACCATCTCCATCACTGCCCTCACAACCTGTGTTGTATTCTCAAACACGTAGTCGTCTGTACGATCCATGTCTAACGTTGGAGCAATCTAAAATGAAAGTTAAAATGGCACATAGATTTCATCATCCTGACAAATATTTTAATACTTTATTATACTATAGTATGAAAATTAAAGTTGAGAAGTGGTACAAGAATTCATTTACAACCCAATATTCTGTTCAATCCATTTAAAGCTCAGGGCCTCCACTATTTTCCTTTTAACTTTAAGAATGGATCAGGCATTTTCTTGTCATTAATACTCCTGAATTCTTATGAAAGCTATTAGGCAAAACAAAATAATTACTTCAACCATTGAGTTAAATTTTATTTTGGTACAGTGTAAAACACATCTTTCCAAAGACCTAAGCTGAAAATATCTTGGTTATCATGAACATGAATGTTTTTTTATATTGTGTTTTTTCCCATTTACCGTATCAGTGATACATGTATATCTATATTCTTTTAAAAATCTGTATGTACAATGGTAATTTACTTTTGCATGAAATTATCAACATTTTATACACATGTACATGTACATTACCACGTAAAGTGCATAAGGGTCTTTACAAGTATGCTATTCTATATAAAGTCAATGGGTTAAAAATAGACAAAAACAGAGCAAAGGGAACATAGCAGTTCTTAAAAGTTAGTTTTATATGACGTTGGTGAGTAGATTGATTTGTCATCATCGACGTCGTCGTAGTCGTCGTCATCATCATCGTTGTTGTCATCATTTTTATCATCATCATCATCATCATCATCATCACCACCACCTCCACTACCACCACCACCACCACCACCTCCACTACCACCACCACCACCACCACCACCACCACCACCATCTCCAGTCAAAACTCTTCTATTTTAGGAGTATTTAGGAGAAAATGAATCAAAGCTGATCCAAGAGTTTTTGCTAACCTGTTCACCGATTGGCTGTGGCTGTGGTTGTTGTGGTTGTTGTTGAATGGCCGTTGTCTCTTGTTCTGAAGGCTCCGCTGGTAGCTCTCTCCTGACCTCGTCAGTGGTCTGGTAGTATTGGTTGGCAGCAGAGGTCGTCAGCGTGGACGGAGCGCTGGAGGGTTTCTGGTCGAAGGCTTCGTACAGGGGCTGGCTTGCTCCTCCGTATGGCTGCAAGAAAACCAACAACGACACAAGGTTAGAGATCAACTCTTCAGTGTAAGAAGTATACCGTAGTTAACAAGAACACTTTTGAGATATGTTTGATCTCTAACGTGGAGGTACATTGAGATGTATGAAATATTTAAAAAAAAGCATGAGTTGAATTCAGGTTGTACACCATGTAGCTAAGAAGGAAACATATATATTTAGGAATCATATCTCAGTATGACTATATGTATACTGAGCATTTTGCCTAGCATGTGCTCACTAATGAAATCTAATTTCACATCCTTTCCTCTTTTACGTTTGATTGGGACCTTTAATTATTTATGTATTTATGCGCTGTAATATTTTTATAAGAAACAAGAACTCTTAATATTTACCTCTCTGTTGCCGTTCTGTCCTTCTTGCACTAACATGCGTCCTCCGGTTCTACGGACATCAGGTCTCTATAAAACATATGAATAATTAAAGTCTTTAATATCCATATCAGAGGAAAAGTATGATTTTGGTTCACATGTACATGTACAGGTAATTTAATGCTTATATGTTATCATAGTCATTTTATGCATCCTTATCCTCTTCAGAATTACAAGTATTACAGTGTACTACCAGAACCATTATTGTCATCATCACCAACACGACTACCACCCCCATCATCATCATCACCATAATCATCATCATCATCACCATCATCATCAGCATCACCACCACCACCACCACCACCATCACCACCACTACTACCACCACCACCACCACCACCATCATTATCATCATCACCACCACCACAATCACCACCACTACCACCACCACCATCATCATCATCACTACCACTACCATCATCATCATCATCACTACCACCACCACCACCAACATCCTCATCGTCGTCGTCATCATCATCATCATCATCATCATCATCATCATCATCATCATCACCACCACCACCACCACCACCACCACCACCACCACCACCACCACCACCACCACCACCATCATCATCATCATCATCATCATCATCACCACCACCACCACCACCACCACCACCACCACCACCATCATCACCTCCACCACCACACCCACCAACATCATCCCCATCCCCACCACCACCACCACCACCACCACCACCACCACCACATCTACCACCACCACTACCACATCCACCACCACCACCACCACCACCACCATCATCACTACCACCACCATCATCATCATCATCACTACCACCACCAACACCACCACCACCACCACCACCACCATCATCATCATCATCACTACCACCACCATCATCATCATCATCATCACTACCACCACCACCACCAACACCACCACCACCACCACCACCACCACCACCATCATCATCACCTCCACCACCACACCCACCAACATCATCCCCATCCCCATCCCCACCACCACCACCACCACCACCACCACATCCACCACCACCACCACCACCACCACCACATCCACCACCACCACCACCACCACCACCACCACATCCACCACCACCACCACCACCACCACGACCATCGTCAGTGGTACCTGAACTTACCAGTGTTTGTGCACTTGTAGCTAGCCACTCTGAGTCGGCCTCTGATTCTAATCTCTGTCTCCTGAGTGCATCTCCTATCCTCTCAAGCTCATTCTGTTTCTCTTGTTCCGTTCTCTCCTAAAAGAAGAAAGAAACAAATGTTAACATAACTAATTGATTCATGTTCAAGTAAATGTATCAATCAATGTATTTAACTTCATCTCTGATTAGTATTCTGTAGATGTGCACAAAGTTCTGAATATCATTTCTTACCTTAGTCTGTAAGACAACACATGCCCAATTATCTAAAAATGTGAAATTTGTATGCTGTAAAGCCCCCTTTAGACTTGATGTGGTAACCTAAATTACACAAAAACTGTCATTGGATCTTTTTTTTTCCTGTTGTGTTGAATGACAAGAGACAATGTGTGAATATGAAGTTTACCTGAGAATGCTACATTGTACATGAATACATACTACACATCAAGTCAATGTTGTTATTGTTTCTACAGTTTCTAATTTTGAATACACGATTATTGTCAGATAAATAGATTTTGGCAGGGCACAGCCCTACAGCAAATGTAAATACTTGCTGTATTCTTCAACTTCTAGTACAATATATATTTTATTTAAAAAAAACAATCAAAAATAAAATAAAATAAGGGAGGGGGACCTCTTACATGACAATAACAACAGATCAATATTCTTCACAAAAAAAGTCACTAAGGTCACTAAGTTCATGCAAGCAAATTTACAGTTGTAAATGTAAATACAATCACAATAGCTAAGGTACTAAACATGCAAAAGACACAATGCTGGAAACTTCATATCAGGAACAAAGCACTCTTCAACAAGACTTTGAAATCAATCGGTCATGAGTACAAGAGAGAGAGAGAGAGAGAGAGAGAGAGAGAGAGATGCAAAATAGGTAGAGTTGACAACTAAATTATTCATACCCTTGTATTTGATGTGTTTCTTTTTGGTAAACTCAAGAATGAAAGGCGGACAGGTTGAATTAGGGCCTTTGTTGATACTTTTAGATATAAGCTCTGATATGCCAGATTATCAAGAAACATAAATAGAGGCAAATCAATTTGTTTGCTTACTTTAAATAATTACAAAACTATAGGTAAGGGCATGAATAATGTAGTTGTTAACTGTAAATGTAAGAGTAGGTATTAACGTTTTATATCATCTTTTGAAATAGAGAAACTGGGAGTGTAAAACAATGCAGTTACTCACCATACTATTGCATTAGAATGTTATATCAGTGTGGAACATTATGTAATGCTCTCTCTCTCTAATACTTTCCTACTGCTTACATGTATATATCCAAATTAAATGAAATACACTGTTACGGTAGTAACAAGCTCACTTCACATTGAAGGGAATAAAAGTGGGCTATGTTCCAAATGTAAGACATTCTGTCTGAAAAAAGTGACCTTCGATATGACGCGTTAATAATGAGGTACAATTGTTGGACTCTTGTGTTTGCCACAGCATACCGAGAGAGATAGTTGTGACAGCATACTCAAGATACTCAAGGTTCAACTCAAGGAGCGCTGAAGGGTTCTCTTCCAATAGAGATTGTATGTGGGTGGGAGGGGTGGGAGGGGGGGGGGGGGGGGGCTATTTAAAGCTTCATGCATTGAACCTTGAGTACATAAGTGTGGATGTGTCACAACTATCTCTAAAGTACGCTATGTGGTTTCTGCCCCTACACCTATAATAAACATACTGCACATGTGAATAATGTTAAAGAGTGACGTGGATGTGAGACATGTCCTGTGAAAATCCTCTTGACCCCTCTCCGTGAATACCGAAGGGTGGGTTTAGTCTATTTAACACTTTGGGGTCCTAACGAACACTTCACACCTAAACACACTAATTGATGTTAACAACTGATATTGTCTTATCACAATTTGTAATACAAATATCACCTTCCCTCTTTCTTTCATGATTAATCTTGTAAAATATATCTCCTGGGATATATTAAACCACCTTTCCCAAGTATATTTGAATTGGTCTTTAATGGAAGACTGAGCTGTTTTGAATCAGTTGTGTACTGGATAAACATTTTTATCAATGATTTGATGTGATACTGGTTATCTATCAGAAAATAAGAGTAAAATAAGGATAAAAGAAGTAAATGCACCACATTAACAAGAACAAACAATACTTTTCACACCATTAGTTAACAAGACAGAGTTAGAGAGAGGGAGAGAGAAAAGGGGCAGGCAGACAAGACTGATACACAGAAAGGCTTTAACCCACAGCCTATGGGAAGCGAGTGCTCATTATTTAAAAGTCAACAGGAATCATATCATTCAGTGGTCAAAGGATTAAGATAGAGAAAAAAAAGAGAGAGAAAGAGAGAAAGAGAGAGAGAGAGAGAGAGAGAGGGAAGAAAATGAAAGAAGAACAAACAAACAAACAAGAACATCAAAACATGCAACAAGAAAGATGGACAATAAGTAGTCAAAGGATTAAGATAGAAAAAAAGAAGAGAGAGAGAGAGAGAAGAATAAAATGAAAGAAGAACAAACAAACAAACAAGAACATCAAAACATGCAACAAGAAAGATAGACAATAAGAGAGAAAAGGGAAAAAAAAACACAAGCACATGTCGAGAACAGATAGAGGGTAGATCTATACGAAAGGATTTTTAATGTTCATGTTCAAGAAACATGACTGTATGCACTTCAGAATAGCCCAGGAAAAATGTGTGTTTAGTGTTTCAAGAAAGAGCATACTGATTTTCTTTGTTTTTCGTAAATGAACCGTATCTTATAAGGAGTTTTTTAAACAAGTGAAATTCCTTTGAGGCAATACTGTGTAAGGAATTATCAAATGTTATTACCGTTAACATTAATGTACATTGGCATCAAACAACTTTCTCAACATCCTCAAGTGAAAGTATAGAAGAATGGTGAAATACAGAACTTAAAAAAGCAGAGCAAATTCTTCATTTGTTATGGAACTGGGTATGTTATTCCTACGTTCATCCTCCTCTAAATTCATTGTCTAATTTAGCTCTTCGCCTTGCCTGGCATGCTAAATGACGAACAAGGGACAATTTTATACAGTAGGCTTGCGGGTGCACCATGTGAGAGAGAGAGAGAGGGTTGAGGACTATTTTGTCGAACCTACAGGCCTTTATACATTTGAGCAGTGCCTTGATTTTTAATCCTACATTTTTTAGTGCAGTGACCCTGTTCCTACATTGCTAGGCTACTGCCACTTCCCATTTTTTCTCTATAATTATACAGCAAAATATTGTATTTTACGAAGGTATTTATCCTGTATTTGGAACCATAAGGGTATTATCTTTTTTTTTTGCTGTCAAAGCATACAAGTTCTTGCCCTTGTGGCTCTAAGCATAAGAATTAAAATATGCTACAAAGGGTGGATCTCTTCCTTTTATTGCATCTCCTTTTTCAATGAATATTGAAAGGGGAAGGGGGAGGGGGAGGGGGCAAAATCTATGAGAGCATGCAACTAGCAAATAGCATAAACATCTCCTCGAAATCCACAAGCAATAACACAACAAACATCTAAAATATATTGTACCACTCTGAGGGAAACAAACTATTCTAACTATCAAGCTGGTCTACTCAAGCATATGCACAAAATGGGGATCTGCAAACAATTTTTTTAAGAGCAGGATTCTCAATAACAAGGGGATATGACAATCAGACAAAAGATTATGAAATAACTATTACAATGAATTACTTAGGGCTTGAAACTAACAAAAGGTATGGCTTTACATAGCTCCACAAATCTCAACTCATGACCCGAAGTTTGAAATTTAAACAGGGGCCCAGGGTCCACAGACCCTAAAATTGTAATCTGGATCCCTGTGAACAAGGATTTAGTTTGGAGCTCTGTAAGAGTAGAAGTAAGATTTTACATAGAAATTAGAAAGGGAAGCCTATCCATTCAAGCCATGCCTGTGCTACAAACATACATAGAGGGAGACAGAGGGGCTTTGAAGCCAGTGCCATATAGATTGGGAGAGTTTGGCAAACCTGTTTCGAGTTGGGCACAATATGGCGAATACTGCTTTGCTGGACGAACACTATTAAAGCAAACGATGCATGCCACGTTGTGACCCAGTGAAACCAAGTTGGCCAAACTCTGTGTATCTATAATGGCTCCGGTTGAAGCAAGCAGACTATATAGTTGTTGACCAAGGCCAATGTTGCATGCAACATTTCCTTACCTCGCTGCTCATAGGCCTGAGAAGGTCTGGCATGACGTTGGAGGACAGTGGGGTGGGGCTGTAATAGGGCCCCTTGAGGGTATTGGTATTGGGCGTGGTCGTGGAGGGGGGCACCTTGGCCTGGGTACTCTGGTAATGGTTGGAGGGGAGGTGTCGGTCCCCGAGGATGTTGCCAGGGGTGGCGTAGGTCGGGAACCCTGGTCTTGAGGGCTGTTTGTATGTATTTTTTTATTTTAATTTTGAATGTTATATTTGTTTATTTTAATGTTAATATTTTAGAGTATAAAAGTCAGAATGTTGGTGGTAGATAGAGAATTGTTGATTGCAGGAGTACCAGTAATTCGAAAAGTAGTGCAGTAAATGTTATCAATGCAAAGTGTTATTGAATATGGAAATATGGGATTATGGGAATATTGATGGACCCCCATAAGAGATGGAGAAAGAGAGGAGGGGGGGGGGGGGGAGGAGGGAATTTAACAAGGAAGAAACAAGTACAATACAAACTTGGTTAATTACCACATAAATTAACAAGAATTAAACAAGCCCATCTTGAATAAGCTTACATTGTACATGAACTTGTGTCCATGAAATTGATAAATCATTATCCACGAAATTTTATAACTTGATTGATTAAAGTTCATGTCCATGATCTGAAAGATATACATGTACGTACAGAACAAGGATATCTACAAGATAAAAGTGGACAGTACTTTACAGGAAGAGCGTCCTAGCTGGGTTTCACAAAGCTCTATAACACATTTTGCAACAAATTTTCCCAAACTATTTTGAATCTTCATGCCAAACTTCCATTAATAAATACAATAACTGACTTCATACAATTACTGAGAATTGAAGTATCACACTTTCTCAGATATCAAGATTTTATTAATTCATTACCATTCCAATAGCATAATTAGGAAAAATTCAATTCATCTTCCTTCATTCCTGTTCATTCACAGTCACATATGCATAACATTTTTAATCTTAAAGAAGAAAAAAAAAAAGATTAGCCACCTCAACACTAAAACACAGCAAGTAAAATCCTGTATAAAAAAAAAATGTTTTCACAATTTTATAGTTTTCATCAAATCAATATCAGAAGTTTCTTTAATCTTGTTGTTTTAGAGATGGCTGGAACCAGCCATGGTTTTACTAGCAATCAAGATAAATGACTTTACATACACAGCATTATAGTTCTTCCTCAAGATATGAAGTTTCCTTAAAATTGCAAGTTATTTTCACCAAATTACATTCTTCAATAGTTTAATATTTTCCTTATTTTATAAGTTTAAAGATGGCTGCAACCTTTCAGTTGTTGCTTAGCATTCATGATGAATAAAAACAAACATGACATGATGTTACATCCTAAAGATATATGACATCACGTTTCCTTACTATCATACGTTATTTTCACCAAATTACTATCTTCATTTTATTTATTTATTTATTTATTTATTTCCTCTCATAGGGTGGATGGCCCTAATTAGCTTCATACTTTCAGGATCTTGTTTAATAAACTTTGGTGTAATGTAGGTCATTGTTTATAGTTTAGGATGAACTAATGGACATACACTGCATGATATTTCCTCCTAAAGATACGTGATATCAAGTTTCCTAAACCACAAAGGTGAGATCATACCTGATTAATCGCGGTCATTCTTCAGGTTAAGGCTAATTGTACTGATTCAAAACAAATCACGTCTTCAACTGACCTTTCATGACCGTTCTGTTTTACACTAGGGCCGAGTTTATATGTCAGTGTAATTAGATGCGATTTAGAAAAAGACTTTTGGGGATAAACAGAGCATTCTTCATTCTTAAAGTGGAGGCTAATTGTACTGATGAAACAAATCACGTCTTCAACTGACCGTTCTTGACCGTTCTGTTTCACACGAGGGCAGAGTTTATATTTCAGTTAAATTTGATGTGATTTAGAAATGGACTTTTGGGGTTAAACAGAGCATACTTTGATCATTCTTCAGGTTATGGCTTGTACTGATTAAACAAATCACGTCTTCAACTGACCTTTCATGACCGTTCTATATCACACAAGGGAAGAGTTTATATTTCACTTAGAATTGAAGTGATTTAGAAGTTTAATTTGGGGTTTAACAGAGCAATATCAGATTGATGCTCTAATATTCTAATACATCATCTCAACAAGTCTATTGCCAATTATAATAGTGTAATGGCACTTTTATATCATCCACGAATACCTAGAGAGCAACTAACTATTATGTTTATATACATATTATGCTCTTCTCTTCTCTCTCTCTCTCTCTCTCTTTCTTTATCTCTCTCTCTCTCTCTCTCTCTCTCTCTCTCTCTCTCTCTCTCGAGTCTCTCCTCTCTCCCTTTCACTGTCTATTTCTCTTTGCCTCTTTCTCTCTCTCTGTCATTCTTCCTCTCTGTCTCTCTCTGTATTTCTCTTCACTTTATCTCTTCACATTTTGTTCTTCTATCCTCTAGTCTCTCCTCCTTCCTATTGTTTCTCTTAACCCGTTGAATACTGGAACTGTATGACTGTTGTATTTATAACGCCTATGGGAATTAAAGAATTAAGTATTCAGTGGATTAACTTGTTTCAGTTACCCCATTTACAAGTAACGGTATATATTCTTGATACTGAATCCAAAAAATAAAATAAAATAATTACCCTCTTCAAATGAACAAAATAACCTGAACTATTTTCATTTAAGTGTTTCTAAAGTTCTCCTGCGACAATTTGCACATACATGTCCAAACGAATACTATCGGCAGCTCGGACCAAGAAGGGCATTAAATCTGTATTAATACATATGAGTAAACCCCCTTCTGGCTCTAAACCTGCAGGAAATGTCAAAGACCACACAACAAGTCCAAATACTGCCATGACAAACCATCTTCCTACTATTGGCATGGCTAGGAATCATGGATTATTTCCTCTCCATTGACTAAAGCCAAAAACAAAACAACAATTCAAATCAAACCGCAGGAAATGCAGCTCGTAATTCCACAAATACGATGTTAATGACCTGACAGACAACTGGTGTCTGTTAATCAGGTGACGTTTCAACAGGGTTTGAAACAAACAACCCCAGTTTGCAATGGTTGTGATTTAAAACAATTACCGTAAGGGCTACGTTTCTTGGAAAATGTTGGATTGCAATTTCCTGCTTTTGAAAGTCAATAAATCCACTTTAATTTCGACATTTCAAGCAATTTATATGTGATACCACTCTCCATAGCATCAACACAATGTTTTTATCCATCACAAATCTTATGATAATATTGTTTAGTTTTCTACGTACATGTAGGGGGTGGGCATTACATACTGACTGTGCGTGAGTGAGCTATATCTAAATGCATAATTATAGTCCAATATAGAAATATGGTACTGAATATACATGTGCTACGATGTGACAGTGATTTTAATACTCAGGCAATCACCATCTGTCTGTTCATTCAAAAAGGGACTTAAAACATTTCTTTTTGTAATTCTGTAAGTTTTTATTTTCATTTTTTGTAGGATTCTTCATGTTGTAAGCGCTTTGGGCGACTCTGGAAAAAGCGTAGTACCGGTATCGGTATATAAATAATAATAATAATACTATTTCTCACCTTGGGTGGAGGTTCTTCGGGGAATCCCCAAGTAGATAGTATCCTCCTCTTCTCTTGCTTCAAGACCGCATCCTCTTGCTCTTTCTCTTCTTCTAAGATCTCACTGGAAAGATACCAAAAAAAAAACAATATTAAATATAATGATAATAGATCCAAAAATTGTATTGTAGTGGTTTTGTTTAATGTGATAAAAAATGGATAATGTTACACAAGAAATATTCACTGAATCTCCTTTAGGGTCTAAGAAAGAAACAGGAATTAACAATTATAAATTGACGAAAAAAAATCATGCCTTGTACTGTAAGGTATTAAAGATGAAGTTGAGTTCTGGTCATGCGATTGTATTGTGAAAGAAACGGTGTGGAACCGACCAGAAAAGGTCGATCATCTAGCATATAAGAATTTGTGTGTATTGCAAGGTTCTGGAATCATCAAAATGATAAGAAATTTGGCCAAGTCTTGGTAAAGTTACAAACACTGTACACAGAAAGATGTATATGGGACTACACGAACACGTGGCGTAAAAAGCCTGCCCCCCGATTTTTACGATGTTACATGCATATTTAGAATATGAAGGCATTTGAAGAGCCATGCTTTTCAGGGAACATGTCTTATCTGATGTTCTTCCACACTTGCATAATAAGAATGAGTAACGCTCACAAATTATTTTTCACCTCTTCCCAGAACTCAACCTTCTCTTTAAAGGATATGTTACCGAAGACAGGGGTGATAGTGAGCACTAAAAAATATTTTAAAAAATTAAAAAAAAATCCCTCAACTGATTTTTTTACCCCTATTTTCCCAGAGTAAAAAAAAAATGGCAATTAACAATATTCCCCACCTTTTGAGAAAGAAAATTGGGAAATAAAAGGGGAAAATTGGGGGAAAATAGAGAAAATAAGGGAAAAATCAGTAAAAATAGGGGTGAAATCGGGAAGACAAAAAAATTGGGGGGAAAAAAAACAGAAGAAAAAAAATCAGGAAAAAAAAATTAAAAACCAGGAAACCGATTTAAATCGGGTAATTATCAGGCCTGCAAAGAACATACCAGCTGTCACAGAGGCAAGGCATAGATTGCCATCTATACCACTCCTCAAACGGCAAGAAACTATTATCGTCATCGTCCGTCTGCATCGATATACAGTCAGGTAACCACCTCATCTTGGCTGAGAGGAACTCCTGGGACTTTGACGTCGCTCTCAGTCCCAACTCTGACAGGAGGCTACGGTTGAACAGTGTCATAACCCAGTCTAAGTATGGCACAGGGGCCTTGAATACAGTACTATGACAAAGTCCTTCTTTCAACAAAGTTCTAGGTGTCCAAGATAGTCAGGAGTCTACGATTGAACAGGGTCATAACCCAGTCTAAGTATGGTACAGGGTCCTTGAATACAGTACAACAAAGTATATCAAGGAGGAGTCCTTTGTCCAACAAAGTTCTAGGTGTCCAAGATAGTCAGGAGTCTACGGTTGAACAGGGTCATAACCCGGTCCAAGTATGGCATAGGGGCCTTGAATACAGTAATATGACAAAGTCCTTCTTTCAACAAAGTTCTAGGTGTCCAAGATAGTCAGGAGTCTACGATTGAACAGGGTCATAACCCGATCTAAGTATGGCACAGCATCCTTGAATACAGTATGACAAAGTGTATCAAGGATAATTAAGTCTAAGTTCTAGGTGTCCAAGCTAATAATAATAATAATAACTTTTACTTATATAGCGCTTTTCATAAGACATTTATATCAAAGCGCCCTAAGCATATCTATCAAGTATCAAGGAATCCTGTGTGTATTAAAACAGAGTTGTGGTCCCTCCAGAGACAGTGCTGCTACCTCTTGGTCCAGTCCACTGATGTTGTCTCATTAACCACAGGTAGATCTTCAAAATTCTCTTTTCCAACCAAGAAAATCAAGTAGACACCAAGTGGACAAATTTCTATAATCCCTATAAAGACAACTTCAACAGAAGCTTGGCATTTGTTTGATGAATTACAGCCACTTTGTCCAGTAATGTTAAGTTTCCACGTACATGTACAGCTTCTTCTACTTCTTCTTCTATGCTAGTGCTTGTCAAAAGCATGTAAGTGCTCCTGAACATCACCTCCTCTTATTCGAATATGGCCAGCTCATAAAGAGCTCCAGCGTCGATCAAGAGTACTGCAGCAATGAGTTCACAGTAATGTCGTAATGCCTTTAAATAACTTCCAAGCAAAGTCTGGCACACGTGTAGAGCAAGTAGTTGTAGTTGCTATGGGCTCTGTCATTACCTGGTGACTGTGCCGAGACAAACAAACAACCGTGGGAAGAATGGAAAATCTTTCCTCCCCAAGAAATGCCCACATTCACTTGTAAGCAACAAAGAAATATTCCACTTTACAGGGAAAAAATATCCAGTGGGCATTCAAATATCAAATTATGGAATTCCAGGAAAACTTATCCACTGACGTTTTAAATTAAAAATCAGGAAATTCCCTCCTGTTTCAACAGGGAATGCAGGTATGAAAGTCTATGATGAAAAAGGATTATCCTCTCTTCCACGGACGAGAGTCAAATAGGAACTGGCGGAGTAATCGATATCTCCAGGCATTTTATATCCTTCCCAAACCTTTCACGTTGCGGAGGAAATTGCGAGTGTCAGTCCTGTAATCAGGGGAGGAAGTGTTGCGTAAGTTTCTGCGTAAACAGAGTAGTAGCAGGCTAGGGGTAGGACAGAACACCATTGCAAGCGATTTGATGAATGAATGAATGAATCACATCATGTTCGTAGTAGGTCAATGATCAAATTGAGGGGAAAGACCTATACATGGCCCATTGTATAGGGTGTCCCAAAAAAAAAAGTATATTAGTTTAGTGAGTGAATGAAATAAATGCCTTGAGAAGAATGATCAAATGTACAGAGTGTCTAAATGAAGGGAGTTCAGTGAATGAATGTAACAGTCTGAGGGGAAAGACCTGCATGGCCGATGAAATAGGGTGGCTCAATAAAAATGAAGAACAGTGAATGAATGAAATAGTTTGAAGGGAATGACCTATGATCAATAGTACAGAGTGTCCTAATAAAAAAAAAGTTCGCTTAAAAAAGGATTTTTTTTCCCCTTCTCATTCACTTTTTAAAACATTTTATTTAAAGAAAGAAAGACCTACATGTAATGTAATTCTTTTTTTCATCAGCAATTATTCATCATCATTAACACAGCTGTCGAACATCTAACATCCGTCTGTCTGATAAAGGATTTAAGACGCCACGCGGTGAGATTCTGACCCTCAAAATAACATGTCACATTGAGAGCATGAATGTGACTCGAGACATCACATGAGTGAAATGATCAGGTCGAAAATAGAAATGGTTCATCTATTCTTAATACTGGTACACATGCTTTTGACAAAAATTTCCCCAAAAAAACGAGGGAGGGGGGGGGGGGGTGGAAGTATGATAAATTAGTATTAACAAAGACTCCCTGCCTTGGAAATACATGAGTGAAATGATGGAAATGGATGGTCGAAAATAGAAATGATCCATCTTTTCTTAATACTGGTACACATGCTTCAAAAAAAGGTTTCTCAAGAATATGAAAAAAAGAAGTATGATAAATTATTATTAACAAAGAATCCCTGCCTTCGAAATACATAAGATGGTTAATGAATTACATGTAAGTAAATAAATACAAAGGAAAGATGAAATTGAAAAAAACAAAGTTCCTCTACAATATAAAGAAAAGTATGATAACTTAATAATAACAACTAAACAAGGCCTCCCTCCTTTAGAAAAAGAAAAGATGGTTTACAAATAATATGTAAAGGAAAGGTAAAATTGAAAGGCTTTGAACACAAGTGAAATTGACACTTTTTACAGACAGAGATTTCCAGTAAATTTATCCTATCTTTCTTTCTATTGACATTCTGTGCATGTAACTGTAAGTCAATATCAAGGAGAACTTGCACTACATGAAGAGCCATTATTAAAAAGAAAAGAAAAGGTGAAGTGAAACTTATGTGACAATCGGAACAATTCATTTTCCATTTTTTAGACCCCTCCCTCCCTCGTGCAAATGTGAACTTAGATTTATTATGACCTGAACAAATCTTGATGGAGTTGTCTGTGCATCACTATGTGGAAACATGAGCATGCATTAATACCAAATACCCTTTTTGTATCACACTTACCAAAAAAGCCATCTGAATAACATAATCAAAGGAACAAGTTGCAAAAGGAAAGAAAAATAAGCAATACATTGAGAAAAGGAACATCTACAGTACAGTCAACAGCAGCAAATTAACATTAACATAGAAAAATACTTGATTATTTTCTATTGAAAGCATGACAATAGCTTTCATCCTTCATTACAACATGCACAGAAGCATAATATGATAAAGAGCAGCTCAAATGAATAAAATGTTTGCTACTGTACATGTATGTCTTACAACTACAGGCCTTAAATTAATCCAAGGCCACCAAGCCCCTTTTGATTGGCCTCAATACCCCTCTCATTGGCCTTGGAGATTTGTTGTGCCCTTTCCAATTCTTCCTATTTGTGCTGTAATATAGGAATGTGCCCTACAGAAAAGTGGCCTTGCCCTAAAAATATTGAAATTTAAGGCTTGCAACTACATTACATTTTCATGAGACAATGTGTAGCTGTACTGAAAAATTCTAGATCCGTGCATCATTTACACTGTTCTTTTAGAGAATTTACTGTATGATAAATGGTACTATAGATGAATTTCTCAAATTGTGTTAAAATGATTCTTTTTCTGCCTACTGTTAATGCACACCACATACGGTACTGATTCACAATGCAAAGGGGTGATGAAGAATAACACTAGTATACTTGCTAGAGACAGACAGTATTTTCATAATTGTTGAACAGAATGCAAACAAACAGCAGCACTGTTGAAAGAGTACAAATTCATTTATTAACAACTTGGCACATCGTTTTGCTAGTTTTCCTATAGGATTCTGTATCTTATAAAGCACACTTGCCAAATTCTTATCCAAGCACCATTTGACCAAACAAAATTAAAAAAGAAAAGATTTTAGTATTGGAAAACTAGGGACAGATAATTTATGAACCTTGGAAGGTCATAAAGAGTGTGAGAGGTACAAAAAATCAAATCAAGTAAAACACAAACAAAGAAAATAAAGCCTACAAGTATAAGTATAAGGGAGATAAAGAAAAAGAAACCAAACTCATGGGAGGAGTCATGAAAGGAACATACAAGGTATGTGCATATTTCATAATTCTGATTCATTCAACAACAGAGGGAAGACCTCGTTTTGGTTCTTACTGCTTTGATTTTTAGTCATGATCTAATAAAAAGTTTTAGTAGAACCAGGCTCATCGGTTCATAACCTAAGCATCGAGGTGACACAGAGGACAAGTAGGTGAGAGAATGGGCATTTTTATAAAAAAAATAGTACGACAGTCCGAGAGATGCCTGCAGCAAAGAGTAGGCGAAAGTCTCACAGGTAAAACAATCTTTTTGATTGTGATACGATGATAATTCAATTTATACCCTTAAAGCGATTTCTCATAATTATTGCATACCGGTACTGTCTGTGGTACAGTATAGACCAGTTTTGGAAACGCCCCCACTCTCAAAAAATGAAATGGACTCGAAGCTCTACTACCAATCATGTGAAAGAATATGTTTTGACTAATATTATGTGATGATACAAATTTTGCCAGGAAACCTCCTACTACTAGATATATTTGGTAAATTATTATATCTATTCGGATCGGATAGATATCGCGCATGTGTCGCGTAGTCCCATATACATATTCCTGTGTACAGTGCTTGTAACTTTACCAAGACTGGGACAAATTTCTTATCAATTTGATGATTCCAGAACCTTGCAGTACACACCAAAACTTATATGCTAGATGATCAACCTTTTCTGATCGATTCCACAACATTTCTTTCATAAAGCACTCGCATGACCAGAAAATACCTGAAGAGACAGAAGGGCATTAAAGAGAAGGTTGAGTTCTGGGAAGAGGTGAAAATAATTTGTGAGCATTACTCATTCTTATTATGCAAGTGTGGAAGAACATCAGATAAGACATGTTCCCTGAAAAGCATGGCTCTTCAAATGCCTTCATATTCTAAATATGCATGTAACATCGTAAAAATCAGGGGGGGGGGGGCCGGCTTTTTACGCCACGTGTTCATGTAGTCCCATATACATCTTTCTATGTACAGTGTTAGTAACTTTACCAAGACTTGGCCAAATTTCTTATCATTTTGATGATTCCAGAACCTTGCAATACACACAAATTCTTATATGCGAGATGATCAACCTTTTCTGGTCAGTTCCACACCGTTTCTTTCACAATGCAATCGCATGACCAGAACTCAACTTCATCTTTAACCCATGGTCTACTTCCTCTAAAAAGATGATATCCTGTGATTAGTAATTAACCAAGAAATATAGAATCATATATGTACATCTGAAAAACTAATGATGACATTTATCACCTAATGTGCAGCTGAGATAATGATGATGAAAAATCCTATATATAGCAAAGAATCCCATTCTCATATAAACATATATCCTGGTTATGATTTCAGTAATTTACAAAGAAATATTGTTACCATATTTCTGACTCAGACGTATGGTTATATATCATAAGTTCTGGGATATTAACCATATTGTTGCAATGATTTATGTTTAAATGATGAAATCTCCTGAAATACTCAAATAGCAAAGAATCTCATTCTCGTAAAAAAACATTATCTTGGTTATGTTTTCAGTAACACCAAAACGAAAACAAACATAACATTTATTACAAAAGCACTCGCTTGAAAATATTTTCCTCAGTTATGCGAACTCATGAATTATTACATGTATGCATCATTAGCTCACGTGATATACCCTATATCCGAATCAAGGCCATTCAACATTACATAACGAAATGGACACCTGCTCGACAAAGGACCGAACAAACATGCAAACTTTCCTAAATGGCAAAGAATTGGTTGGTTTGGCAATGTCACTGAGGTACCTGTATAATGTCTTACTAATGATTCATCTGTTGCAAATAGAACAGATTCTCTCATTTCTTTGTATTATTCTATTTTATGACAAATTGTCTCCTCCATCAACAATATTTCTACACATCAGGGAAGAAAAAAAATTTGGTTCTACTTTTAAGCTTGCTTGCATGAAAATAACACTCTTTAATTTGTTTTGCATTGAACTCTATGCAAATTTAAGGGGCTCTTTTATGACTTTCGGGGCTCTTTTGGGCATTTTGGGGGCTAATTTGCCCCGAGCCCCTGTGTATTTTTTCCACTGCTACACATACACATACCACCTTTTTTCGCATCTTGGTCAACAGTAACCTACCACAAAATGACTTCTGATCCCCTAATACTTTTTTTTGCTTTATCAGGATTTAAAAGATCTCTGAAACTGACCGCCCTTTTTCTCAAGAAACCACAAAACACTCCACCCTCTTTAAGCCCAGAGAATAATGAATATGACCTTCAGAGAAACTGTGTCAGGAAGAGTTCATCTAAAAGTTACCTAGCTGTCTTCAGAGTGACTTGACATGTGCTCCAGGACCCGTTTTATAAAACTTGTTATCAATAACAACTACCACAGATCCATGACAAATCTTCTCACAGCCAATCAAATGGAAGGATTTCAGTAGCTTATAACAATTATCAGAACTTGTTTGATGACATGTTTAATGAAACCGGGCCCTGAAGCATGCCCAAGGCAGGGAAAAAATGACTTTAAAGATTTGGAGGCTACTTTTCAAGCTTGCTTGCATGAAAATAACACTCTTTAATTTGTTTTGCATTGAACTCTATGCAACATTTGGGGGCTCTTTTAAGACTTTTGGGGGCTCTTTTGGGCATTTTGGGGGCTAATTCGCCCCGAGCCCCCCCCCCCCCCCCCCCCCCCGTGTATTTTTTTCTCTGGCTCAAGGCCTTGATCTGTCACAGGTAGGTTGCAATTGGGTTTTAGGTTGGGTTTGGGTTAGGCTTTATAGGTAAATAGTATAGTTTTTGAAACAGGGTTGATGTTAGGAATGTATAGTACCCATGTCTGTCGTGAAATGACGCTCCTAGCGCTCCCACAGGATTTCCCTGGTATTATTTGCTCGGCCAAATATGTAGCGCTCTAGCATATTAGGTAACCATTAACACCTGGGTGTAGAGTGGCAAATGTGGATCAATGTCTTGCCAAAGGGTGACAGTGCTGGGTTAGGATTTGAACCCTCATTCCTGGGATTGAGAGTCGGGTGAATAATTAAACCACTATACATGTACATGTCTTTATAATCAGACAAGCGATCGGCATGTAAAAGTCATGGGATTCCTGACTGACCTAAAGGTTAAAATTATGACTGCAGCATGAGATAAATCCAGGATTTTTTAAAGAATCTACGGCAAAGATACCCAATCCCTTTTAAGTATTCTCAATCTGAAATTTCCAATAGAGCCAATGTTGCCAGGGCAAGTGCCAGAGAACCATCTTCAGTTAACAAGGTGGGAAGTATCACAAACACACAGGAGCCATGTATCAGTTCACAGGAACAGGCATGTCAACGGCATTGAATCTATTCATTATCATGCACTATGTGATGAGTCACATACTGTTATCCTCTCATTATGTGTTTGACTGATAACAGATCTTCCCCTTACCCACTCTCCCTTCCCCTAACTGAATGCAATAAAATAACCAAACAAATGTAACCGTAAGGTTGTCTTAGTAAGGGAGAAAGCCCTATGAATGTTGAGTCACACCAAGCTATCTTCTTCTTTTGTATTTACAGGTATATGTACATTATCATCGGTTCCAAAGGCAGGCATTGCCAACGCCACCCCACCCCCCACCTCCTCTTCCTTTGAACCTTTTCCTTCTCTCCCCCTTCCCCAACCGCTATCCCCTCTTTCTTTCCAATCCTCAATATTCTGAGGTATTGCAAATGGTTATGGTTTGTCTGTAATGCAGGAGAATTCTTTGAATGAGATGAGTCACACCCTTCTCTCTCTCTCTCTCTGTTTCTGTCTGTCTCTCTCTCTCTCTCTCTCTCTCTCTGTTTCTGTCTGTCTCTCTCTCTCTCTCTGTTTCTGTCTGTCTCTTTCTCTCTCTCTCTCTCTATTTCTGTCTGTCTCTCTCTCTCTCTCTCTCTCTCTGTTTCTGTCTGTTTGTCTCTCTCTCTCTCTCTCTCTGTTTCTGTCTGTCTCTTTCTCTCTCTCTCTCTGTTTGTGTCTGTCTCTTTCTCTCTTTCTCTCTCTGTTTCTGTCTGTCTCTTTCTCTCTCTCTCTCTCTCTTCTTCTCTGTTTGTTTGAAAGCCAGCATTGCCTCCCCTGACCGCCACTAGCCAATCCGTCTGCTTGGAGCCAAAAGGGTGTTGACCCACATTTTAACACAGAGATAACACCTCTCTGGTGCTCCGAGAAAAAGATTTCCTTTCCTTTCCTTTAACCCCCCCCCCCCCCCCCTGCCCCACCTCTACTATTTCCATTAGGAATGAATGCACATACTTCAGTGATAATTTATCAATTTCTTACATTAGTCAATTTCCTTTCTTGAACTTCAGACCCAACACTATACTTAATCCTTAATCTAAATCTAACCTAACACCAAATTGCAACATTTACACTAACCCTAATAATACTATAATTTATTTGATGAAAATGAAGCCTGAAGCTAATGTCTTCAGAGCAGATGTACATGTATGTGGCATTGAGAATACTCCCTATCATTGCACGATAACAAATTAAATCCCTATATGATTTCTCATTACCACACGTATCAGTTTGTCAAATGCAAGCATTGCCCCTTCCCCAAGTTTCCTACCCTATTCCCCTCCTGGTTCCTATCTAGTCCCACACGCACACGAACACCCCACACACACACTCACACAAACACAGACAAGCGCACAGCCACAAACACCTGTTGTTAGCCTGAACCAAACAAATGACCTTAGGAATGGCAGGGTGACAACACTCAATTAGTAGGGTTACGATTTCCGGAGTTCCGCTCCCCCCAACAGTTCGGGTAGATCCTACGTCAGTCGCGTCACAAGAAAGCGGAAAAACAATGAATATCCCTTAATAAGGGTGGCAAGGCACAGGCGTTCCTTCTATGCTTTGCCCGCTGATTGCCCTGCCGCCCCTTTCATTTATGACGTCTGTGAGATAATTAACTTCTTACGTCCCCAACAGCAACTGGCTGCTATGAATTAAGAACTGTCCACTCTCCTATACTGTTTATTGTAGATATGCCAAAACCCTTTTGACTCATAAATGAATAGGTGTGTAAAATGCCAAATGATGCATACGTGGAATCCATTTGGTTTATATCTTACATAGCGAAGAGGGTGATATCATCAACCTGCATTCCATCAACGATGAAACTACAATGTTCTAATATATGACATACATGTAGATCTTCTAATAGAAGGTACAAAAAAAGCAAAAGGATTGCATGTACCTGTACATGTAAATGTAGTTGATGTAACCACAAGAAACATGCAAGATAACAATTACATGTATGGCAAAAAACAAAAAACAAATCTTTATCATGCAGGCAACACACTAACGTCCGTATCTACGAGAATTTGGACCCGATGGTTATTCTGAAGTTTTCTTTTGTGAGACCTGATTTTAGACCCCAGTTCACGTTTAATTGAATTAGTGAATACGGATCCAAAAGTTACGGCAAATTCTTTCTTAGATAATCTCTCCCATGAAACTCCATAACATTTAAAGCATACAAAACAACTTATACACACAAACACAAACCAGGTACAGTTGTTGTCTAACCCATGTACAAATTCACTTCAATGGTAAGATGAATGGGCGCCAACTGCACAATATAAATGGAAACTTACAGGGAAAAAAAAGCATGAAATATATTTAGTTAATATGTGACTTACTTTAATCTTGTCTTGAGGTCTTTGAAGTTGGGCCTCTTAGAAGGTTCGTATGACCAGCACAGCGTCATCACGCTGTACAACGTCGGAGGGCAGGCAGCTGGCATGGGTAACCTCTCACCATTCTCAATACGACCTATGACCTCGTTGTTCTTGACCCCCTGGAAGGGCTTGACCCCGTACATGAGGATCTCCCACATACAAACGCCTGTGAATCAAACATGAATTGAATTGAAATTGAAATTGAATTAAAAAATAATTTGAATTAAATTTGAATTTGAATTAAATTTTTTATTGAAATTGAAAAATTAAAATTGAATTTGAAATTGAACTTGAAGAGTATTCTTGAACAATGGAGACAGAAATTACATACAGGTCAAAATCAAATATTTGTGTTTCCAAATTTGAAATTGAATATTTGAATCCACTGTACATTGCAATTCTAACGTATTTTCAAATCAAAAGCTCTGTTTTACATGCACGTTGTAACTTCCTGTTACATGTACATGTACCTATGTGTATATCAACACTTAATATTAAATAATAATCAATAATTAACATCATTTTATCCCACTCTATATTATGCTACTGGCATACAGAGATGCCAACCCTATAGGATGGCTGTCAGTAACATTTACCATTTTTGTCCGTAACAAATGGGGGTATTTCCGTAACGCAAGACACCGCAGCATAATTTTCGCGCAAAACGTACACAAACACCCAATCACTCTTACTGCATTTCGAACCTACCATTTTTAAGTCCAAAATAAAGATGTGCATAAAAACGTTTTTAAAAATCTGTTTCCAGTCAAAGGATCTCCTCCTCGGGTACTCGCTCTTTTGAGTGAATCCATGATAATATTCAGGAAGAAAACACCTCGTTCAAGCGTCAAATGGCAAATTCGAATCCACAGTCAAACGGCATGCAGAGCTCGTATCCTACACACGCGCACGTTCACTCACCAGTACCACAGACACACCAGCCCAGGCCGCTAGGCCCGGCGTTCATGAACAACAACACACCGTATACTGCACTTGCAATGCGCCCGCTGAATCACTGAAGTCTTCGCTACTATACTATGAATGGGTATTGCGGGCGCCGCGCGCACGATCATCTACCCCCATGCTCCCCCCAAAAGGCACGACCGCACGTAGCATACGTAGCGGCCGTGTTGTTTCGGAATTAAACAAGATGGCGGCGGATGGACCATGTGCGCGAAAGTGCCTATCCAGTGTAGTCAAATTCAGTGAACTTATGTGTAAATGCGTGCGACATGCAGCGCTGTGTACGGAGGCTATGTGATAAGGCGGCATTCGCTATAATGTACTTTTGTTTATCGTTTCCCCGTAACCTTTTGATTGTTTACCGTAACGCCGTAACAAGAGCATTAAAACCGTAACAAATACGGCGAAACCGTAACGGTTGGCATCTCTGGGCATACATAAACAGCTCCCTCTTGTGATGAAAAGCAGCACAGTTTTCCTGGTTACACTGTATCATTTGATCCCTGAGTTTTCTAACACAAGTTGACATTAAAGTTACCCCTCGTGATTACTTCAATAGCGCCATCTACAGATGAAATGCAGGACAATGTACCTGGTAACACTCTGTTTCAGAGACACTCATGAAAGAGTTGTCCATCATTTATAAAACATTGGTCCTTTGATCTCCCTCCTCTTTCAACATTTGATGAACCTCTTGTAGTTTAACCAATGGGTTAACATACATGTATGCATGTTAAAGATACTACAGTATGTCGCTTTTGCAGCCAACATCAAATTCTGTAGAACTTTGCAGGAATTATGAATATGTCATGTATGACCTATCTGTGAAATTAAAACATTAGCAGTGTCCTAGTACTGGTATTCAAATTATGCAAGGAAACACGTTTACCTTCTAGACTTCACTGTCAGACACTTCTGAGTGACTGACTGATATCTTTTTTTTCCTTTGGGAATAACATACACAACATGAGCTGCAACAGTTACATGAGCATTTGTCTACATCAAACGTACTACTGTAATGGCCACAATTTAACTGATTGAATCTTTGTGCAGCAAAATTGACGGGGTAACTCACCAAACATCCAGACGTCACTGGCAGATGTAAACCGTCTGAAGTTGATAGATTCCGGGGCCATCCACTTGATGGGTAGCTTGCCTTTTGAAGCTAAAGGACAAAATAAAAAAAGGTCATGAATCTTGTGTCAACAATAGGAATCTAAAGAAAGGAACAAGGCAATGTTCATACTACTGTAAATTATCATATAAAGTACACCTGTACTATAAAACAATCAAGATTTATTTCCAAACCTTTGATAAGTCTAATTTCTAAGATCCCCCCCCCCCCTTCTTGTTTCTTATTCTGATTTAATGCATTCAGAACGATGTACATTTGTGGTGAAACTTACTGCTTTTTCAAAAAAAAATTGCATATCAATAATAACAATCTCAAAAGATCTT
Organism: Strongylocentrotus droebachiensis; assembly: GCA_035222895.1. Taxonomy (NCBI): domain Eukaryota; kingdom Metazoa; phylum Echinodermata; class Echinoidea; order Camarodonta; family Strongylocentrotidae; genus Strongylocentrotus; species Strongylocentrotus droebachiensis. Next base: position 59,984 of record JAVYIG010003192.1, read on the forward strand.
GACATACATTATTAACCAAGTATCAGTTTCAAACCAGCAACACTATGTGTCATTGTTTGTAAAATGTATGGTATGTCTATAGATATATTTTTCACTCTACAAATATGCACATGTAAATAACAATATATGCTTGTGCAGAACTTTATATGAATAGCTAAATTTATGAATTATACCGGTAATCAATTGTAACATGTAATATCATTATTCTTGTTCTATGAAACAGTGAAGGACCAGGGGGTGTTTCACAAAGCCTTTTTTCAATGACAAATGACAAATATCAGTGACAAATCTGCTGATAACCAATCAGAAGCAAGGATTTCAGTAGCTTATAACAAAAAGTTGTCATTTGTCACTGATGACAAGTTTTGTGAAGCAGGTCCCAGTACTCACCTTTGTAGTATGAGTGATCATGGAGTAATCTTGAGAGACCAAAATCACCCAGTTTGACATTGTCCTTAGCTACTACCAACAGATTCCTTGCTGCAATATCTCTGAAAATAGGAAGAAATAAGACAAATAAGGTCAGACCAATATTAGATATTATTATCTATATAAGGCTTCCAGGTGGTGCAATAAATCAGTGTATTCAATATCTTTAGTGCAGTACCAGCCTGGATGACTGACCAATATTTTTTTCGTATTGCTCAGTCATCCAGGAATTTCATCTATCAATATCGATATTGTATCAATATTACACGAAAACAAAGCCATATTTAGTGAGGTAAGTCAAATTTTTGAATGATATTGTATGTCTTTGTTTTTGTGTGATACAAGAATATCTTTCTCTCGATATGGCAATATTGTACTCGTCTCCGACTCGTTCAATATTGCCATAGCTCGAGCAATATATTCTTGTATCACACTCAAAGCCATCCAATATTATATAACTAACTCTTGTGCTGGTTTATATCACATTCAGAGTTAATCTCAAAATAGCAGTCTTGAAGTCAAACATTGTATTGAATTGAAACAGTATATTTGTAAACCATGCCACAGCTTAAGAGCTGAATATCATGGAAATACAAGTACACGTACATACATAGATATAAAAAGTAAAATATATAAATGTGATATACTATTCTTAAGATGTTCTTGTAAAACAAATGGAAAAGTACATGTTTTGTGAAGATTTATGATTGAATTAAATTGTTGATTACTATTTCAAACTCCTGTGCAAACTTCTTGCTTTCTAAATATGACAGAGGCATACTGATCATATACGATTAGTGAGGCTAATTTAATAGCTCATCTGTCCTCAATAATTCAAAGGGGAAGACCACCCTGATTTTAAGTTGGATTTAATCGAAGCAGAAAAATGAGAGAAAGAAATTAGTTAAATATTTGACCAATATCCGATTAAAAGTAAGAAAGTTATGAGTTTTTGAAGTTGCGATCAATCGAACACAAATTGGCAACTCTGTGACGTATCTTACGAGCTCCCCTCCCTTTTGCTCTGAACATAAAATGTCATCAACTGTCATCTTCTTAGATATTGATGACAGCATAGATTTGCTTTAAACAGGGGTTGTATAAAAACATATTTGCAATAATTATACTTAGGGTGCATGCCTGACTGGAAATTTTCTTTAGGGCAACTTAATACCAGTGTGGACTTCCTTCTAATGTTCCATTTGGTGAAATTCTGTCCTAATAGCTTACCTGTGGACAAACTTTTTGCTCTCTAGATAAGAGAGAGCCATACTGAGCTGGTAGGCATACAGGATCAGTGAAGCTAACGTCAACTCATCTTTGTGCGCCTGTAAAAACATCCTCATCTGCAAGAGAGGAATGAAAACATTTTTAAGGAGAATTATTTTATTTATTTATTTATTATTTATTCCGAGTGCAAAAGATGGCGGCCAGGGAAGAAGAGAGCAAACTTAATCACTGTAACCGTATAGGTCACTCCGCCCAACCAACTGATGCACTCAGAAGGCTGGTTGAAATATAGCATAAGGACAAATAAGAGAGTAACAAATCAAGGATAAACAATATCTATGTATGAAAAACATGTTCATCTGGAAATGGATAAGAAAAAGATTTATGGTTGTGTGAGAAATTACAGGTGATGATCCACAGCGCTTGTATGGCGCCATCTATCTGTTTCAAACATAAAGGCCCCCGCTCCTTCAATAGTCCTGGACCCATGAAAAGATTGGTATTGAGGCCTGACTTGAAAAGGTGTACCGGTACCTTGAAATCATCAACCATGAATACTAGATGACATTTTTCCCGCCCAGGTTATGCAACTGGGCACCGTTTACCGATACCGTGCCAACCCGTTGAAACGTGTGTATTAGCTTTATCACATGGTTCAATGGGATGTCGGTGAACTTGTACTTACGACGGCCTTGTGAAAGGATACCCTGGTTAATACCTCCCCAAATGGATCAGTGCATGCATGTACATGACTGTACGTGCAATCCTATAAACCTATTGGATACAACTTGATTTGGTTTAACACACACTGTCCAGCCCAAGTTATCTCAAGTTTTGTTAAAGCCCCTTTTAAGTGTTGGGAGCCCCAAATTCGCCAAAAACTTGATGGCAAAATTTCACTTAAATTATATCATAATGTGAAAGAGGATGTCAGTTAAGACACATTTCTGCAAAGATTACCCCCCCCCCCCAAATATGTTTCAAGCCAAATATTGATAAAAGAATACATACATGTAATATGGGTTTTTTGTTGTACGCAGAAAACCTAAATTTTTATATTCTTTCATCAATATTCTACTTCAAACACATTTGTTTTGAGAATCCTAGCAGAAATGTATCTGAAATGATATCTCTCTCACATTATGATTGATTAAAGTGGAATTTTGCCATCAAATTTGTGGGCTCCCAACACTTTAGAGGGGCTTTAACTCGACAGTTCTCGACAGTTCTTGACAATTCTTACCTCTCCAAATGGGGCTAGCTCCATGACAATCCATATAGGTGGATCAGTGCATACTCCTATTAACTTGATGATGTGAGGATGGTCAAATTGCTTCATGATATCTGGAAAGAATCAATCAAGACATAAAACAAAAGATGGTAAAAAGGAATGTTTCTTTGACAACCAGAGGGGAAAATTCAAGAAAAAAATAACATGCTTTGCAATCTTTATTTTTGAAGTGGGGGTGACACAAGCTGAGAATGTTGTATCGTGTTCCATTTTCTTGACTTTTAATAGATAAGTTGAAGATTCAAATCCCAACCTGGCACCTGCATCCTCTGGCAAGAAACCAATCCACATTTTTCCTACTCTCTACGCAGGTGAATTAAAAGGGTACCTGGAAAAGGGGAACCCTTTGGCTTTTGTCAGCATCTACTTGTATCAAAAGTCCAAACAGGGCTAAAGAATGAAAGGTGGACTGGTTGAATTAGGAAATTTGTTGAATAATTTTAGATGGAAGCTTAATATGTCACATTCTCAAGAAACATTAAATCGGGACAAATCAATTTTTCCAAAAAATGTACAAAACTTGATAAGGGTAAGAATAATTTGGTTGATAACTGTATATACTTTTAGCCAAGTAGATACAAATGTAGGTGTCTGTCAGAAATTTCAAGGTGCATGCAGGTCTAGATACCCTTCTTAAACCCCCAAATAACCTTTGGCTATGTATGGCTGTCCAAAGATGCTCACCAACTGGTCCAACACCTGTGATTTATAGTGGTAGTGACTCAAAATCTAAGGTCTTTAAAAAATGTTTGTTGGAAAGAGGGTGAACAAGTAAAAAGTATTTTAAAAAGACAGAATTGGAACATGAATTGCAGGAAGCGGTTAGAGCAGAAAACTCCAGGCCTACACGTTATGGACCAAAAATACATGAGATCTTTGGAACAAATGGGAAGCTGTCCACCATTATATCACAGAGACATGACAGATTAAGCCAATTTGAAGAGCCTATACATATAATAGTGATTCTAGCTTTTACAAATTCATAACTTTCACATCTTGGGGGTCTGATTTCCTTCAAACTTTCACCTGTCTACTTCCCTGATTTTTCAGCTTTCCTCTAAAGTAATTTGCCATCAAGGTAGGATTTCCCTTTAAGCTGCCCCATTCTCCCCTTTTGGCCAGGTTGACCATGGTCATGTCCTGCCATCTACTGAAATAGGATACCCCTCTCTCAGCTCTACTGACCATCCCTTGATCTATATCATCCTTCCTCCCTTTAAAGCCCCACTGTACTACTTGTAGCTACTTGCTCCCTCTATATAGAAGACAATGCCTAATCGGTGACCATTGGTCCCCCATGATCCTCTTTTTCTTACGTTAATTGAGAGCTGAGTTAATGAGATAGCCACTTGTCAGTGACCTTGCTGGGTGATCTAATCTCTCCTAGCCAAACTAGTACAGACGGCCTTTACAAGGTTGCATCATTGATTTGCACATAATTTCTGTCAATCTTCTCTCAAGGTTGATAGTTGGATGTTTAGAGGACGCATGATGGCTCAGTGGTAGAGCAGTGGCCTCGTAACCGGGAGGTCCCGGGTTCAAGACCCAGTCAATGTGTTTTTGCTCTTTAGTTAGGCTTTAATCATCATAACCAAGTCCCTCGAAGATGAATTAAAGCAGTTGGTCCCCTGGTTGCTTAATACTAACAAGTATACACATGCTTTCTTAGGAGTCAGGTCAAACGAACATAACAAACTTACATGCTTCTTCTAGGAATCTCTCTCCAAGTGCTTGAGTGCTTTCGACTTTACACGTCTTAACAGCAACCTCAACTTTTTCATCCTGAAAGTAACGAATCAAGAAAGAAATAAAAAGATTGGTAAAAATAGCGAGGAATAAAAGTTGTATAACATATAGAATGAAAAGCAATGTCTATTTTCTTGATTTTCTAATCCTACAGGCAAATAATAAGAACTGAAAATAAAACAATCAGATGCATTGGTAAACATTGCTGGTAATGTTTTGATGAATAAAAGTTGAATGATAAATTGTGGAGAATTAAAAACAACCTCTACTTTCAAATACTGCAAGTGGATAATCAGAATGGCAATAAAATAGAGGAACATTATTACTTGACACTTAGACAAGGCTCATGAATCTAATCATCATTTGGATACACTGTCCTGTACTAAATTTGACTTCTCACAATGGAGTGTAAACTGCACAATACACTTATACTTCTCTTATAAGGAAATCTACAACTTAAAAGCCTAATTTTTTATTAGATTCACTCATATTTCACTGCGAATATATATTTGTCTAATTCCAGTTTAAATACCATGCAGTTGTATTTCTATCTCCATATTTTATTTCAACTCTATTATTACTTTTCATGGCTTGATGTCACTGTATGTATCTTTATCCCAATTGAAAGAATCCATTTTCATTTTATGTATTTCATACCTATTGAAAGAATCCTTGATCATTTTTATTGTTTACTGTTCACAATTTCTGTCAGGAATGTAAATGTGAAAGATAAAATAAAGTAGAGCTGAAAACCGAAACTGTAGATGTCTTAAGTATTTTAATGGTGCTTGAGATTGTTTATATATTTCTCTATTAGTTACTAGCTAACGAACAATCAAAAGTCAAATTTATCAGATCAATCAAGTATCCAATTACAATCACTCACATATCATAAATAACTTTGTTTTATTAAGTTCTTTCTAATTAACCTTCACTCTGGGGGTTAATTTGACTAATTAGTCAAGCAAGTAGAGACACTTTTTTTTTACCTTTTCATTATTTGCCTGTTTGACACAAGGAGGGTGATGTGGTATATATAATTCACCCATTTCCTCTTATCATACTGATGGACACTGACAGGTTTATATTTAGTTCAATACAATATTTAGTTCAAAGTACGCAAAGTATGCAATGCTTATGTGAGAAATTGAGAGAGAGAGAGAGAGAGAGAGAGAGATAGAGAGGGAGAGGGAGAGGGAGAGAGAGAGAGAAAGAGAGAGAGAAAGGGAGAGAGAGAGAGGAAAAAGGGAGAAAGAGACAGAGATAAAAAGAGAGAGAGACACACGGACAGAAAAAAGGGGGAGGGGGAATGAAAGAGAGACTGATGGATGGGCGTAAGGATAGATAAAGAAAGGGAGACAAGGAAGAGACTGATATATTCATATACACTGTATAAAGAGGGATAGATTAAACAGAAGGACAGGCATATTAGATACAGAGACAGGTAAAAACAATGGGGGGGGGGGGAGAGAGAGAGAGAGAGAGAGGGGGGGGGTGTAAGGGGATAAATAAATAACAAGTTAAAACTAGGAAATTGCACAAAGTATCCTATCCATAATGAATATATGTATTACCATAGACAAAAGTTATTCTTTAACAAATTCATAAATAAATGTGTGAATATTAAAAAATAGCACAAAATTAGCAAATTTTCTAAAACAAAGTTGACAACAAATTCTGGCAGTGTGAGAGGACAAAGGAGAGAGGCTTCATGATGATGGAATCTTTTGTCATTTTGCAAAAGTAATTGCTTCCTGTCACGGGGGAAAACAGAAACGATGAAAAATAAATGGATTAGAGGATGACATGCTTGGAAGCTGGCAAGTAGCAGGAGCGATCAACGTCAGATTTCTAAATAATGACTACCGTTTCTTTTCAAAAATGCTTTCCAATGTTAACCCACGGAAGTAGGTTAAGCATATCTCACTCTTCTTTATGTTACAAGTACTCTATCCAGAGAATTATTGTGATATGCGCTATATAAGTACGGTACATTATTATTATTATAATTGAGGAAACCAGACACTTTAATCCAGACAAAATTATATTTGGGGAAGTGTTGAGACAATGACAAGAACTTATTTATTTAATTGTTGTTTTATTTGACAAGGTAGTCCCTTCAGTCAACAACAAAAGAGAAGAAAAGAAAAGAAATGCTTGAAATTTTGACAAGAAGACTTTGTGACAACATTTTGTTTAAATTCTGTCCAAAGTTTGTTGTTTTGGATTTATCCTTTACAGTGGCACCAAGTTACACTGTACACAAAACAAATCACAAAGTTGATTTTATGAGAAAAATATCCTATCATAGTATATTGGAACAAACACCTTTTCATGCCATACTTCATGGATACATTTTAAATTTCAAGAAAACAAGCTTTTCATTTAACATGTATTATTTTCTGAAAATATGTTTTTTACATTTTTTTAATGAAAAAAATTAATATCATTAGACAATTACAGAGTTAACTACTCATTGAATTGAATTGAATTAAATTGATTTGAATTAAGATACAATGCGAATACAGTCAATTTAAATCTCCAACAGCAATGATAAGAGTTAAAGTATTCGAACAGAATATTACAAAGTATATGCTAAAAATATGTCTTTTGCATGTTTCCAAGATGCTTAGGTAGTTTAAACTAGGTAATATGTAGTAAACGATTCTAAGAGGATGTTTCTAGCAAATTGTTCCATCTTTAGGAACCAAAATAACTCAGATACAACAGGGATGTTCAGATGTACAAACTGCTATGAAAGGGTTTAAGTGTTTTTAAAGGAGTGTTACAACTTATGCTGACAAAATAATGATTTTACATGTTTTCCAAGAGGCTTGATTTAAACTAGGTTTGATGGAGTAAATGATAATAATAATAATAATAATACATAACATTTATTAGGCGCTTAATACTGATGTTTCTAAGCGCACAGTGTTCTGATTAAGAGAAGACTATAACCCGTAGAATTAAATTAGAAGAAAAAGCAAAAATACAAAAGTAACATAGATAAGGTAAGAAGAACAGTGGCAATCAACTAAATAAAGACAAATATGGTGCGCACCTCCATTGACCGACGCACAACTGCAATTTACAATTTGAAAAGATAGGTTTTGAGTAGAGATTTGAATTGAGATACAGAGGGGGCGCAGTGAATAAAGGCGGGCAGTTTGTTCCAGAGAGCGGGGGCAATAACTGAAAAGGCGCGGTCACCATACCGGGTGTTAGTGCGGGGTCCAGGTGTTAACAGTAATGTGGAAGATGAACGAAGTGTTCGTGACGACGTACGGGAACGTAAGGATATGAGATCGGAAAGGTAAGAGGGGGCTAAGCCATTGATAGCTTTGTAGCACAGGAGAAGAATTTTGAAGGATATGCGGTGGTGAATTTTAAGCCAATGTAGTGAGTTCAATATTGGAGTTATGTGCTCTGATTTACGCGAGAGAGTCACAAGCCGAGCAGCGCTATTCTGTACCCTTTGAAGTGGGACTAGATGTGACTGAGGGAGGCCAGAAAGAGAAGAATTACAGAATCGATATGGGTCGAGACAAAAGCATGGACTAATTTTGAAGTTGTGGGTCGGTCAAGTAGCCTCCTGATTCTACTGATCTTATATATACCAAAGGAAGCAGACTTACAAATATTACTAATGTGTTGTTTGAAAGTAAGATTGCTGTCAATATTTAAACCAAGGTCACGCACAGAAGCACAACAACTGAGAGAGCCATCACTCATAACAAGATCAGGAAAGGGGTCTGAGTTCCGAAATTTAGAAGTAATATGAATCATTTCAGATTTTGAATCATTAAGGCAGAGACAGTTTTGAAAAGACCAGGTTTTGATTTCATTGAGGCAACTGGTGAGTTTGTTCGCGGCTACTGTCCTGCTGTTTGGGTGAAGAGTTACATAAATCTGGGTGTCGTCTGCATACATAGTGTGTTGAATATTCTGATGAAGGTTAATAACATTTGAGAGAGGGCTGGTGTAAAGAATAAACAGGAGGGGGCCGACCACGGAACCCTGAGGAACGCCGCAGATGAGGGGAAATGATTCCGAGTTGGTGTCATTGATGATCACCTTCTGAGTTCGGTGCATGAGATAGGAGCGAATCCATTGAAGTACGGTGCCGGTGATGGAGAAGTCGTTCTCTAAGCGATGGAGTAACAGGTCGTGGTTGATAGTGTCAAATGCGGCAGTGTAATCAAGCAAGATGAGGACAGCTTCATTACCCTTATCTACAGCTAGAAGTAGGTCATTTAGGACCTTGACAGTTGCAGTCTCAGTAGAATGATGATTCCGATAGGCAGATTGGTGGATTGGAAACAAACCGAGATTGTCAATGTGGGCTTTCAGCTGTAGTGACACAATACGTTCCAAAACCTTCCCAAGGAATGGCAGGTTTGCGATGGGCCTGTAGTTCTTAAGTCCATTCGTGTCGAGACTCGGCTTCTTTAGGAGGGGAAGAAGCAGAGAAGTCTTAAAAGACTCTGGAACTATTCCGGATGATAACGAGAGATTGAACAGTTTGGTTATGTGAGGAAGGAGTTCATCGAGGACTTCCTTTAGAAGCCAGGTAGGTAAGAGGATGTTCCTCTCCAACAAAATATCTCATCTTTAGGGACCAGTGGACCACTATAATTCAGACACAAGAACATGAACAACACCAATTGCTATGTAAGGGTTAAAGTGCTAATAAAAGAGTGTTACAAAGTATGCTAAAATTATGTCTTTAACATGTTTTCCAAATGAAAGCGCTTAGTGTAAACTAGGTTCGATGGAATAAATGATATTAAAGAGGATGTTTCCCTCCAACAAAATATCTCATCTTTAGGAACCACTATAATTCAGACACAAGAACATGAACAACACCAATTGCTATGTAAGGGTTAAAGTGCTAATAAAAGAGTGTTACAAAGTATGCTAAAATTATGTCTTTAACATGTTTTCCAAATGAAAGCGCTTAGTGTAAACTAGGTTTGATGGAATAAATGATAAGAGGATGTTTCTCTCCAACAACATCTCATCTTTAGGAACCAATATTATTCAGATATAAGAACATGAACAACACCGATTGCTATGAAAGGGCTAAAGTGCTAATAAAGGAGTGTTACAAAGTATGCTAAAATTATGTCTTTAGCATGTTTTCCAAATGAAAGCGCTTAGTGTAAACTACACTTAGGTGTCGAAGATGGAGTAAAAGATAATACAAGGATGTTTCTCTCTATCAAAATATCTATAATTCAGACACAAGAACATGAACAACACCAATTGCTATGACAGGGCTAAAGTGCTTTTAAAGGAGTGTTACAAATTATGCTAAAAATATTAATTTTACATGTTTTCCAAGATGCTTAGTTTAAACTAGGTTAGATGGAGTAAACGATAAGAGGATGTTTCTCTCTCTCAACATATCTCGTCTTTAGGAATCATAATAATTCAGAGACAAGAACATGGACAACACCAATTGCTATGAAAGGGCTAAAGTGCTTTTAAAGGAGTGTTACAAAGTATGCTAAAAATATATGTCTTTAACATGTTTTCCAAAGAGCTTAGTGTAAACTAGGTGTCGAAGATGGAGTAAACGATAAACACAAGGATGTTTCTCTTTATCAAAATGGCCTGTCTTTGGAAACAATAACAATTGACATACAAGTAACAACCTCCTACCCGGGAAGATGCATAACATGACAATCATCTCAAAGTCTTTTCTAGGATAACACGCCCCAGTTCCTGTTTGTCTTATTTGACAAATTGAAACAGAGTCCAAAACTTGGCAACATCTGTCTGAATCTATAGGTGAGTTTTTGTTTAGTGACAAAACAGCAACTGATTATATCACTGGATGCAGAAAATGAGGCCAAAAAATTGGGCAATACCCAAAAGTGCTGTAACTTTTTAATCGTATTAACCCACTAACACAAGTTTGCCAGTTGTTTTGCAACTGATCTTCCATCATCAACAACAAAAATAGCATTGGAAATTTGGGATAACATTTAATTCTCCCCTTCTTCTGTGAAGTATGGCTTCTTCTTTTGTCGATAAAGTTTAAGTGACCTTTTAAGAAAATCATAATATACATGTATTTAAAATTTGCTTTTACAGGGGTGATAGTGAGCACTAAAAAAAAATAGGTTTTTTGTTTTCCCCTCAACCATGCCCCCCTTGAGTAATAAAAAAAAAAGAAGAGGATTCGCGAGGAAAAAATGGCATCTAACTACACTCCCCCCTTTTGAGTAAGAAAATTGGGAAAAAATAGGGCAAAATAGGGAAGAATAGAGAAAATAAGGGGGGAATCGGGAAAATCAGGTTAAAATAGGGAAGGAAATAAAAATCTGGTAAAAAAAAAAAAAAAAAAAGAAATCTTGATTTTTTTATTTTTTTTTTAAATCGGGAAGAAAAAAAAAATCGGGAAAAAATCGGGAAACCGATTTAAATCGGGTTTTTATCAGGCCTGTTTTAACATGAAGGTTTCATGACCAGAAAGAAACAATCTAATTGAACAAATTAACAATTGATCATCAAGCACTAAAAAAAAAAAAAATGAACAAGCTTGTACCACAAATATCAGCTACATGAACCTCCTAAAATTTATCTATCTCTTGGTTGCAAAAGTTGCTTTTTACTTTTGCCGATGTTATGCTGAGTGAATTTTGAATTTTAAGAGAATCATATTCAACTTCTTTGCCAAATGAGAGTATAATAGAATTATCAATAGACCTACATTTCTGTAGAGACATGTACAAAGATAAAGTTGAGTTCTGGTCATGCGATTGCATTGTGAGAGAAACGTTGTGGAATTGATCAGAAAAGGTTGATCATCTAGCATATAAGTATTGGTGTGTACTGCAAGGTTCTGGAATCATCAATATGATAATAAATTTGGCCCAGTCTTGGTAAAGTTGCAAGCACCGTACACAGAAAGATGTATATGGGACTACACGAAAATGTCGCAAATCTATCCAGTCCAGATAGATATAATAATTTACCAAATATATCAATTAGTAGGCAGTTTCCCGGCAAAATTTGTATGATCACGTATTAGTCAAAACATATTCTTTCACATGATTGGTACCGGAAATCAGAGCTTCCATTTCATTTTTTGAGAGGGGGACGTTTTCAAAACTGGTCTATATCTTTAATACCTGTATAATTTTGTACATATTAATCTTTTCTTTTTGCATCACATGCTTCTGAAACAGTGAGCAATTGAACTAATGAATGGTCAGCACATAAATGGGCTGTAGGCTAATCCAACTCAATTCATTAGCAAACTTGGCTTCGGTTAATCTCCTGTATCTACTGTTTCCTGTTCAGATTAATTACAGTAATCCCATGAGAATCCAATACCTCACTTCCAATGGAACCCTATACTGCAATATAGGAACACGTCACCGTGTATATGTATTATGTGCATGAGTATCGTTTGCAGTGAGGAGAAAGAGATAGCATCTGTTGTATACTGAAACCATGGATTTGTCAAATTTGTATTCAAATGAAAAATGAGCCAACACGGATAAAAGATACATGTACATGTAGATGTTATGTACAGAAGAAATAAATATGATATGTAGAGAGGTAAATTGTCTGTCGCTATGAGCCAGAAAGGCATTTTCTCTGTATTTATAACAGAATAAGTTCTTCAGCAAGACATTGATCTACATTTGCCACACTCAACCCAGGTGATGTAAATGGGTACCTGGCAGGAATTCATTCCTTGAAATGCTGGAGCGCTGTAATGGCAGCTAGGCTAAAGCCAGGGTAATAATATCCAAGTTTGGAAGCGCTTAGAGACTTAATTGTAATTTGCGCTATATAAAAGCTGAATATTATTTTATTAATACTATTATTATTACTTTTCTGTCATTCAGAGGCAGATAACGTTTTATTTCATCCAGATCTTTACACTCCCAAAACTCTGAATTTCTTGTTCTTCTTAAGCTTAATACTGGGAGAATGATCCTTTGCTCATGCAGGGCCTTTGCTGTGGAATGCTCTCCCTCAAGAGATTCATAATAGCAGATCATTCGAGGCATTTAAAAATAATATTAACAAGAATCTGTTTAATTTCGGAATAAAACTAATTGTTCTGTTATTTATGTTCTTAATGCAGATGCTTTTATGTGATCTCTTTTTTAGTTTTTGTTTCAAAAGTGTGCCTTAAGCATTTGATTTCAAGTGGATTCTGCACCAGATATCCAAAAAACACTTTGTTTCCATCTATGGTGAATCAGCATCAAAATGTCAAGTACCAAGAAAGTGGTACAATTGGTATTGTTCTACTTTTTTTTTTTTTTGGGGGGGGGGGTGTGAATTGGTCTAGCATTGTGTCCACTTCGTCAGCTCTCTGTCTGCGCCTTCAAACTGGCTCAGACGGACCCCGGTTCGAAGCTGAGTAACGTCTTTCGGCGACGTTAATGGTCAGTCACAGATGAAAATAGTCATATCTGCTTGATACACACCTGTAAAAAAAACAATTGCAAACATATAACTCTTAGAACTACCCTCCTACCTGGTCTATATAAATGCCTTTGTGGACATCTCCAAACTGGCCCTGACCAATGGTCTCAACGAGAGTGACCAGTTCTCTTGATATCTCGTAGTCCTTAGCCGCCGGCATGGCATAGTCGTCATCATCGACGATCTCGGCATAGTCATCAGACAGACCACCTGATGATGAAAGGAGAAGAGATAGAAGGGATAACAAATTGGTGAAATAATGGTCATTACAGAGTAACTGATTTTTCAGCACAGTGTATGGTGTACAGGTATGAAATGATTGTAAAAACTTTAGGGCCTTGTTTCATAAAACTTGATATCAATATCAAATTACAATAACAGTAACTGTTCTAAGCTGCTGAAATCATTGCCTTTGATTGGCCGAGAGCAAATTTGTTATAGAATTTCAATTCTATCATTTTTTATTGATAACAATTTGTATGAAGCAGGGCCCTTAAGGTTGATTCAAGAAAAAGGGAAAAGGCAAAGTGGCAGGAAGCTGGATCTTTCATTGACTGAATATCTACATTTCTGTGTCAGTTTGAAGCTACATGTACATGTATGTCTGTTTGTAATTATTCCACACCAATCAATTCACAGAAACGGCAATAGAGTCATGTAAAAAGAAGGGGGAGGGGTCAGAAGGGGGAGGGGTCAGAAGGTGGTGAAGGGTTGAATGAATGTCCATGTGACTGATTTATTGTTCTTTAGATGGACCTGAGCCCCATCTTATAAGCTCGCAGCTATATACATAAGCAATAGGGGATCGCAAACTTGCGATTAATTGCAGGACTTGTGATTGACTTGGATCGATCGCAACTCTTTACAAGACGTGAGGGGTGGGGTGGGGGGGGGGGGGCGGGGGGGGGGGGGGGGGCCTTATTTTGTTTTACTCGATAGAAGTGAATCATGGTCACTGAAGGAAGAGAGCAACATAAATCTCTCTACATGGCTCTCGTATCTCTATCCTACCATCTCTCTAAGCCTGTCTTCATCAGCTCGAAATTGCCAAATAGCCGCTATTTCTAATTGGGAAATAATCCTGAAGTTGCAAATCGCATCTTCATCAGCTCGAGATTTGACCTTGATCCTTGAAACTTGGCCTCAAAAAAATTAGCCAGAGATATTTTGCTTAGCTTTCGCGCACCAGACAAATAGCGGGATATTTTGCGAACTAACCCAAGATATCTTGGGATGATTATCTTGACCAAATATCCTCCTAATTGCAACTTCGGTCGATGAAGATGCAAATTAACTGGATAATTTGCGATCGGGATAGTTCAGATAGCGGGATATTTGGCAATCACAAGCTGATGAGGACAGGTCTTCTGTCCCCCCTGAGGAACCCTGGAAAGCTACCCTTTACCTTTGGGCGTATCAAGGACAACGCTCGCCTCATGAATATAAAGGGGCTTTGAGTGAATAACCACCCCCCCCCCTTCCCCCTGCAGAAATTACAGGGTCTCAGATTGGCCTTTCAGCCTCCTCCAAACCCTTGGACCATATCCTGCAAGTATTCCGGGGCTTAGATTGGCCTTTCAGTCTACTCTAAAAACCTCTCAACAACTCCAAGAAGATGATACAGGGACATTGATGAAGATTGTGATCTTCCTCAAACATAAGAACAGACATGACCAGCATCGTAACACTATCATCATCCAACATTTCCACTCCTTTTTCTCTCCCCTTCCTAGTCTAAAACAAATTTTAACCCACTGGTTCAAGTTGACTTAGGTACGTTATCCACAGACCCCTGCCTGAGTGTACCGGTATCTTAGGCTCAGTTTTCAACAGGTTAATCTCATCCAAATTCATCACCCATTCTTACTTTACACCCCTTCTCTACGTGTTGCTCTACTGATTCAGCCAATTTGAAGAGCCTATAGTGATTACAACTTTCTAAAATTCAAAACTTTGTAATTTTTTTGTCCAATTTCATTCAAACTTTCTCTAGTCTTCTTCTCTGATTTGATCTGCTTTCCTCTAGAGCAGGCCTTCTCAACTGGCGACGCTTGCGGTCAGTCAGAGTGGCGCGCGGCTGTTCCCAAAAAATAATAACAAATAAATAAAAATTAAAAAAGAAAATTCAAGAAAGAAAAAAGAAAAAAAGAACATTTTAAAATAAAAAAACTCAGCAAATTAAAAAAAAATGCAGTCGAAGTTGAGCCCAAAATGTAAGCAAGCCATTTTGTTCGTTTGATTTTCACTTCATTTTGACATTTTCTGTGTTTATTGCACCAATAAAACTACATATAAATTAACTTCCAGTGTAGATTTTAGCCAGGAATTGTACTAATTATTTCACATCAATATGCAATTATGATTGATGTTTTATGGAACAAAAAGGTGTTAAAAATGCGACATCTGGGCCTTAAAAAAAGCCCTTAAATCCACTAGCTTCCGGGTGCTTCGCCCTCTGGACCCCACCCGCTATCGGCTTGGTCGCTACGCTCCCTCGAAACACAGTCACCAAACATCCAGGTTGGCACTTCAACCTCAACAAATTTTTGTTTTGGCGCTTCTAAGAAACTAGTTGAGAAGGCCTGCTCTAGAGTATAGTTTGCTTTCGAGGTTGGATTTCCCTTTAAGCTGCCCCATTCTCCCCATTTAGCTAGGTTGACCATGGCCATGTCCTGTCATCTCATTGTCGATACTGGAAAAGGATACCCTTCTCTGATCTCTACTGACCATCCCTAGATCTATATCATCCTTCCTCCCTTTAAAAGATTGCATCGTTGAACTTTGATAGTTGGATGTTTCGAGGAGGCGCCAGGGCTCAGTGGTAGAGCAGTGGTCTCGTAACCGGGAGGTCCTGGGTTTGAAACCCAAGTCAAGATTTCAAGATTTATTTATTTCTTTCCACTTGCATAAAAAACATTTCATTCAGGAACAGTAGCAACAAGTTCATCATCAACAAGCATAAATACATTAACAATGAAACAGTTATAAAGACTTTAACAAATGTGGAAAAGAGGTGGTCTGTTAAAGGCACACTGTCCTACTTGTAGCTACTTGCTCCCTCTATAGTGAAAACTTCCCAAATCGGTGCCTGTTGGTCCCCCATGATCCTCTTTTTCTTATGTTAAATGAGAGCTGAGTTAATGAGATAGCCACCTGTCACAGTGACCTCGATAGCTCACTGTGTGGTCTAATCCCTTCTGGCTGAAGTAGTAAAGCATACCTTTAAAAAGCACAGCTTGTTAAAACACAGATCACCTTTACAGGAACAACTTTTTTTTTAAAGAAGTACACATGTAGGTTACAATACAGTCAATGCACTTGTGACCTTTGGTAATGCTTTAATCCTCATAAGAAGTCCCTCTGAGAGTCATCAAAGCCATTGGTCCCCTGGTTGCTTACTTAATACAAAGATATGCATTCTTTCTTAGCAGTCAGGTAAAGCAATCCTCAAACATTGTCACGTAAACAAAATCAAACTTCTAATTTCATGACGATACTGAGTAGGATCCGAATGTGGATCCAATACAAAATGCAACATAACATAATATATAAAAGCTTAAAGGTAATACAAAGTTTTGGAAAATTTGAAAATTGAGTGGCAGTGATTCTTTACAATTTTGATATATTTGGATGACCCTGTGGATGTGTTATAAGCACTAGAAAAGTTAGCCCCTAAAATACTTCTGCTTTCGAGAAAAATTGAATTAAAACATTTACCGGTGCTCCCGGTAAATTTTGATAAATTTCAAATAGCGCCTACGGCCGTACAATGGTAGCTGCGACAATGAAAATTTCAGAATATGTAGCTGTGATATGTAATTTCCAAACGGGAATGGCTAATTTGTCGATTTTAGTCAAGAAACATTGTTTATAACTCAATTAATATCTTGACCTTGAGAGGGAGCTATACAACATAAAGAGTTTATTATTTACAATTCCCTAACTTTATATTCGATTTCAACCGCTACAACGACCACTGAATATTGTAGGATCGCATATGCTTCCAATATGTTCAATTGAACCAAATTCATGACCTAATACCAAAACTTTGTATTACATTTAAGTTAACCTGTCAGTTTAAGACTGGTTTAGAATATGGTAGAATAATCAAATTTCAATTCACTTACAACTGAGGAAAAAGAAATCATGACCATATGGAGACATTTTGTGAATAAAGGGGCCAATCTTAAACATTCATGTTGGATGTACAATTGACTGGACATACCTGGTTTGATGGTGGGCAGTTTCTTGCGTCCGCTGACGGTAACTTCATTGCTGCCCTCTGTTGACGGGAGCCGGCTGTAGGTGAGACAATTAAAGAAGCAATTGATAAAGTAATGCCACTTTTTGTGCAAGCGTTCCTTCTTCATACCGATTTTGTCAACGCGCGTTAAAGTTGTATAATCATAAATATGTCTTTCCGGCATGGTCCTTGATGAGTTTCGATGGCTTAATGATTTACATACAAGGAATAGATAAAAAGAGAATATCTGGTTCCATCCATCATCAAGATATAAAGTCAAATCATCTTGATAACACCATGCCCACAGCAATTATATAGTAGCACAGCGATCACTTTATGTAGTTCCCCCACAATCTTATAGGGCTGAAGTCCTTTCATTAAAAATGAGAAATTGTAACGGATGCATGTTTTTGGCTCTTGCAGAGGAGTTCAATCAGTAGCAGAATGTTTATCATGTCCATGTGTATGAATCACATAACTTGATAGGAAGCATATGCCGCACGTGTTTGGATACTGAGCATGAACATGCATTGACAACGCAGGCATTGATCCAAGTGCAATGTCAACAAGGATTCAAAGGCATCATTCTTTCCTTATCATTACAACTAGTGTAATTCCATAAATTCACATGACTTCCAGTACATGTGCATGTGTACACTGTAGGTACAGTAGAGCTGTTGACTCAAGGTCTAATATAATCATTAATATAATCAGTTGCTTTCTCTTCACAAATTCCTTGTTAAGATCTTCAAAGCTGAGGGAAAGTAACAACAAAAGTCCTAGTCCGAAGGAAGCGCTTCAAAGGATTCTAAAAAAACCTATAAAAACAGGCAATCCTGATCAATTTAGGCATTTGTTCTAGTTAGTCCACACTAAAATATGCGAGCCACTGATGACGTCATAATCAAAACTTCAAAAATTCACTGTAGATTTTTCTGTAGTATCAACAAAGTCAAATAAACTTGTGTTTATAGAGTTAAGAGCGCAAGAGCCGATCTCCTCTTGAGCTGGAATATATCTGCCCTTGCCTTGAATATATCTATGTAACAACTGTAAGACTGTAAGACAAGCAAAGAGGTACAGAAGTAGGCTAGTACAAAAAAGTTTCAGTCAACAATTAATCCTGTGGCATTCTCATCTACATTTCCATGTCCTCCTTTCAATAAGTGCTGATGATCTAGCAAACATACAGACAGGAACCCCACAGATTGCTTTCACAGAAGAAGAAATTAATCAACAAAGCGACACAGGTACATTTAACAGGAAATCAATGTCACATCCGGATGTTCAATACGCAGACCATGTATTTGTTTAATCCAGGTGAACACAGGCGGTTAAAAACCAGAGGGTGGCTTTTCCGATTTACTTTGATATCGATTGTTCGTAGACACAGCCAATAATTTGCATTGCCTCTATCTGTCGTGTATTAAAGGTACAACGAAACAAAGCTGAAGGAGAGAAGCATCGTACGTAATGCCTCTGATAGGGGATCACCGGCAGGCTGTATGGGGCATGACTGACTCAGCCAAGAGCATGCTGGCTGGGGGTGAAATGGAGAGCGATAGACCGGTAGTATGAACCGTGATCATGACGTGACTGAATCCTGGTCTGGCCTTCAGTACACGCTATCGATCTGCCTGTCCCTATAAGATCTCTGTCAATGATGGGTTTGAATGAAGGGGAGGGAAGGTGGATGGGAAGTAACCACAAAGAGGCCTGTCTCCATCAGCTCGAGATTGCCAAATAGCCCGCTATTTCTGATTTGGAAAATGATCCCGAAGTTACAAATCGCGACTTCATCAGCTCGAGACTTGACCTCGAAACTTGAAAGTCAAGCTTGAGAAATGAGCTTGAGATATTTTGCTCAGCGTTCGCGCATAGTGCAAGTCTTCGGAGTGATATTTTGCCAAAAAGCAGGATATTTTGCAAAACTAGCCCAAGATATCTTGGGATGATTATCTTGTCCAAATATCCCGCTAAATGCAACTTTGGGCTGATGAAGACGCAAATTAACTGGATAATTTGCGATCGGGATAGTTCAAATAGCGGGATATTTGGCAATCTCGAGCTGATGAAGACAGGCCTAAGGTAGGGGAACCAGGAAGTTGCAGGTGGAGAGAAGGGGCACCCAAGAGCGATATTTACCGGTATGCAATTATACTTGAGGAAGACAGATATAAAGGGAGGGTAACATGGACAAAAGTGATAAAAAATTAAGTCAAAGAGAGTGCAACAACAGAGAACTGAGAAGGAGCTGCAATATCACATGAAAAATGTACTAAATATAGTAAAAAATGTTACTGGTTGACAGCTTTGACAAGGGTATAAATAGAAAGATTTTTGAAAGACCTTCAAGAAGACAAAGAGCACATGGGATTATCATCAACAAGAACATTATGGAAATGAGGCTTAATGAGGATCATATTAAAGACATCACTTCCCGTTTTATCTTAATGACTAAATGATGTAACTATTACAACAATTAAAGAAAAGAAAGGAAGGGAAAGGTGCAAGACTTTCAGAGATGTTGACAGGCAAATGGGTATGTGACAAAAGATATCACAAATAAAAACAAATGGAGAAAACTGTTAGCTTAAAAGTAAATATACTGCATACAAATAACATCAAAACACAGTAAGGGCTGACATGAAGACAGACAGAGAGACTCAAACAGACACACTTTGGGGTCTGAGGCAGTTTCGAAGGTGAAGTCAAGTGACAAGCCTCCCTAAACTTCCTGTTCCAACCTATCAATTTAATATATTTTTTTTTGGGGGGGGGGCATGGAGGGGGGGGGGGGGGGTTCATGGTTAAATGACAGGATCAGAAAGAGCCAGGAGGGAGTACTTGAATGTTCATACTTTATTCAGGGTTCGGCAGACAACATTATGAAATTAAACTACTACTAATAATAATAATTAGATCAATGTATATAGCGCAGCTACTATATCAATATACTCTACTGTGCTGTGATGAAAACAAAACTCTTATTCACAGTGCTTCTTTACAGAAATACAATAACAAAAGTATTCAAAAGCTCCTAAAAAACAAGTGCATCATGAACAAACTTTTTTTCTTTATATCTTGCTTCAATGCTGAACACAACTACCAATTTTTTGTACAGATCACAGACTGTGCTTAGTTGGTCCCCCCATCTGAACTGGGGGTAAGTACAGCTTCAAGAATAGTCATCAGCATGTGATGTCATTTCACCAGGGTACATGAGTTCCTTTGAGCTAAACAGCTAAACAAAGGATGCCTTCCACGTGCCTCTCTTAAAGGGCAAACTACAGTAGTAAAGACAAATAATAACATTTCACTAATTGGGGGTCCATTCAAGCTTTGGAAACATCAGAACAACTTCTAAAGAGCACCTTCGTACAAATTGCACATTGCAATTCTCTAAGATAAGATCAAAGTGAAAAAATGTAACCTACATGTAGTTCTTGGGTTAGGACGTGTCTAGACCAAGTCAATTTTTTAGCCATGCTAAATAGTTGATGAAATAAGGGGAAGGGAGGGGGGGGGGGTAGGTTTTTAAAAAAATGGAAGAAATGTCATGCCAGTAAAATTGTGCAAACTCATTATAATTAGGTTTGCCCTATTCACAGATCACTTTCCAAGTGTCACTTAGTTGGACCTCAGTTCAGACACCATATTCCTCATCTGAAATCTGTACTAAGTCAAGGACTCTGAACTGTGTGTGATCCGGGATCAAATTTTGAATAATTTTAACCGCTGAATATTAGACAGTTGGCACTAACTTACAGGAAGAGAGAGGCTTGATGATAGAATCCTGAATCTCATTCCCCAAAATCTGTATCCCTATGATCCCACCACAATGACGTCAATCCTTGTATGTCTCGGTTAAAGCGCTGATGAACAGGGGAGTGTTCCACAAAGACTAAGATCGACTTAAGTTGGGCTTGAACTATGGCAGGCCATTCATGCCACTAGTTCCTCTAACCATTCCTGGCATTGGTTTCTCAAGGGACGTACAAATCGTTGTCACAAATCCACGGAATTAACCTTTTTTGATCTGAAGATCATTATTGAGAGACTAATGGTGAAAGCAACCAGTGGCATGAATGGCCTGCCAAAGTTCAAGTCCAACTTAAGTCGATGTTAGTCTTTGTGAAACACTCCCCAGATCTTATGCACAGCCCTTTTCGCACAAGAGGAAAAACTGTATAAAAAACATTCACAAAAAATTACTTTGGCATAGAAGTGCAAGATCATTTACCGTGGCTGAACGATTTAAGATCTGGTAACCCCTCAATAAGGATGACATCTTCAAAAACGACACGCCTACGATGTGTCATTTCGCTTGAGGCATTCTATGATAGATGGATGCCTATATGTAGTTACAACTTCCATCCTACGAAACAATAGAATTGCCTTTGAAACCTTTTCAGTTTCAACTATGTCTTGGCTAAAGCTATTAGTTAGACGATTTAAATACTTGCCAGTGTCCTTCACACTCAACAATGGACAATGCAGTACTAATGAAACGTTAAATTGTTCTAAAGCCATACATGAACTAGTAGTCTAGTACTACCGTAATATGAACGGTAAACAAAAATGACATGAAGAATTTACAAAACAGTTTGCAGGAAAAAAAAAAAAGTTTTCTCAGTTGCGATCAAGGAACAATATCATAAAGCTATAACAGTGAAACCTGTTTATAAAGACCACTCAAGGGAGACAAGAAATGTGGTCTGTAAAGGCAGATGGTCTTTATGTACAGGTTTCTTTAATACAGGTTTCAATGAGAAACTATTTTCCCGGGACACATGGCCCTGCTATACATGTGGTCACTAAAGCCGGTTTGACTGAACCATATATTTGTCTTTATTCTACAGAGAAGTGTTTAATGTAAATGTAACAAGTAAAAAGCAACATGTAACATTTGAGGGGAGTATACCTTGAACACTATTTCAGAAATTGTTTTAAAAAAGAGCCGATGTACAGCCAATGTAGTTTCCATCATAGAATAAGAAAGGACAGGATTGCTACTTACAAGCTGTAATAGTCGATGTTGGAGTCTATGAAGGTATAGAGTCGATCAAACATATTGACTAGGTCTTGTCGCTGGCACTTCCCTTGGTACAAACAAACTCTCAAAACAATGAAAAAGGTTTCTGATCTTTCAAAGTGATTCAGGAAACGTATGAGCAAGCTGCGGAATACATGAGTTGCAATACGGAATAATCAGGTGACACAATAATTTTCTGAAGGCACGTGTAACAATGAATCTGGAAGGTCTATTGAGGTCAATTGATGCTATGTCTAGAGCAGAAGGTATCCAAAGACATCCCTGACTTCCGTTGCTGCTGACTGGATTTTGACATTGAACAGGATAAACCTTAGGTCAAAGGTCACAAACACTCTACTCCAACTAGTTCAGCTTGTGACTCTCACGTGAGTACAGCCTTCCACTCCGCGATTCTTCACCGCCTTGATCTCACCAACGATAAAAAACAGAACATATCCGAAGGCGGTTGTGACGACAAAACAATACGTCCGACCCAATGATCGAAGCAGGGGCGGCACACGGTGGAAAAATATCTCATCTAAAACCTGGCAAGGTATACTGAAGTAGGCCTGAAAAACAACAACATCATCCTTCGGAACATCACGAAACAGGGCCAATAAAAGTCAATGCTAATCCTTGGCTTGGAGTCAATAGTTAGGTTCACATGGCAGTTCGTAAACTTGAGTTGGAGTTTAGGTAGAGGTTCTAAACTTTGAGATTATCTTGTAGTTATAGGGACCATGCGGAGATGCTGATCATTAGGAAACTGTTTAGTTTACGCGAAGTTTTAAAAAGAGCGATCTTAAAGTTTGCAATAGCACAATAACTACCATCGATGGGGAGTCTACTTCATTCAAAGTTATGTCCTGTGTGGATGCGATAAACTTCTAGGTTACACGAGCTTGTAGTAACAATGACTACCTGCATGCCCAGTTGTAGTTTAAAACTCTGAATAATCATTATTTCAGACCTGTGCGAACTTTTATCATCAGTGGATTGATGTTTAAAACATTGAGGTATCACAAGATTAAAGTCTAAAGCTGTGAAGTTCCCATGTGAACATGGCCGATAGTACACAGTTCAACCCATCAAGAGGAAGTGGGATCTTAGGAGCGATTAGAAGTCTCCTGATCAAAACAATTACCTTGATGACTGAACGCCAGGGGGTCCTATCAATACACCCCAAGACCGGTTAACCCAGAGAATCTCTTAACAAAAGATCCCTAAATTACCGAGAGCGCATCCCTTTAGTATGTCTCATAAAGGTTCATGAAATATGATGATTTGTTCAATGATGATTAATCTATTATTCATCATGCGGTAACAAATTTGTTTTTCATATACAGCCTTCAGTAGTCCTACCAACAGAATAACAGAACTGTGTTGCAGAATTGCTACACACATACATGGCCTCTATCCATCCTCAATGATGTTGAATAAAACATGTACACTTTTTGCTAAAAATTAATCTTGCAACAAAACTCTGGATGAAAATCCCCAAAACTTGTAAACATTGTATACGTTATATTCATTTGTTTTTCTTCTGTGATAGCTGCAAACCATTCACCCGATTGGATGACTTGAAGACAGTCACTATTTATGTATTGTGACCTTGTCAGTTGTCACTAGTCAGAACAAAAGGGGGAAAACATAATCTTAAAGATATGAATCATGAATTCTGATTCAACCGATTCTTACTTCACCCTGGGTACTCCTAGAACAACTAGCTCCTTTGGGGTAGGGGTATTTCCCTAAAATGAAATACTGTCAGGTACAAGGACTTGGCCCCATTTCAGGCTCCTGGGAACTACTGTCTTTATCTGTTCCCCTGTTTTACCCCCTTCCCCCTACCAAAGACCTTCCTATCCAAACTTGCCTTGCAGGTACAGACCCTTGTCAGTTATGAAATCTAATGGGGTCTGAACTTTAAGACTATAACGACTTCACAGTCTACTGCACTCAATGAGTCCTGTACTATATACTCCTGAAATAGAGACTAACAAAATTAGAGTAGGTGCAAGGATTTATGGAATTGTATTAAAGCCACACTACACTACTTGTAGCTACTTGCTCCCTCTATATCAAACAATGCCTAATCGGTGACCATTGGTCCCCATGGTCCCCTTTTTGAGCTGATTTGATGAGATAACCACCTGTCAGTGACCATGCAGGGAGGTTTAATCCCTCTTGGCCAAACTAGTGAAGATAGACTTTAAGTGTTAAAATAGAGCCTGTACATGCAGACTACTCAAGGCCTGTTCACATTTAATACTCTTCCTGTGTCTTCTTGAAATGTTGTAGAGAGAGACTGAAGAAGATTTTCCTGCAATATCTGCACTTTGAAATCTGGTATGGTTTGATTTTTTTTTTTACCCGACTGCTAGGAAAGCATGTGTATGCTTAAACTGTAAGTATATATTAAAGCAACCAGGGGACTGACGGCTTTAAGTCCTCTCTCCGAGGGACTTGGTAATGAGGATTACTGCCTTACCGAAGGGCACTAGTGTATCGACCTGGTTTCGAACCCTGGACGTCCAAGTTACAAGACCACTACTCTACCAACTGAGCTATCGCGTCTCCTTAGGGAGAGAATCTAATAACAACCGCAACAAAAACGAAAATATTGTGTTACTCCAACTGCAGCACTTAGAAACATCTTTAATGTATATGTGAAGAAAAACAAAAGGGAAGAATGAATTACCCACATAATGACGCCTACACTGTCCACAACAATTAAACATATCACAAGAAAGGGAGCGAAAGGAGCGAGTCATTGATCTTTTGGTAGAAAAACATTTTTGACAATGGATTACTGTGAGTGGCATTGCTATTAACATGTTCTTA
Source organism: Strongylocentrotus droebachiensis (assembly GCA_035222895.1). Taxonomy (NCBI): domain Eukaryota; kingdom Metazoa; phylum Echinodermata; class Echinoidea; order Camarodonta; family Strongylocentrotidae; genus Strongylocentrotus; species Strongylocentrotus droebachiensis. The sequence goes on from JAVYIG010003192.1 coordinate 85,256, forward strand.
ATTGACTGACGTGTTTTGAGCATCTCAAAATTAATCAATACAACCCACACCTACACACTAGTTAATAGGATCATGGGAAAGAGAGCTTAATATAGCTTGTATCCATAGCATCACCTTATTAAGGGATGTAACAATGACGATGTGTTCTTGTGGTTACTTTTCATATGGCTAAGTTAGGGGCAGTGAGCTACTTTTGGAACTTTTCTGACCGTTAAAGATAAGGTTGAGTTCTGGTCATGCAATTGCATCGTGAGATAAAAGGTGTGGAATCGATCAGAAAAGGTTGATTATCTAGCATATAAGTATTAGTGTGTACTGCAAGGTTCTCGAATTATCGAAATGATAAGAAATTTGCCCCAGTTTTGGTAAAGTTACAAGCACTTGTACACAGAAAGATTTATATGGGACTACACAAACACGTGGCGTAAAAATCTGTCCCGATTTTTATGATGTTACATGCCATATTTAGAATGTTAAGTTTTTTGAAGAGCCACGCTTTTCAGGGAACATTTTTTTTTATCTGATGTTCTTCCAAACTTGCATAAAATACAATGATAACGCTCACAATTTTGTTTACCCCTTCCCAGAACTCAACCTTCTTTTTAAAACAAAGGACTAATTAGCTTTGTTATGGGGAAATCATTGTTTACTGGGTGATGTGATGAGAGCACGATTTGCATTTAACTCATTATATCTAATATTAAGTTCTAAACATTATTTAGCCCTTCTAAATTGAGATAACATCAGAAGATGCAACATAATAACAGAAGGAGAACAGGATGAAATCTACAAAACTTTCTTCAAATTTGTTTGCCTATAAAAAAAATAAAAATAATATGGTTATTTATATAGCGCCGGTATCCGTCAGGTTCTGACGCTCATGGCGCTTTACACATATTACCCTGGTCGTAGCCGAGCTGCCAAAGTAACTAGCGCTCAAGCATATCAGGAACCCATTTACACCTGGGTGGAGAGTGGCAAATGTAGATCAATGTCTTGCCAAAGGACATTAGTGCTGCGGCGGGAATTGAACCCCGTACCTTGTGATCTGCAGTCGGGTGACTTATCCACTAGTCCACAACACCTCTACAATAAAAAATATTAATCTTGTTGAGCCGTCAGCATTTGAGGTCCATTAAATCAGTGAAATTCAGATGAAATATGGATAGGAAGTAATAGCTTCAACCACAGGTCACGAATGTCACTCTCGGTTTCTAAATGTGGTATTTCAACAGGATGACAACACACCATCGAGACTATTAGCGAGACTTTAATAGGTTTCCCCAAAAAAAAGTTTTCATCAAAATAGTTTGATGGTGACTCATGGCCTGATGGGGGTGGGGGTGGGAGAGAGAAAGAGGAAAGAGAGGGGGAGAAAGAGGAAAGAGAGGGGGAGAGAGAGAGAGAGAGAGAGAGAGAAAGAGAGAGAGGGAGGAGAGGGAGAGAGAGAGAGAAAGAGAGAGAGGGGGAGAGAGAGAGAGAGGGGAGGAGTAAGGGAAAGAGGGGAAGAGGGGGGGGGGAGGAGAGAGGGAATAAGAAAGAAAGCTAGAGAGAGAGAGAGGGAGGAAGAAAGAAATAGAGAGAGAGAGAGATAGAGAGAGAATAGAGGCAGTCCAAATTGATGCCAAACTACTATCAGCTACCAACCATTGGTCCTATACACCAAGTTCAAACCAATCTGTCTGCAATGCGGACGTTTCAGAGGAGCCCACGTTCTAGAACCTTTGCTGTATGTAGTCATGAAAAATTACGTCTATGATGTAGTGTAGATGATGCCCCAGCAAAGCAGTCTGAGAAATCATGACATCACTTTCAGGGTTGTTGTTTTGAATTGTGTGAATGCGATGAGAGATTGAGAGCATGAGAAGGCGACATTTATGTAAGACATGGAGAGGCCTATAGACTGTACAACATAAAAGATAATTTGCACGAAACATGTTCTCCCTCCCAGGACTACATCCTAAATGAAACTCATTTATTGAAAAAGAGAGAGAGAGAGTCTGAATCAATGGGCATGTACTTCAGTCAGGTGACTGAAAGCAAGGCTCCAAACTAACTTTTCCTGAAGGGGGTCAGGAATTTAAATTTTAGAGTCTGTTTGCCAGGCCGTATGTCAAAATTTAGAAATTCTGGGGATCAAGACTGAGATTGTGGGTGCCCATGCGTCCAGGGGGCCTGTTGGAGTCGAGCTCTGATTAAAGATAGCAATTTTTTATGGGAGAGAGTGGATGTTTCAGCATGTGCAGTGCTTATATAGCCTGGTTCTACTGCAGTTTAGAAAGATATTTGGAGAGGCCCAGACTGCACAAGATGAAAAATAATTTGCAGGAAACATGTTCCACTACCCTCGATAATGCACCCTGTATTTTGTTTTCCTCTTTGATTGGGGCAGAGTCTGGATGTTTAAGCATGTGTACTGCTCATGCCCTAGTACTGCAGTTACATGTAGCTAGTGACACTTGAAGGCGCCAGAACATATGCTGTACAAGATGAAAGATATCTTTTGGGAAACTTTTTCCAGCATCCCGAAGACTGCATCCCAACTCCCTGATTAATATAGTCTGGATGTTAGGGCACATGTATTACTATTGACCAGGGAGGTGTTTCATAAAGCTGTTTGTAAAGTTACGCATGACTTTACGAACGACTAGTATATGAAAAGTCAAATGGGATGCTCAATCATTATTAACTGCATCAAATAAAGTTGAACTGTGCAGATGTAGATTAACATTCATATTATAACAAACATTTTTAATGCAAAGTATATTGTTTGCCATAATTTAATTGAGGTTATTGGAAATATCAGAAAAAACTTTGGGCATCCTATCTGGCACTTCATATACATAAAGTTGTGCGTAACCTTACAAACAGCTTTATGAAACACCCCCTTGGTTATACTGCAGTTTAGTAAGATAGCAAAACTTTGAGAGGCCAAGGGAGACTCTACAAGATGGAAGCTAACTTGCAGGAAACATGTTCCACTACTCATAAGACTGCATCTCAACTCCCTGATTAAGAGAGTCTGGATATTACATAGGGCACATGTATTGCGGATGACCAGGTTCTACTGCAGTTTATAGGTAAGATAGAAAGGTTGGAGAGGCCTATACTTGAAGAGATGAAAGATAACTTTGGGGAAACATGTTCCACTACTCATAAGACTGCATCCAAATTTCTTGATTAAAGGGAGAGTGGATGTTTCAACATAAGTACTGCTAATGACTGGGTACTACTACACTGAACTAAGAAAGCAATACTAAGTGAGGCCAAAACATGTGCCATGTACAATGAAAGATAGCCGACCAGAATTGTTGCACTGCCCACAAGACGGCATCCCAGTTCCCTGCATTACAGAGAGACCATCTGCTGTCTTTTTTTGTCTATGGTCTATATGCCCCTCCAACTGTTGCTGTATTATTATAAAAAAACTGCAGTTATATGCCAGCTCATGTGCAGCACAGATGCTGAAGCATCTACTCTCTTTATTAATCAAGATATTGGGACGTAGTTGTCTTGCGAGGAATGGAACTTGTACCCTGCAGGTTGACTTTCATCTCTTCAAGTACAACCTTCTCCAACCTTTTCTGTCTCACTTATAAAACTGAAGTAATACTAGGGGGGTGTTTCACAAAACTTGTCATCAGTGACAAATGACAGTTTTTTGTTATAAGCTACTGAAATCCTTGCTTCTGATTCGTTATCAGCATATTTGTCACTGATTTTTGTCATTTGTCATTGAAAAAGGGCTTTGTGAAACGGGTCCCAGATCGTGTGCAGGTATAGATAGTTCAAAGTTAACTAAAAAGCTCAAAGTTGGAAGTCAGTAACGTTGAAAAAAAGAAGAATATTGACTTACCTGTCTCCAGGTAATGAAGGAAGCGCTCTGTCTCCCTCTATAGATCAAAAAGAGAAATAGGAAAGAAACACTGAGGTTAGCTAGAGTTACTTTGCTTTATTACTTTTTTATTTAATTTCATTGTACAACATATCCCCCTCCTCTCTTTTCTTCTTTGATGTACTTTCTTGCACTCATTCTAATAATTGTTCTCTTTTTTGTTCTTTTTCTTTGTTCTTTTGTCATACCTACCTCTGTGCCCTGAACATTTTTAATGTGACGACTTACATTCCCTAATCTTAATCTAAAGATATTTCACATTCCTTGTTTTCAAGAATGTGTTGCCCAATTTCATATATCATCTACTTCAATCCTGTCATCAACAAATATAAATGATAATGAAATACATAAAAATGTGTTTATAATAGTTTAAAGATACTATGTCCCTTTTGCAGCCAACCTCAAATTCTGTAGGACTTTGTAGGAGTTATGAATATGTCATGTATGTCCTATCTGTGAAATTTAAACGTTAGCAGTGTCCTAATATTCAAATTATGCAAGGAAACCCGTTTACTTGCTAGACTTTACTGTCAGACACTAATGTCAGTATTGAGTGACTGACTGGCTTTTTCTTCTTCTTTCGTAATAACAGACATAAAATGAGCTGTAAAGGATTTGTCTACATCAAAAACCCACTTCTTGTAATGGCCAAAATTAAACTGATTGAATCTTTGCGCAGAATAAAACGTACGACCATGCGGTTCAATGGTCTGAAAATCAAGACTATTACTTATTGGCTCTATAGCTTCTAAGTCAATTTGACAACTAATAGTCATTATTTTCCCACTTAAAGACATTTTCAAGCCCCATTTTTTTTAGGGGAGTTCTGAATTAGTATTATCTTTCAAATGCCATTGGAATTTAACCTTTTCATTTTTTTGTATAACCTTTAAACAGTATAAATAAATCTTGCTTTGGAAAGATATAGGTATGCACTACATAAATGTCTATACCTGTATGGGGATCCTAAAGGAAATTTAAGTAGTGAATACAAAAGGTATTGAAACAATCTACATAAAGCATTTTAGATAACAAAACAAGCTTCCATTATAAATGAGAAAATACATGTATACAGATAATACAAACAAAACGGGAAAATACATTTAAAAGTATATATCGAGACTATCCTCACAAAGGACAGCAATTGATAAACGAACAAATGAATAATTGGGAGTGAAAGTGTTTTATAACAAGAACAATTGTGTAACATAGAATAAAAATTCCTAATAAGAATTTTCAAACACTCAACATAGCGTACATATTCAGATTAAGATTCAAAGAGTAAATATCAGGCTGTGAATTGTTCTCACATACATGTAGAGATGAAACAAAAAACATGTAACATTAATCAAAGTAGACTTGCAGTGATTCATACATAAATGAATATATGCCGGGTGTGCCCTGACATTATGGAAATTCAGCCCGGAGATACACAAAAATTAGGGCAAGTTATTTTTACAGGAGTATTATATTACGCAGGTAACCGACAAGAAATTATTTTCTCTCTACTTCCTTAAATGAATAACACATTTAAGCAATCACACATTAAGCAAATATTGAGAGTTTAATTGTTTCCTTCTGACAATAAAAATGACATTATCCCTAATTAAATCTTTCCATTTCATACGTACAAGTAGCTAAAATCAAATAAAAGAAATTTAATCAGTCAGTCAGTCATTATATTATTTACATAGAACACATTTCCTTTTCTGAAAGAATTAAAGAACTAGATATTCAGACACAAACATATGGATATTGGAGACTAATCTTGGTAGTACGGTATAGCAATATTATATAGATATTGACTGGTAGGGTGTGTATTAATATAACATTCTTTGGACCACCGAAGGGAGTTATATTTTCCCAAAGCATACATCGTTGAGGGAGAAGAAGAAAAATGCAGTCCAAAATTGTAAAATACACCCCCATCCAGTTAATATCTGTTATGTTTATAGATAACCTTGATCACAATTTGTTATATAAAATTGAGGGTAATTGCGATTTCATGCAATTTTTTCCTCAAGCCATTAGGCTTACAGCTATGAAAATGCAAAGAATGGGTACGCGATAGTGCGTGCAAGGTTGCTTGGGTATGGTATGATGTAAAAATATACTCATTTGACCATGTGGTTATTAAATATACCATTGAAAAATAACCAGGAGTGAAATATGCTAATTATGATCCTTGTAATCGATATCACATAATGAGCTGTAGACAAATCACAACTTTGTATCTGTAAGAGCTATCTAATATAGGCAGGAATTGATTGTTGAAGAGAAAAAAAGAGAAAAATAAAATAAGAGAAGAATACATGTATAAACAATGGTTTTCTTCCCTATAACTTAACTTCATGAGCATACATTTGTTTAGCATAACACAGGCAGGCACTGACAGTTGAAGAAAACGAATAGAAAAATGAAGACAATGAAATTGGTTTATTTTAGTGTCAGCTCACTTCCAATCTCTAAAACTGGTTGGGCATGTACCGTACACTATTCACTGAGACCTCTTTCAGGCTTTCATGATACAAAATGACTTTAAAAAAACAATTTATTGAACCATAAGAAAAAGGCAATTGGATGAAGAATGGATCAATCAAATTAAAAGAGATTTTAAGTCAATTTAGTTCAAAATAATTTAAAGAAATCAGCATTCACTTGATTTCTATTGAAAGGAGACTTCAAATGGATCATGAAGAGAAGAAAACTTGTAACCAAGCAATCACAATCAATTAAAAAATAATCAAATACACAATGTGAATTGAGTTCAGAAATCAAGCAGAACAACACGCCATACCTTCTCGAAAGAATATTTCAGAGTGGACAATTAAGTCTTCAAAAAAGCTGAAAATCTGTGAGCTACAACAATGTACAATGTATAATGCTAACAGGCTCTTTGCAAAATGATGAAGAAACATGATGCATTCTTTGCATCCATCTGAACCCAAATTGTCACGATATTTCTACTCACTCTTTGCTTTGCGTACCACCGCATAATCAGGAAAAGAAGATTTTTGAACTACAGCATACATGGAATGTACAGGTAGAGTATAACTGATTCACAGTCTGCAGTGTTAAACTGTTTCTCATCAAGGAGCGAAATAGATCCAAGCTACAAAGTATACTACATTGAACAAAGACACCACGACATACATGAACGTGTGAACTCTGCTCTGTTGTGTACACAAGTCAACACCATCAAGTTTGCTCCCAAAACCAAACAGATTTTAAAACTACAGCATGTACATGTACCCACTTCAAGGTTAACTGCGCTCTGATCAAACAATAACAAATAAGATGATCATCTTTGCGAACAGTAACACATTTTTCATGTTCCCTTTCGATTTTACTTTCAGAAGTGGCAACCAGTTTTTGATGTTCCCTTTCAATTTAACTTCCAGAACAGTTTTTGATGTTCCCTTTTGATTTAACTTCCAGAAGTGGCAACCAGTTTTTGATGTTCCCTTTCAATTTAACTTCCAGAAGTAGTAAACACTTTCTGCTATTCCCTTTCGATTTTACTTTCAGAGTGGCAACCAGTTTTTGATGTTCCCTTTCGATTTTATTTCCAGAACTGGCAATACAGGGTTTTATGATCCCTTTCAACAAGTATGCTTTCAGAAACCAGCAGAGTTTGTCATAATACATCTGTCAGAAGAAACAGCATTCCTCACACTCAGACACCAAGCAAATATGATCGCGTCGTCGAGAGTTGTGAATGACAGTGGTGGACAAAAAGCATACAGAGAGCATAGCATATTATTAGAAGGAAACAAAATATTGTCATGAAATCTCCCACATACCTACATGTTCAAGTACTTCCTCAATATCAAAAGACAGTGCTTAATAATAATGGACTCATTAATGGAAATAAATCTGTTTGCAGTTCTCGCATGATCTGTCTTGTTTCCCAGAAAGGGGGATCACCTTTTCATTTACCATTTACCTGGCGAAACATTAGGCAGATCGGAAGGGCTATTAAATTGTCCTTGAGATTTTGGTAAATTGAGCACTTGTTGATGATTTGTCATGATCCATTGGATTAATCTATTATCAATCCGTTCTTGAATTCCATATATCAAAAACAGAAACAGATTAATGATAGATTACAGCATTCTTGGAATACGACCAATAGGCAAAGCTTTAGAAATTGCATTTGTTAAAGTTGTTGTCATTGTTGATAAAGGATCATGTATACATGTAGATGTATTTCTACCAATGCATTGATGTACATGTATTTATGATGCATGCACTCTTTATTCTGATTACTTGCTGCTCCTAAATTTCTCTATTTTCATTTCATTAGTATTGGAATTAGTATTAATTAAATTCTATTTAATTTTCTTGCCTTTAATATAGAAGTAATTTGTACATGTAACTAGATGAAGTAACATGAATGGACATTTCTTTTGACTTTGCTACGGTGTACTTACATGTAGTAGAAATCTTCAGCTGGTAATATTCTTGCAAAATTTGATAGGTACAAGTATTCCCTGACCCCATATTGGAAAATATTCTAAAATGTAAAAAATGAAGTATTTTCATAAATAACCTATGAATTGTAAGCAATGAATGTACCTTTACCATTGTGTAGGTCTATGAATCAACATACAACTTCTCCAGTAAAGCTTTTGAAGAACAATTCAATTTTATTTTCTGTGAAGAGAAAACTCATAAAGTGAAATTTTCCATATTCTGATATTTCTGGATGAGAATACAAAGACTGAAAGATCAATATTTTCAGAATGATCTGTCTAGCTCCAAAAGTATCAAAGTGCAATTTACTTTCTGACTCACTGTCAAAGCAAATGTCACAGAATGTGTTTTCTTTTCTTCAGAAAGGAAAGAAAACTGTTGACTGTATGGCAGACATGGAGAAAACAAAAGAGACCACCTTTGAAAGTTCACACAGAATGCTACTGCACATTAGTCAAACCAACGAGACCAACACCTATAGACCAACCGGAGACAACATTTTTTTTTTTAAATAAGGCAAAAAATCAGTCAGTTTGGAGTCAGATTGGCAGTGTGACGTCGGTACAAAGGGGAAAAACACAAACCACAGAAAATATGAAAGTGAACAAATCGTCCTTGTTTTCACGAAGTGACGGTAGTGAGGAAAATCGTCACGCAAAGTGAATGCAATTTTTTTTCACTACCGTCACTTCATGAAAACAGCGACGAAATAACTTGTGAATTTAAAACAATTATAGAATCAATATAAAAAGCAACAATTCTTTTGTATACAGTAAAAACTTGATCTGAAACAATTTCCTCATACAGTCAAGCCTGCTTTAGTGACCACCTGTCTACAAAGACCACATTTTTTGTTTCCCTTGAAAATGGTGTCTCATTGAAACATGTACTAATGGAACCTGTCTACAAAGACTACCTTTCTTGTCTCCCTTGGGTGATCTTTATAGACAGGTATCACTTTACATGTCAGGTCTACAAATGTATGTATACTTCTTCACCAACAGCCAAGATTTGAAAAAAATCCACATTTTCCTGCCCTCAAGTTGATTGCTTGAAAGTCTCTATCGTCTTCACCGGCCCGAGTTTCCAAATAACCCGCTATTCACGATTCAGGATAGTGTTCTGAAGCTCGAAATTGCGTCCTCACCAGACCAAAACGCTTATCACAAACTAGCTTGGACGGGCACAACTTAGTCTGCTATTTCCCAAATAGTGGGATATTTTGGAAACAATAAAGACCAAGATTTCTCGGGATATTTTCTCGACCAAATATCCTGCTAATTGCAAGCTGATGAAGACGCAATTTAACTGGCTAATTTGCTATCGGGTTATTTGGCAAAATCGAGCTGATGGAGACAGGCCTTATGACTAGTCTGCAGGCACAGACCCTAATTTGACACTTTATCAAAAAATCATTGCGCCTTGAGAGAAGCCTAGCCCAGCTACCTACTGTGTCAGGAGCAGCTACAGTAGGTACATGGCCTATGGTAGTCTTATAGTGCAGACTCACTTTTACGACTGACCAGGGTTTGTGCTTGCAGACTACCTTATGACCATAGTTTCAGTTCATTCGCCAACATGATGATTTCAGCTCCTTTTTCTCGGCCGTTGAACCCACGGCCAACGAGTTGCCAATTTGAGAAGGAAGTCTTCGGGCCGAAATCAAGAATCACTGACCAAGGCCTTCTTAGGGCTAGGTAAAGTTTACGGTGACTGAACCAAAACATTTTGGTTTTCTCTGTGGGTGTGTTTGTAGGGCACGCAAACACAGTGGCCAACAAACATCCTGGCCTTTTTTATATGTGGGTCTGTTTGAACTCATGAAATAAAAGGTACACACACATGGAGTAAACAACATTATTTGTTTTCTATTAATAGTTTAACTCAATAATAATGACGTCAATGACATCAAACAGTTTATTTGGTAACCACGGTACCCACAACATGTGTGTCTTTTTCCTTTTTATCTTCCCACAACTTAATAATGATAATTAGCAAACAATATTCCATCTGCAAATGTTAATTCTTTGGTCTTTCACTTTTCATTTCTATTTTTTTCGCTTCTTCCTTTACCCCCCTCCCCCCCTTTTTTTTGGGGGGGGGGGGGTGGGCTATTTTAGATAATAGATACTTAATTCTTGCGTTACGAAAAAACGCAAAAAAACATCAATGTACAAGGGGTATGAATGATTTAGTTGTTAACTGTGGCTTACTAGCAGACAATTGATCTATTAAAATAAGCAGGAAACAAACATTGAGCACTCTCAGACAATGTTCAATAGGATATCCTCTGTCAGTCTGTTGATCGATTTCAGTTTTAGTACATTTTATGATGTCTGCTGTTTGAAACGTTCTATCAAAATCATTACGCATTTGGATATACTTGAAATGTGTCACATTGTGATACAACTCTTTTACTGGTCTGCTTTATCCAAATTAACATTTTCTTGATACAGGTGTATCACCATGCACTGCCTAATACTTCCTGGGACCCATTTCACAAAACTTGTCATCAGTGACAAATGACAGTTTGTGTTTATAAGCTAGTGAAATCCTTGCTTCTGATTGGATATCGGCAGATTTGTCACTGACTTTTGTCATTTGTCATAGAAAAAAGGCTTTGTGAAACAGGTCCCTGCCTGGTTTCACTACCATTAAAGTTAGCCAAAGACCATATCAAGACATGTTTATATTTTGATGATATACATGTAAATAGTTGAACGTCATATCTTGTATAAAGGATACATTTCACACAATTGACTACTGGAGATATGATTCTACATTAGAATAAAATGATGAGAAGAAAACAAACATACTTAGCATTTTCAATGACGAACAATTAGCTAGAATCCTTCAGTATATGACAATTAATTCATCTGGAAGCGCAGCAAAGATATATTTCTCCACATTCCACAGATTGAAATAATCATAAACGTCCAAATCAGACCAAGTTATTAATACCAGAAGGAGGAGTAGAGCAATGAATGTACCAAAGACCAATCTGGTGAATTACCTTTTTTCAAGAACTTCCGCATCATTTATCTGCGAAAGACATCATCAATCCTGTTTCAAATGATCATTATTATGATCCAGTAATGAAGTCCATGAATGAAAAAAAAAGTTTCCTTGGAATGTATTTCAACAACAAAAAAGTCACTGGTGTTAAAGATGGGTGGTTAATCTGCAAATGACCCAATAACAGGGTAAAAAGTTCTCTGGTTTAACTTTAATACTCCAACTTATTATATTTGCAATTTAAAAGAGCCATCCATACTTTCTTGGTGAACAAAAAATATCTTCAGTAATAAATTTAACAAAAATCGATGTCTTCAATAGGTGCAAGTATCCGCCAGCTCAGGCGCTAAAATTCATGTTCTGCATAAAACGATCGTCCATATAAAGATATTGTCCCGGTAGGCAAAGGTATGTGTCTTCCCCACAAAATCAGCACATTTTCAAGATGATCAGGGCCCAGTCTTACAAAGAGTTACGATTGGTCCGAATCAAACGTAAGTCCCCAAATCAATCACAACTTTAAAATTGACCTCCATGTTCCATGAAAAACCGCCTCTGAAATCTGCTCTACAAGCAGTTCAATTGGCATCACTCTGAATATTAAACAAGATCATAATACCACCATGTACCTCTTCATAAAACAGACATCCCTGATCATGATATACCAGCAACTTCCATCCAGAACAATCATAATTTCTGTGCTGATAACGGACCTTAGGCCTGTTTTCATCAGCTCGAGATTGCCCAAAAGCCTGGTATTTCTGATTTGGAAAATAATCCAGAAGTTACAAATCGCGTCTTCATCAGCTCGAGACTTGACCTCAAAACTTGAAACTCGAGCTCAAGATGTTTTGCTTAGTGCGAGTCTTTGGGCTGGTGAAAACGCACCGGTCAAATAGCAGGATATTTTGCCAAATAGCGGGACATTTTGCAAACTACAGTCCAAAATGTCTTGGGATGATTATCTCAACCAAATATCCCGCTAATTGCAACTTCGGCTTATGAAGATGCAAATTAACTGGATACCGGTAGTTTGCAATCCGGATCTAGTTCAAATAGCGGGATATTTGACAATCTCGGGCTGATGAGGACAGGCCTCATGTGACTTCCACCCATTTGATACATAGCGTGTCCGGCTGGAATACATGGATTTCCGGGTGAATTCATCAAAGAAAACAGGGTGACAGTTATCACGAGAGAATAAGAAGGTGTTACCTTATCCTCTTCTGTAACTAAAGCTACCAGTAAATGTAGATACCGGTATATAGATATGATACAAAGCATAGGCCTATACACATACACCTATATTGTCGCCTACCACACACAACACAGATTTTGGGAATGGTTTTAAATACTTTTGGGGGGACCAAGTGACATTAGAGAATTGTATATTAAATGTCTGAATATTTCAGATTAGCTGATCGTATGTGAGGTTATCATACTTGATTAACGGTAGTGATACTTTTCAGGAAATGTTTGAAACCAAACTAAAGTGATGCTGCAATAATTGAGAATACTGATATATGATGTCTAGGTGTTCCATCAACAATTTCATTGTTGTTTTATTGTTGTTTAATAAAAAGAATAAACTGGGAAATAAGCATATTGATTGGCATTACTGTGTTTAAAATCTTCATATATATTTTTTCTTTCTAGTACTCAATTTTTGCAATTGCTTCAATTGTGATGTCTTCAGCGAATCAAATTTTAGCAGCGACAGATGTGAAAAGAAATATGTTAAACCCAGAAAATATAGGATATTTTTAGGGCTGTATTTGAGGAGGTATATGATAACATGTCTGTTAGAACTAGATAAAATAATGATTCAGTGAATAACATTTGATCGACACCTCCCCTTAGCCTCTAGATAAACCACACAAACCACTTGGTTTCACTGTGTGGACCTTCTCTCCCCCCCCCCCCCAAAAAAAAATGAATAGCCCCAATTTTTCTGTGAAGAGTTTAACAAATCAGAAATTCCTTTAGGGGGTATTAAAAAACAAGGAGATATAAATAAGTGTTATTAGCAGTTTAGAAACTTTCTGAAATATTTGTTCAGTTTAATGGCATCTGAATGGCATGGGACAGACCTCTTCGCCTTAGAGTCTGAATGAACCAGACAAACCAATCGTCGACAAGGTGTGGGACCCCCCCCCCCCCCCCCCCTACCCCAATCCCTTATATCCTCAACATTTTCCTTCTGGACACATTTCTTGTTCAAAAATTAATTAGCACTCACAAGAAAAGAAATATTTTGAGGGCAGTATCAAAGAAAGTGATATATATATGCTGACATCTGTTAGATCAAGTAACTTCTTGGTTAGATGTAGGTGAAACACTTGTTCGGTTGAAAGACATCTGAATGGCATGAGACAGACCTTTTAGCCTTTGGATGAACCAAGTGAACCAGTTGGATTCAAGGTGCTGAAACCACTGGCATGCTGACCATTTTATGTACATCTGTTAGCAGGAAATGAACTAACCAATTAGCTAGGCATACTGATTGAGCTCTATGGCCAGGGGGGGGTGGGGGGGGGGGGGGGGGTCACAAAGCCTTTTTTCTATGACAAGTGACAAATCTGCTGATAACCAATCAGAAGCAAGGATTTCAGTAGCTTATAACACAAATTGTCATTTGTCACTGATGACAAGTTTTGTGAAACACCCCCCAGGTTCAACGTTAGCTGCATTTACACTGCAATAAAAAATCATCAATTTTCTCACGTTATGGGGTGGTTTCACAGAACTTGTCATCAGTGACAAATGACAGTTTTTGTTATAAGCTACTGAAATCCTTGCTTCTGATTGGCTATCAACAGATTTGTCACTGATTTTTGTCAAATTTTTGGTCACAAAGCCTTTTTTCTATGACAAGTGACAAAAATCAGTGACAAATCTGCTGATAACCAATCAGAAGCAAGGATTTCAGTAGCTTATAACACAAATTGTCATTTGTCACTGATGACAAGTTTTGTGAAACACCCCCCAGGTTCAACGTTAGCTGCATTTACACTGCAATAAAAAATCATCAATTTTCTCACGTTATGGGGTGGTTTCACAGAACTTGTCATCAGTGACAAATGACAGTTTTTGTTATAAGCTACTGAAATCCTTGCTTCTGATTGGCTATCAACAGATTTGTCACTGATTTTTGTCAAATTTTTGGTCACAAAGCCTTTTTTCTATGACAAGTGACAAAAATCAGTGACAAATCTGCTGATAACCAATCAGAAGCAAGGATTTCAGTAGCTTATAACACAAATTGTCATTTGTCACTGATGACAAGTTTTGTGAAACACCCCCCAGGTTCAACGTTAGCTGCATTTACACTGCAATCAAAAATCATCAATTTTCTCACGTTATGGGGTGGTTTCACAGAACTTGTCATCAGTGACAAATGACAGTTTTTGTTATAAGCTACTGAAATCCTTGCTTCTGATTGGCTATCAACAGATTTGTCACTGGTTTTTGTTATTTGTCATTGAAAAAAGGCTTTGTGAAACGGGTCACTGGTGTTTGCCGATAGTTGCTAAGCAACTTCCAATGAAACACCTGACTGTGAGAAAAATCAATGATTTTTGCTTTTGCAGTGTTAATTTAATGTACATGTAGCTATTCTTGTGATTTCCGTCTTTTTAAAACATTATAAACATGAAGCTTCCTAGAAAATACATCAGTCCACTTGAATACAATGCAAGTCAAGTTGCTACTAATGCAAGACAAACACAGAACTAGCAGTCTTTTCACACATGAGTAAAATTCTTTAAAGCTGATTAATTTAAAGCGCTTTAAACTAATCAGCTTTACATACAACATCATTTACACACAGAAATTTCGGTGCGATTGCAGTAGTGCCATTTCGCATTGAAGGTCATGTCATATCAAACAAAGCGCACGCTCCATCCAGTGTAAACACGTATAACCGTTTACACACAAAATGTCAAGCTCTCTAGATACGAACTTCATATCTGCAGCCTGCTTTGAGGGGCGTATGAATCGCAACTTCATATCTATCCGAACATCGTATAAACGATGTTCACACAGGAAAATTTTCTTTAAAGCCGTTTAAAACTGTTGAGTTAACCAGCTTTAAACTAATCAGCTCTCGTTACGATGAATTTTAGCTGTGTGTGAAAAGGCTGTAGGTTGCAGGAACATAACTCAACTCAGTGGGAATGATGAAGAGAGAACTTGTATGAATCAGAAGACATTGAAATCCATTTTATGATTCACACAGACAATCACTGGGTGCATGAGCAGACACACTAACACCCATTTGAGTGAGTGGGATTAAGGATAGATCCCGGGATGATCTGTCTGTATTATCAACTGTAAATCACACTACTGTCTATGAGTGATTTTTATACAATTTTGAAGTACATGTTAGTAACATCTTAAGCTTGTAATTTAATAATAATGATAATAATTGTGGGTTAATTCTCGCTCCCGTCTGTCAGATTTGACACTCAAGGTGCTCCACAAATATTACCCCCGCTTTAGCATGGCTGCCATTATGGCGGTCTAGCTACAGTAGCATTTCAAGGAATTAAATCCTGCCAGGTACCCGTTTGACCTCACCTGGGTGGAGTGTGGCAAATGCAGATTAATGTCTTGCCAAAGGACATAAGTGCGCGGCGGGACTCGAACCGCCGACCATGTGATCTGCAGTCATGTGACCTATCCACTAGACCGTGACATATCCACTACACCATGACACCTCCTGCATGCACTATGTGTGTAAGGTATTACTTTTAATGATAATTGGGCCGTTGAATTATGAAGCCTGTTCTATTACAAACTTCAGCTCTTTCTTGTACACCTGGTTACACAGCTGGACTGAAGTATTGGAAGTAGGAACACATTTTGGGGAATATAGTATATAAGATGCTGTGATATATGCTGTACAGTTCATACCATTATATTATGGGTTAAAACCAACAAGGAATTGTGCCAGCAAAAAAGTAGGTAGGGTTTATAGTGAGGGAGTATGAGAGGGAACGACAAAAAATACACATTTCTTTCTGACGTCTTGTCAGGATTGGCCCAGTTTTATCACAGCAATAATGAGTGATCAAAGTACAAAACAACTTTGAAGGGGCCTACGTGTATACAATTCATTCAGAATAAAACTATAAAATGTATCCCTAGTTCCCTGTATGGTCTTGTTGCAGTAACTCATCATTGAAGCCCCTGTGGATCTTATAGGTAATATCGACTGAAATTAAGTGATTTCCTCTAACAATTTATACTTGATAACTTTCCAGGTGTTAATGCCGTTGCTCAACTACAGTGTACGTAATGTACATGTACCTCCTATAAGCGGAACTGTATAGACTCATCAACCAGTCTCCAAGTGGGCTGCAATCTTCACGCAACTTTATTAGTAATTATTAAGTCTTCCAAATAATATATGCTTCGTCAGGTTGAGTTGTGGTACAGTACTAATAGTTAATTCTAAGAAGTAGATGTATGTATATACATTGTACACTGAAGCTTTATGTCTTCATTTTCTTTTCTCTTTGTTTTTCATATCTTAGTCATTTTATGCATTGCTACCCATGGACAGAACTGATTTTTCTGGAAATTATCTTTTTTGCATTCACAGGGGCTCTTCTGACAATTATAGAGGTTAGGGTGTCACCCAATTACCACCATCTTCATATTTCTAATCAACTTGTAGCATTTTTTTCTGTTCTGTTCTTCTATCTTGCTCTTTCAATCCTCTTTTCTAGCACTTTCCTTTTCTGTGTCTCCTAGTAATAATCTGCGTCTTCTTCTGTTGAATCACCTTTTAACATGCATTCATGTCTTCCTTGTATTATTTCATTCCATATCTCTGCCTCTCCCCGTTCAACCTCATCTTCATTTCCATCTCCCTATCTTATTCCAAGCCTCATCCCCTCACCCCTCCTCTGCCCCTTTATTCAATATATCACCAACCTGATAGCATCATCAAGTTCATGTGTTTAGGTACACATAATATAATCTGTTTAAAGGCAGAATGGTGTTAACTCCCTTCTACATCCTAACATACACTATGCAGTATTTTGTAAAAGATTAGATAATAAGATCATTTCTTAATTTTCAAAAATTGTTGATAAATCTATGAAGAAGGTAGAACACAACCTCATGAATAGAAATGAACCATTATTCCCCCCCCCCAAAAAAAAAAAAAAAAAAAAATAAAAAAAAAAATAAAAAAAAAAAAAATAAATAAATAAATAAATTAATAAAATTTTAAATTTAAAAAAAAAAAAAAAAAATTGAACTAATTTAATTTGTAAAATCAATGTTCATTTGTATTCTATTGGCCAAACAGGGCCTCATGGAAGACCACCAAATTGGTGATATGTGCCATCCTGTATAAATATCAGAAATAATATATTTTGTTTTAATCTTCCACTATCTTTCACTCGAAGCCCGCATCCTCCCGTCTCTCCCCTCCCCCTTTATTCAAAGTATCAACAAGCTGTTGACAACAAAACATCAAGTTCATGATTCCGGGGAAGGTCTAGTTTTATCACGTCTCGACATCAAAAGACAAGTTAGTTTATTTCTGAGGGAGGTACCTGTAGATAGTGGAAAGAGGGTATACTTCCTGTTAGAAACGCTACTATGAACGTCTCCCAAGGGGCACGTCCGTTAAATATCTGGTTACTATCACGATTTTCATGTAAACAAACACAAACAAACAAAATATGAGCTATGGATACAAATGAAATAATAATTGAATCTGGGGTTCATTCATGGTTCACATTCATGTACAGTCCTTGATCCATTACAATTCTGTGAAGTTTACTTTTGGAAAAATCTTCTATGAATTGTTACAAAAAATATAGCAGACAGTTTCAAGCGAAATATCACAATTTTTTCACATGCCAGAAATCAGCTTTATACCTGAAAGGGGGGGGGGGGGGATTTATACCTCTAGGGGAAACAAAGTTACCCCTTCATTATTACCTTACATTCTGTTTCGGAGCATGGGATGCCAAAAACCTAGACAATACCATAGCAATCTGGTTTTATTCAGGACAACAGGAAGTCGAAAAGACAATAGGTCAGAGCATTGTTAAACATTTACATTATGAGGAACTTGATTGCGATCATTTGTTGAAAGACTTGCCCTAGATCCATAATTGTTTTCTGAAAAACTGTCCTGTTTTTATCAGTTCAAAACCAAATCCTCCAGCCCCCCCCCCCCCCCCCCAACCAAAAAATAAAAACAACATCCGAAACTACATCTGAAATCATTTATATAAGTGAGTAGATACACAAAATAAAGATTAAAGAGAAAAGGTACATATAAACAAAGACAACCAGAGAGAAACATGCATGTGTACATAATTCACATTAAAATATGTGTATAAAGTGAATGGTAATGAAATAGGATAGAACAATGAGAGCAAGTAATAGAGGGGGTGAAAAAATGAGGGTAATGCAGAGATTTAGTTTGCCTAACTATTAATAGATATTTCAATAAGAAATATATATCAAACAAATCAGTGGTACAATGCATTTTATTTTTACCAAATAGCTTCAAATATTTTAATCAATTAGGTTCATTTAGGGCATTATTAACCTATTTTGGCAATAATTTAATAGAACAGGAAGCTGAATTCCTGGTACACTATCAATGAGGCAACGAGTGATACCAAAAAGTACAGCAATTTTCAATCTAAAATTCAAGGCCTATATGTTAATGATACAGTTCTATTTGTAAAATCATTTTATAAAATGACCTCCCACTATTTGCAAAAGAAAGCTTTGAACAGTTTTAGTAAAATTAAAATGCACTTGTGATAATGCAAAAAGTCCTAAGGAATTCCCAGTGGTGGAAAGTATTGATTAAATAAAAATAATGGCTAAATCATCAACAGAGCTAGTATTGTTTTCATTCATTTTTTGCACACATTTTTGTTTCATGACTATATTGCAGTTTGATGCTAGGAATTTTAAATAGGAAAACAAGCTTTATTAAAATTGGCAAACACAATGATCAAAACTGGACATATTTTAACTTTTCGACTACAGTGTCGCCCATTTATACTGTTTTCAGATACAAAACATTTTATTTCAACAATGAACGAATTAAAGAAATTATTATTGTTGCAAATTCGAAGAACAATATGTGATCAATCTAGCCCTAAAAGGAAATCTGTACGTGAGAAGGTAAAAATAATTGAAGTTAATGCCCTTCCAAATCTTGGTAGACAAAATCAAACGCATAAATAAAATCAATTGTTTTTCAGAATAATCTGATAACAAACTGAAATGGAAATATCAAAGTGTGTTTAATCTATGTTGGTTTCCTTGAACAGGATATTCCACTTGGTGTATAGATAAATCTGGAAATCTATATCAATTATTCTATTCTGAAAAGGGGAAATGATATGACAATACATGATGGTCATGATATTGAGTAGTATTGGATTATCATACTCCATTGTAGTCCCATACTATTGTTTTCTGGTGTGTTCAAGCTTTATTCTGCCAACTCACTTCCCTTTTATGATCAATTACATAATTTTAGAATACAAGTTTCTGTGAATTTAAATGAGTGGGAACGTACGTATGCAAAGCTCTCTGCATGATATTGGAAAGAGAACATACAGCATCTTCTAAATGGTAATGAGGATTAATGCCTTACCAAAGGGCACTAGGGCATTGCCTTGGTTTCGAACCAGGATCACCGAATTACGAGACCACTGCTCTACCGACAATTTTCAAAAGTTTCAAGTTGCGAAAGTTCCTTAATCTATAGTATCTATCATCAGATATGAAACCTGACAACAACTGAAATCAATACGATTTATAAAAGGAATAATATATATTTTCAAAACTAAACATAAATTCTAGTTTTGATTAATCATTATATTCACAGAAATTTTAACAAATGATATGGTGAAGCATCAAGAATGTATGAGCAAATAAATGGCAGTGTTTTCAAAACAACTTGTTATTACTCATTACACACTGCGTTCAAATTTCAAAAGTATATTTGTTTCAAAAGTATTTATGTTTCAAAAGTACTTTTGTTTCAAGTGGGTGTTCATTACTATGATAAAAAAATGGTACAATTAAAAAAATGAGAAGAGCGTACAGCCTAACTTATGATGATTTCTTTATTTTCATTTGAATTGTGAATTACTTTCAGAAACTTGTGTAACCGATATATACTTAATACTGGGGAAGTTCATAGTTGATTCTCATATTACACACTTTTTAGGAGGGAAAATGCAATGTATTTTGAATCTCAAAATCTGATTGCGTAAAACAAATGAAAGCATTTATTACAAATATTGGTCACTCAAAATGCACGTGTAAGTAGTGGTCCATTTATATTTAGGGCATGAATGAGCAATTTCACTGCTATTGACATAAACATCCATGAACCCCTCGAAGCCACAAGGTAATTTGTTCATGTTCTTTAATACATAGGACACAGAGTTACTAGTGATGGTGGTGGTGGTTATTTTACCCGACTGCTAAGAAAGCATAAATGCTTGTTAGTAAGCAACCAGACGGCCGACGGCTTTAGGTCCTCTCTAAAGGAACCTGGTAATGAGGATTGATGCTTTATCAAAGGGCACTAGCACATCGACTTTGTTTCGAACCCGGGTCACCGGATTACGAGACCACTGCTCTACCGACTAAGCTATCGCGCCTACTTGTGGTTCAAAACTTTCCAGTTTATGGATGTTCCACTCACTAGTATCCCTAGTTACATACTTTTTAAGTAACTTCCTCTTTTTTTTTTCTTTTTTTTTTTTTTTGGGGGGGGGGGAGGGGATAACATCGCTATAATGGAATCCACTTTTAAAATAATAGTTGCTGAACTTGCTGCTATGTCTGATAAGCCTCTTAACAGCTCTTTGAGGCATCAGAAGAACAAAAAATTGGTTTACGGAGTATGCATAAGATAAGAAGGCAGGTGCCAGTTTCTCAAAACCGTCATAAGTCTAAGTTCGTGGACATCCAATAGATACGTGTGTTAATTCTATAGTACACGTTTCAATGGATGTCCAATAAGTAAGACATATGACGATTTCAACTTTTGAGAAACAGCCCCCAGGGGGGTGTTTCACAAAGATCCTAAGTCAAACTTAACTATTATGGAGAGCCATTTGTAGCCTTAAAATAAAATATATTCAAAAGCAAAAATTCTAGTATTTTAGACTTTTCATAAATTCCACATCAAGAACATGAAATCACCTCGATTATAGAAAATATGAAAGATTTGAATCAACATTTTATGCCTTCTAAAATAACTTTTCTGAATGTATTTTCAAAGATGCTTTTGGCTATCCATAATTACAGATAAGTTCAACTTAGGATCTTTGTGAAACACCCCCCAGGTCTATTATCAAAAATAACAAAAAAAAGGAAAATATATTTTTTATAAAGTTTGATGTGAATATAGGTTAAGGAGAGAGTTGAGACAAAGAACATTTTAACAAATGAATTCTCAGACTAATCATGAATGGCATGTTTACCAGGAAAGCATTCTGACTGTCTGCTTCCTGTTCCAAGAGCATTATGGGAAGGCTAATGACAGCTCTACAACTAACGACTCGACGAGACTCAACAAGACCTTGGCATAATTAGCTCATTATCACTGTGATACGCATGGCATTGAGACTGATGTTAATTGGATATGGGATCGATGCGTGAAGGAAGGGCAATACACACTGCGATTGCCATCATATCGTAAGATAATTAAAGAGAAGGTTGAGTTCTGGGAAGAGGTGAAAAATAATTTTTGAGCGTCATCATTCTTATTATGCAAGTGTGGAAGAACATCAGATAAGACATGTTCCCTGAAAAGCATGGCTCTTCAAATGCCATTATATTCTAAATATGTCATGTAACATCGTAAAACTCGGGGTTGGGATTTTTACGCCACGTGTTCGTGTAGTCCCATATACATCTTTCTGTGTACAGTGCTTGTAACTTCGCCAAGATTTTAGCCGAATTTCTTATCATTTTGATGATTCCAGAACCTTGCAATACACACAAATACTTATATACTAGATGATTAACCTTTTCTGGTCGATTCCACACCGTTTCTTTCACAATGCAATCACATGACCAGAACTCAACTTTATCTTTAATGGTCACTAGACACCCATATTCAGTATACATCAAATGTTAAGGCAAGGTAGATGTTACACAGTCTGCAGGGGTATCGATTCAAAATTTGACTTCTGTCCCATATCTTTGAGCCGTAAACACAGCTATATTCCAATTTTATCTCAAATGATTTGCTAAACAACAAAAATAAACAGAAGGTGAGCCACCCACTAAAACTTCCTGCACTTTGCTCATTTTCTTTTCTTGTTGAAAGGTCACCATTATTTTTTTATCCACCCTCAATTGTCCTGTTCCAATGGGTCATTAAAAGATGCTACCAATGTCTTTAATTTAACAAACTTAGACACATGAAGGTCTATAAATTAGTGGTAGATCTGATATATATTTATAGTCAGTATAGTTAACTAAATTAGTATTGTTTAGTCCCCCTCCCCCTGTATTGTAATCTACTTCTTTAAAAAAATGTTGTTGTTCCTGTAAAGGTGATCTGTGTTTTAACAAGCTGTGCTTTTTTAACAGACCACCTCTTTTTCCACATTTGTTAAAGTCTTTATAACTGTTTCATTGTTAATGAATTTATGCTAGTTGACGATGAATTTGTTGCTACTGTTCCTGAATGAAATGTTTTTTATGCAAGTGGAAATAAATAAATAAATCTTGAATCTTGAAGGGTAATACACACCACTCAAAAAGTTAATTAAAAAAAACATTATTTAAAGAAAAGATCACTTCAAAGCAAGACAAGACCAATCTTATCATGCTCATCCGCATTCTCTTAACTCCGGAATTACAACCAATGACCAGCTTCTCTTTCAGCAAGGCATGTTTACTCTTAAATAGGGGAAATAAATCATCCACGATTTAGTATCACAAGTTTCCCCTCCCAACTGTTTTTGAGGATACCATAGATGAGTCATCTTAGCCCACCCTGGATACAATACCTACCGGCTATAAATCACCCTTCCTAGGAATACCTTACTTTTTATCATGTCAGAAAGATTTTATGACCCCTATATCTATCAATGGAATGGTCTGCTGGTACTTTTGTCTAAACAGAACTCAGTAGTATACAAGATTATGATGGAATGTGCCATGGTGATTTATGGGGGTACAACTAGAAATTAAACTTGTGAAGATAATGCTTTGAGATATATGAAATACATGGAGTGTCTGGAATTGTTAGAAGAATAAATTACAACTGATGAAAATGATGTACATGGTGTATTTCTAAATAAGGAGTGCTCTCTCTTTCTCTCTTTCGCTCTCTCTATCTCTCTGTCTCTGTCTCTGTCTCTCTCATTTTTCAAACATTGTGAAAACATTGTTCACAAAAATTGCTCTTCAAATTTTTTTTTTAACAATCAAAGTACCTGGAAAAAGATAACAAGCTAACAATTCATAACGATAAAACACAAGACCCCTCAATTTAACACAGAAATAGAAGACAAATAAAATGATTGTGCTGAAGTTAGATTATACCAACAGTGCAAATACAGAGTGTTACTGATTATAAAATATTGATAATGGAATAAAACTGAAATCATTCAAATGTCACAACCATCATTATAACTGATGCAAGTCAAGAATAATGACTGTAAAAATAATTTGAAATAATATCTATAAGTAGAAACGAATCATTCATTAGTTATAAAACATTTTAGTAAATTAACATGTATGACAGAAACATGGAATACACAACAAAAAGAGTATCAAAACTACAACTGCACCTGTTCATGAAAGTGAAAACGCAATCTTGATACAAATAAGTAAATATCTTTCCACGCTACATGTATAAAGAATGCATTTTTAGCATGTCAAAGAAAGAAAAATGCAGAAATCATGTCTAATTTAAACAAAACCAACCAAATAAAATAAATGGATTTTAAATGGTTGAATGGAACAAAGTGCAAATGTTCTCTTGGATAAAAATCTACTTACGAATGACGTCTTGCACGGCATTCTTCGCCTTTTTCGCAGAGCGCCGTGTGACTGCGTTGAAAGCTAGCAGGAGAGTGTGAATTAACATTGTGGACAAGTGTTTATCAGGTTCAAAGTTCAAAGGTCACACATAGAAAATGGGTGAGTAATTTGTTACAAGTAGAACTAGAAGAACATCAAACTTTGAAGAACTTTAGATCTCTCCAAGTGAGCTGATCCAAATGAGATGCTCTAAGCTGCAAAGACATAGGTCACAGTCTTGCGTCACGAAGCATCAGAAGTTCAAACTATTAAAGTTCTTAGGAATCAATCGATATCATGTAACTTATTCCTTCCAAATGAGAAAAGACATTCAGCAGTTTTCTCCGAAACAAACATCCCAAATTGACGGAGTCAGGTATTAACCAACTTCGAAGAAAAGTGTTGATGCACCATGCACATGTATACGAAGGTCCAAAATAAATCTATCCAGTTGAGCCGCGTTTGTGATGGATGGAGGTAACCAGTTTTTAACTACATGTAATAATAAAATAGTTAACCTTAAGCAGAAAAGTTCCTGGAAGTGAAACAGTTGTTGAAGGGCTTTCCAATCAGATCCTGTCCTCTTATTTTATAATGTTGAAGTGAGTGCTGTCATTGAAGTTGCTGCAGAATATTTCTGTATGAACAGTCTGTGTAACTGAAAGGTCTGAGCTCAGAGAGACCTTTTACCCAAATTAACAACTTTCAAAAGTACATGCAGACTTAAATTCAGCTTGTTATTGTGCACTCAAAACATATGACATATGAATGCGTAACTAAAAGAAAACATAGACAAAAGCAGATATGAGGTTCAACAGGTCCATTAAATGTTTAACCAGATAGCGAATCACAGATGAAATAACAATTGATCAGTCTTTAATTCCTGGCACAGGAAAAGTTCCTATTTATTTTCCATCTAATGATGTTGTTAATGAGTCGGCAGGTCCTAATTTGGATCGAAACAAAACGGGAAGTCACCAGAACTTCCAGCCAGTCATGGACACTCTAGGCTAGCAAATACAATAGAAATCCATGTAGAGTGAATAATCAATTATTGGTCCATGGCGAGACAATCTCCAAGAGCATCATCAGTATCAGTACCCGTCGCTGGTGACAACGTCTCAAGAATCCATTTCAAACAAGTTGCAAATTTGACTTGAGGAAATTAAGTAGACATGTGAGTGTAGTGAGGCTTCCAGACCTGTCTTTTGCTTAATGGTCACTATACATCATCAATATTCCTCAGAGGTTTAAAAGAAAGTTTCAAGAATCCATTCTAGAGTTTCAAACTTTCTGGAGGAAACCAGGTAGACAATCGAAGAGGGTTTACAGGTTTCCGGACCTGTACCTTGCCTCGATCGTCACAACACACGTACAAGGACAGGAAATACAACTTTCAAAAGTAGCGGGGGTGAAGTTTCAGCGGCCTTACGCAAGCTTGTGGATTAGCTGTACGGCTTGGGTGCAGTGCAGTAGGGCTCTGCACTGTGGGGGTTGGATTTGGGGTGCATACAGTAGCTACCTTGGTGCATGTTGTTGATGACGAATGTGGGAGGGGCTTGGAGTAAGGTGATTGACAGAGTAGATCTCCTGGCACATGGTCCAGGGAGAAGATTGATTGGCTGAGACTAGGAGCTGGCAAACATTAGTCTGTCTCACAGACTTTATTCTATCAACTAAACAACCAGAAATATATATTAAACCAAGAGTTTTAGTATTTGTTGCAAAACGCTAAAAACATAAGTGTCAAATTAACATCTAAAAAGGGCCGAAGGGAAATGCATTTTCAAAGCATATAATGTAGATTCAACACCTTTCTTAATACTCAGTGCTAAATTCAACCTGTATAGAGTAAAATCCAAACATATGAATACAGAGAGAGAGACCACGTTTGGAGACAGTTTCACTCCATGGCCAAATTTTAAAATGTTGTCATAACACTAAGTTTCATACATTGAAGCTCAATGTACAGTTAGCAACTGAATTTTTCATACAAGTTTTAAATTTAATGTTTTATGTGTTATTTGGTAACTCGATAATGAACCATGGACTGATTGAATTAAGGCATTTGTTGAATAATTTTAAATGTAAAATTGAATATGTCACATTCTTAGAGAACATAAATTGGGAAAAATCAATATGTCACTGTATACTTAAAAGAATTACAAAACTTGGTAAGGGTATATTGGGTAAGTTGTTAACTGTACAATTGTACATGTGTTGAACTTGTAAACCAGTTTAACACGAGTCATCATCTGAAAGCAAGAAAGGTACATTGCATTAAATACCTGTAAGTTAATACCCTACACTTCTGCTCTCAATAGACGATACAGCATATGTGGGTTAACATGATTCGACGAGACAGTCTCGTTCATCACAAACATCGTATTTCAAACATCAATAACAAAACATGTTGGGTCTGAAGACGTATTTGGCTGAGACTAAGACCAGGTGAAGACAGGGAAAGCCCCTAGACAGGAAGCCTCTGATTGGTTAACAAGGAGTGTTAATCATGTAAGAAACAATGGGATTGGATAATTTAATTGTATCATCATTCATTATCACCCCCTTAGGGCAAGGTGTTACTCGTGTATTTAATGAGTACAGCTCATAGATATACAGGTGGAAAAGATAATACCCCTAACCCCTTTCATACTTTTAAGAAACATAAATAATAATAATAATGATAAAACATTTTTTGTGAAGCATAACGCACATGCATAATCGCACGTCTCTATGCGCTTTACAGAACAGAATACAGAAGAATGGGAAATGGTACACTTGGTCCATAATTGTGAGATCTTACAAAGTGATATTATTAGATACATGTATGTTTTCAAATTACTTCTAAACTTTTTTTTATGTTTCTATATTTCTAAGGTATTCCGGCAAGTTATTCCATAAATCAGTGGCTGCATATGAAAATGATAAAAGTACATTATTTCTTGAAACAACCATTGAATGAAACTCTTGATTTTTCTGTATGCAAAACAACTATGGTACATCAACTCAATACAAAATGATTTTATAATCACTCTGCTGCAAATGCTAATTATGTCATAAATGCACTATAATCAACTTAAAGAAATTTAAGCAATTCCAATACCCGATTGCAATGCCTAGTATAGAAATCATGCTCAGATAATTGGATTATAAAAGTGAAAAACACCTGCCCAGCTAACAGCTTTCAACAACTCACATTAAAGCATTCCTTGCGATCCTTGGTTTAATGTGAAAGGGGCACTCCGGCCTTTATTAAAGGGAATTTGTTTTGGCCGGCTCCAGGCAGAGAAGAATAGATGGGAAGTGTGACACTACAAATAATTGGCTTTTCTTTGGACTAGAAGAATTCTCACTTGCTTGAGACAATGAGACACTGGTGTGTAATTGGGAGACAATTTAGATTGTTATTGCTGGACGATGGTGATGTGAGGCAGACTTCCATTGTTAAAAGCAGAATCCAAAACAAATAGTTGTCTAAAAATAGCTGCTGCTAAAATTAGCTCTGTGTTGAGTCTGGAAATGTAACAATTCTAAACTGTTCGGATGAGCCTGTAATGCATATTGCATTAGTTACATGAGTTGGTTTGATGGTTTGTTTTACCTTACTGCTATTAAAGTCCTCTCAGAGGGACTTGGTAATGAGGATTGAAGCATAAATAAACCAAAGGACACTTGCTTGGTTTCAAACTCGGGATCTACCGGTTATTAGCCCACTGCTCTACGACTGAGCCATCCTTTTTTTTGTTGTTATGTTTAATACATGTACATGTATCTCCATTGTATTGCCAACCCAACTCCACATAGACTTCACACCGACCTATTCCTGGCCATTCCATGTGTAATCATGTAATGTAATGTTTTTCTGGTCTGTCGTCGGTCTTGTTCGTTCATCTGGGTATCATCTCCTTTTTAAGTTTAAAAACAAATTACAAGAGGCATGAAATTACAAGCGATACATATGTACACTCCTCAAACTGCAAATGTTGAGCTCCTAGTCAGATGTGATTAAATTATTTTGTAGCATAAACTTCTGGAATCTAAACCACTCCTCAAAATTGCAAAAGTAATTCCTTGCAAGTTTCTTGTTTAACTAAGTTAAAGGACTTTAAAATACTTTAAAGACTTTAATTTAGCCCTCCCAAATGAAATTCTGATTTATTTATTTTTGGCCTGGACCATATCCTTGAGCAATTAGTCATACCACACTCTTGTACTGGTGAAAGACAATAGCATGACGCATTTAAGAGGCTGGCCTGCGCTGGACTCTTTGAACGTCTCCTCAATTTATGTGAATCATCTTGAATATACCCTCGAGAAACAAAGCTTGGATAGGGAGTGGGTTCTCTATTCTCTCTATTTTGATTTTGATTTTTTTTTTTTTTTAATCTTCTGATACGAAGAATACAGCCCTTTTCCATTCTTGAACTTGTATAGCATATTTTCCTTTTAAAGATAAACACCAATACTTACATGCTACATGATCAACGATTTCTGATCCTTTCCACACCTTTTCTTTCACAATGCAATCGCATTACCAGTACTAAAGTTTATCTTTAATGTTTGTACTTAATTTACATGAATTGTATAACTGATTTCAGTAAAGGGTAACTTTGCAGTTAATTGTTTGAATTATTTAGTTATCAAAACATTTAACCCTATTTATACAGCTTGTAATTGTATAGCCAAACAAACTGGCCATAGAACATTCATGTTCCATGGCTGGGGGTTCTGTAGAAATAAGGTTAATCATTTCTAAGAAACCCCCATGCAAGCAAGAAGTTCAAACCTTTGACTTCTAAGTTTGTTGTGTCCTTCGTCCCAGTGCAAGTGAATAAGAGTTGACATATCATAGACTTTCCCCAGACACCACCTAATTAACGCTTCAACACCAATCTAAATCACTTACTAAATTCAGAGCAAGATTCAACAATAACTGTGCCTACCCAATGTTTTCTAGAATACCTTTGAAAAGAGACAAAAAACATGGAAAGCTCGCGCCAAAAAATTTGCTTCTGCTTCCAGCAAAGAAAGATGCTCATCCTACATGTATCTCCTGGGTCCAAACTTATAAAGAGTTGCAATCAATCAATTAAATCAATCTCAACTACATATTTAAAGAGATTGACAAACTTACAATTGATTGGAGGACTTGCGATTGATTCAAATCAATCGCAACTCTTTAAAGGCCGTCTGTACTTGTTTGGCCAGGGGGATTAGACCACCCAGCAAGGTCACTGACAGGTGTCTATCTCATCAACTCAGCTCTCAATTAACAGAAGAAAAAGAGGATCATGGGGGACCAACAGGCACCGATTAGGCATTGCTTTCTATATAGAGGGAGCATGTAGCTACAAGTAGGACAGTGAGGCTTTAAGATGGAGCTCTGGTATTATGCTCTACGTGGTCTTTAATACAGACAGATTGACATATTTCCCTAGATATTTTACAAGAGAATCCAAACATTTTTGAGAGAAAATGATGTGAATGAATACATAAAATGTTTGTATTTCTTACAAAATATCTTTCCACCCCTAGAGTCTTAGAATCCGATTACTAAAATGTGATGAATATCTTTCACAGAGAGCCAGGATTGCTTTAACTCTATGTAAAGGTATGCAAGATAATATCCTTATCGCTCTCAGCAAACGTGTTTCAAATGAACATGTAGCAAACATTACGATTGTAAATACCTCACAGTCATTTAAAAAATCAAATTAAAACATTGACCTAGATATGTTCCTTTGAAAGGTCAGAAAAATACATGACTAAACAGATGATATAGAAGTACTGTAGGAATGAAGATTGAGATATCGCCATGACGATGTAGGTGACTCATTTTGCCCGATCCATCCCAAAATCATTCAAATAATCTAGATGACAGAAAAATGTCAAATCATGATTATCGAGCAAATCAAATCTCTCACTCAGGGTCAGATAGGACTAAATTGACCCTATCCAATTCCTAGTCTACTACTCCAGACTCTACAGTATATTGCTTATAATTAATACTTTGAAGACTTGACTGTATTGCCAATAAAGTTAGAATTTTAGAATAAACTTTACGACTTCTGCAGAATTCCTCAGCTCTCCATAAAATAGCAACGCATCATAGTTACATTGTAATATTTCACAGAACAGAAAATTAGTACTATGGTTGTATGTGCAAATATTATTCCAAAAATAAACAAACAGACAGAAAGAGAGAAAGAGAGATAAGAGAGAGAGAGAGAGAGAGAGAAAGAGAGAGAAAGAGAGAGAAAGAGAGAGAGAGAGAGAGAGAGAGAGAGAGAGAGAAAGAGAGAGAAAGAGAAAGAGAGAGAGAGAGGGAAGATGACAAATGAAAGAGAAAACATCAGTGCATCCTATCCATCTTACATACAGTATTCGCACAAATTTTCAAAACATAATTACTTTTACAAGTGAACCGTATAACAATTATAATGAAAAGCAGAAATTGTCCATACAACAGAGACCAATGTCATCAATAAAAGGGAGTCATATACAGCAATTGAAAGAGCATCGAAAATGTACAGTACTATAAATAATATATTATTTATGATCAAGAATAAGACGATGACCTAAAACAAAAGTGACATCACAGAAACCAAGGACAGTGGCTAATTGTACTGTAATATTCAACAAAGATAAAAGAATAAACAAAATCATAGCTAATATGACAAAGCTCTAATTATATCGATCCACTGGTCTGTACAAAAGTCATGTGACAAGGAAAGTGTACTTTAACATCATAAGAAAACTAGGACATCCAGTAATATAGTTGTTACAGCACTGCCACATTACATGTATACCGGGCTGCTCATACAGTGTATGGTAAAGGAGGGCGACAAAAGATTACAGCAGCATTGAAGAAAAACAGTGTGCAGGAAGAAAGAGAGAAACTGTTGATTGATATGTACATGTTCAAATCAAATAAAACAAAAGTTGAAAAAAGCAGGATATAAAGAAGGTGCTGCACTGTACTAGGAAGTAACTTCTTCATATAACAGAAGAGCTAGTTTGATTTATTTTTTAATGGATGTTAACTTTATATACTAAAGAGAATAAGAAAGAAAGGAACAAGTACATGGAACAGTATATAATCCATCAAAAAATAATATAAAATTACAAATGTGTTCACTAAGGAGAAATAAATAAATATAGCATTTTACACAACAGTTGTTTGCAACACATGTACCGGTATACAAAATATGTTGAACTAAATATGGACACCAACAACATTTATAATTTCTCATAAAAAAAACATTCCACAAGTTTTTCAGGTTTGATGATATAGTAGCACATGGAAAACTAAAAGGAGAAGAAACTGAGGCAATATAAATACGGAGGACAATAAAGAAATACAACAAAGCTAAAGTTGCTGAACAAAAGAGTGGAGGGGTTGGAAGACCATCAATATTTGCATCTTATACATGAAGTTGGCGGTGGAATACTTACTGGAAGCGTAAGTTATGACAGCAGATTTATCTCTAGGGATATGGACCTCTGAATAGCCTTCTCATTTGAATGATTGCATGGATAGACAGATAGATGGATAGATGGATGAATAATAAAGAGAGGGATAGACTGAAGACGGGATTATAACCTATGTCAGACCGTAACTGTTAGTAAGGGTTCAAATATGAGTGTTCTGTCTGTGATGCACCAATACATGTACAGTACTTGTCACTTTACTTCTATTAATGGTCGGTTAGTAGCATGCATTCTGCTCAGCTAATTCACAAATGAAAAACAAGAAAGAAAAATATTCCTGTATAGCTCAAAGATGGATGCTCTTTTATAAAAAGGAGTTTTTAGAGATGGGCACTCCTCTATAAAATGTATATGACATCATAAAAATACACACTGTTTTCTGAGATGTATCTGGCTGTCAGATGCATAACTCCGTGCAAAAAAAAATGAGGAGAGTTTTGTTCTTGTGGCTTTCTACAGAGGGTATTACTGTAAAATGCAACCTTATTTAACATAAGAGTGTTACACAAAGACTAAGATTGACTTAGGTTAGACTTGAACTATGGCAGGCAGTTCATGCTATTGGTTGCCTTCACCTTTCCTTGCATTGGTCTCTCAAGGGGGAGGCAAACCTACAGAATTTACTCTCTTTTTTTTTTAATCGTTCATTGTTGTAGGTATTAACCCTCTAATATTACATCTGGCTCAAGTATTTTATATATCTTAAGTAAGACTTAAATTTTAGTAAACGTTTTCTACTACAACAGTGAACTACAAAAAGATCTCAACTGCACACTGGCAGGAGGCTAATTTTTGTTATTGTCAAATAAGTCTTTCTCTTTAATATCACGGGGTAGTCACCCCTTGTGCTCGAATGATAAGAGACTGTTCTGCATTGCATACAAGTCGGCAGTAACCTTCATGAACATGGTCATAAGCATGGTCATATTAATCTGACCACATCATACCAGCGACACACCTACTTTTCATTCTCAAATAATGAAAGTCACTCCATGGGGGTGTTTCACAAAGACTAAGATCAACTTTTTTAAGTTGGACTTAACTATGACAGGCCATTCATGCCACTAGTTGCTCTCACCATTGGTCTCTCAATTATGATCTTTAGATGATATTTTTCCTTCAATAATGAACTATCAAAAACTGATCATTCTGTAGATTTGTGATCACGATTTGTACAGGGTGCACGTCCCTTGAGAAACTAATGCAAGGAATGGTTAGAGGAACTAGTGGCATGAAACGCCTGCCGTAGTTCACGTCAAACTTAAGTCGATCTTAGCCTTTTTGAAACACCTCCCGGATCTAATATCTAGGGGCATTTACCATGGTGTGCTCCAATGATCAGCGAATGTGATGTGCTGAGTACAAGTCAGCAATAGCTACTCGTTAGTCAGATCATGAGCATGGGCATTATAGTACTTACAAATTCATGTACACTGCAGGCCTGCTTTCATTCTAAAGGAATCTTTTTTATTCATAATTACCTTGTTGAGCTCGAATGATTAGTGACTGTTCTGTATTGAGTACGAGTCGGCAGTAGCCGTCTATCAGGTCCGCCATGTCCTCTGCTATGGTGGGCGATGGTGTGGTGATGTATACAGACTGAAAAACAAAACAAAACAAGAAATGAGAGTGAGATGTCCATTGTTCCATCCCTTCTAAAACTCCACTTCTGAAGAAAAAAGACTGAAAATGGAGAGAATTCAGGAATTAGATACCGACACATGTAGTTCCCGAGAGGGTGAACTTCCTCCCCTTTAAGACGTACTGTGTATTCTTGGATCTTATCTTACAGAGTTTTTTTTTTTTTTTTTTTTTTTTTTTAATGTGTTTTATTGGTTATCTTACAGAGTTACAAATGACCTGAATTAATTGTAGATTAATGTTTACAGGGGTCTGGTACACATGGGCCCCAAATTTTTACTCTGGACCCCTCCCCATCCAAATATATAAATATATGTAAATTTAAAAACAAATGAAACAATACTAATAATACTACTGATAATAATAAAATCAATTTAAAAAAGAAGAAAATAAATCAATGAAATTAAAAAACAAAATGAAAAATAAGAAGAAAATAATAAATAAACAATAAATATGGGTCATGTTTTGATCCCCTGTGCAACAAGTTAGTGTAGTACAGTACCTTCATTCAACAAGGCTATGAAATTGTATACCACATTAAATAATAATTGATCTTAATATCCTGTTCTCTATATTGATTGGGAAGCTAATGACCACAGCCCCAGAGATTGACATTCGATGGATATTTTGGGTAGCATGGTCTCAATTTTAATCTCTCACTTGATTGCACTGCTGAAATTATCTATACTTGAATATTGCAACCATGTCTATTATTTGAAATATTGGACATGGGTGAAGTTCTGCTTTGATGATGTAATCTAGGGGAGATTAATAGAATTCACTTGATGGGTGCGGTACCATTTTGGGGTTTGCTAACATCGGTATTGATGACATCATACCCAAGAGAATGCATAGACAATTCTCGCTATCGCATAAGCAATACACATTCCCATAATGCATTGCGCCTCCGATACCGCAGCCATTTTGTAGACACACTAACTTTGGGTGATTCTAAAACACGATTCTGCTATACTACGATATGCTAATTATTCATCATCTGCAATTCTTCATCTTGCAGGGTCATAATACGTAACAAAGGGGCTAAAGACTAAAGACTACATAAACCCTGCACTCTGGCTAGCTGCTCATTTTTTAAAGTTCTAAGCTTTGTTGGGCTGCATTCAAGACTAAATGTATTTGTTGAAAAGTGCATCTAGAGTCTGTGTTTGCATAACAAGTACCGGTATACATGTATAAAAAAGAACATATACACAGCATATTTACAAGGACTTACAGATATACTGTACATCTAGACAGGTGACGATTGATAATAGTAATGTGTCATACCAAAACCATCAAGAAAGAGTTTAAAACACCCTCTCTATTCTTTCTATTGTAGTTGTTGTTGTTGTAAACTATCAAACGTGAGGTCATTCTAGTGAAAATTGGGTGGATAGTGAATTTGGATGCCCCCTGTGGATGTATTATAAGCACTAAAAAAATTATCCCCTAAAACACTTCTGTTTTCGATAAAAATTGAATATAAAAATTTACCGGTGCTCCCGGTAGATTTTGATAAATTTCAAATAGCGCCTACGGCCGTACAACGGTAGCTGCGACCATGAAAATCTCAGAATATGTAGTTGTGATATATAATTTCCAAACGGGAATAGCAAATCGGTGGATTTTAGTCTAGAAACATTGTTTCATAGCTAAATTGATATCTTGACCTTGAGAGGGAGCTATACAACTTAAAGAGTTTATTATTTATAATTTCATAACTTTAGACTCGATTTCAACCGGGACAACGATCAAAGAATATTGTAGGAACGCATATGCTTCCAATATGTTAATTTGAACCAAATTCATGACCCCATACCAAAACTTTGTAATACCTTTAATGGTAGGAATTTTCTGCAACCGCACAAGTGAGGGGATCAGACACTCCTGCCAGTAAGCTACAGTTAACGACTGAATTACTCATACCCCTTGTAAATTTGTATGTTTTTTTTTGTAACTCAAGAATGAAAGTTTGACTGGTTGAATTAGGGCCGTTGTTGAATACTTCTAGATGTAAGGTTTAATATGTCACATTCTCCAGAAACATAAATGGGGACAAATCCATTCTCACATACACAACAAATTAAAAAACTTGGTAATGGTACGAATACTTTAGTTGTTAACTGTATATACTTATATATAACCACAAGTTTCAGAAATTCAATACTGTATGATTTCTCATGTTACAGGTACTTTAGCATTGACGTTCTCTGTCAATTTCAACTTTCTGAACACTTAAACAAAAATAGAAGATTACTAACATGTACATGCTGCTTCAAGTACCGCTCAGATGTCATTGTCGACTCTCCATAAAATGGTGCAATGTTACAAATTACCATAATTAAAAAAGGAAGAAATTGGCTAGGAGAATCGACATCAGTATTAAAGGTTATTAAGCTGACCTAAATGTGTTTTAGTTTCTTCCTCCGGATATCTATTACAAAATAATGATGCATTATCTACAATAAGTAGGGTATAGTTTCTCTAGTGCTGCATCTTTCTATACAACACATGAGCCTGGAATATTTATGACAAGTGATTGGCACATGTGTCATCTGATACATCATGATATTGCTGCCACTGTTGTTTGTTGCTGTTATTTCATGAGCTTTAGCAAACTGTCATGATGATAATAAGTAAACAAATGCATGAGGTATACATGTACATCAGTGACATACACTTGTGTACTCAAATTAAAATTAAAAACCTCTTTTCCTGTCTCTCTCTTTCTCACACTCTGTTTAGCAGATTGTTACAAAGAACTTTTTTTAAATACTTGAGAATGGCTTTAAAGCATCGGTTTGTAACATCAATCTCTGCTGATATCTAATCCATTACTTTTTTAAAAGGCATTGTGATTCCTTGTTTATAATCGAAAGTAACTGA
Organism: Strongylocentrotus droebachiensis; assembly: GCA_035222895.1. Classification (NCBI taxonomy): domain Eukaryota; kingdom Metazoa; phylum Echinodermata; class Echinoidea; order Camarodonta; family Strongylocentrotidae; genus Strongylocentrotus; species Strongylocentrotus droebachiensis. Next base: position 121,713 of record JAVYIG010003192.1, read on the forward strand.
ACACTGCTTTCCTCAAATTAATTTTCCCCACTTCAACATAATACTTGACACCATGTCATTAAATTTCAGTGAAGTAGTACAATTAATAGTGTATCGGCACTTGTAAACTTTCTGAGCAAAAATCTAATTTCAAAAGTCTACAGTCGGCCTGGATCATTTCATATTAGTCCTAAAAAGAATGGTATCCTTGGATTGTGCTCTGAAAGTATGTCAAAATGACTACCAGTATATAGGAAACTGTATTCTGTTTAAAAAGCATCCATAATGAATTAAGAATGTCACAAAATGAACTATTTATAAGTTACTCTAGATTCAAATTTGGTTCAAATACCATCTCTAAAATGGCTAAGCTTCTAAGCTTTAATGACCTAGCAGGAGCTTCTCCTAAGTCCTACAAAAAATGCTATCATTGGATTGTACTCTTATAGTATGTCAAAATGAATAGAGGAAACTCACATTCTGTGTAAAAATGTAGCCATAATGGACAATGAATCTCACAAAATGAACTATTCATTTATTTTTAGTTCAAATGTCGCTATGAAATGACTACGATTTTAAGACCTAGCTAGAACGTCTCCTGAACTCTAGAGAAACGCTATCCTTCAAGTGTACACTGAAAGTACATGTACGTCAAATTTACTAGAGAGGGAACTCATTTTCTGCTTTAAAAAGCCATAATTAATGAAGCATCTCACAAAATGAACTTTTCATTTATGCTTAGTTCAAATCTGGTTCAAATGCCATCTCAGAAATGTCTATTAAAGTCTGTCTGCACTAGTTAGGCCAAGAGGGATCAGACCTCCCTGCAAGGTCACTGACAGGTGTTTATCTCATCAAATCAGCTCTCAGTAACATGAGAATAAGGGGACCATGGGGGACCAACGGGTACCGCTAAGGCATTGTTTGCTATATACATGTAGAGGGCGCAAGTAGCTACAAGTAGTACAGTAGGGCTTTAAAAGCAGCCATAATGAATTAAGCATCTCACAAAGTAAATTATTCATTATTTACTCTAGATTCAAATCCGGTTCAAATGCAATCTAAAAAATGTATATTAAACTTTAATGACCTAGCAAGAGCATCTCCTAAGTCCTACCAAAAACAAAAACAAAACGCTATCCTTGAAGTGAACTCTGAAAGTACGTCAGAGTGACTTCAGAGGAAATTGCAGGTGACACTGATGTTAAATCCCAAGCTCTCTTGTGGTTTTCCTCTCTCTTTATATCTGACCTTCTCTCTTTGTTGTGGATGATAGCTTGGGCTAATAAATAGCTTGAGAGATTTCTCACTTAAGGTATCGATATCATGACAAGTACTAACCAATCAGGTATGATCAGAAATTTATATCATTTGACACACTCTCTCTCTCTCATCAGGGTTCTAGGTGTGAAATCGTACACCTGTGGGAATTGTGTGCACACAAATTGTAAAAAAACTAAAAATAGCAAAAATATATGTGTCAATAACAACTAAAAGTCTACATATAAGAATATAATCAATTAAAACATAAATATAGTACCCCTAAAAAGAGTTTCATAATAAAGTACTCCTTAAAAAAAAAAAAAAATCTAAATGATATATTCTATATTCTATTTATTCTATACACTGTATATAGTTTGTACGACCTAAAGTGCATTACATCACACTGCTTAACAAATCACTTGAATGACCACTTTCATAAACGCCTGTCACAAAGAATTACAGTGGTGTTCTAGTATGGGTTTTTTGTTGTTATTTAAAATACTAACTGCTGAAACATTCAGAGAAATTAACATTAGATTTTCTAAGAATACATAATACTAATCTATATATACATGTATAAGCTGCAAGTCTTGCAGCAACTACACTGTAGTCCTGTGCTATACGATGCTCTAGGGGGACGTGTGTTTATATTATTTTAGTAAAACTAGAAATACAAGGAAGTATTTTAACATGCCAATTCATTTCAAGCTTTAAAATTGAGAAAGAAAAATATATAAAGTACCTTCACCTTTGCTGAATATATTTTCCTTTATAAATATCAGCAGCATTATACTTAAGCCTTTATTTTACAACATCTCTTTAATAGTCAGATGTCACTACAAGTTTACCGTCACCAATGCAAAGCAGATCAGAGTATATATATAGCACCCTCTTGTGACCAAAGGCAGCACAGGCTACTAGAGAATCAAAACCTTAACCCAAGCAAAATTTGTGTAAAGTGAATAATATGAAAATACGACAGACTGCTTCAAGCCCCAAGATTACAATCTGACCAATAAATTCTCTGATTATAGTCATTACATCAAGGATTTTTCCAGATCAAAGAAAATGAATATAAATAAACAGTTCATAAAGTGAATTATCTAAATAAAACAAAAATACATAAACATGTAGAATGTAATTTTAATAAAACAAGAAAATGGACAAAAATTGTGATGGTTCTAACACTTCAAGGAATTAGTCAAAGGTACAACATCAGCATGAGAGGATTTTCCCATTGATATCCCAAGCAAATGCAGTCAGGACCTTACAAAAATATATGCACATGTATATATTTTTCTTTTAACACAGAGCCATTATTAGAGTTCTCCCGAAAATATTTGAAGCAGTGAAAAAAATACACGGGAGCCAAAAAAAATTAGCATAGAGTTCAATGCAAAAAAAATTAAAGGGTGTTATTTTCATGCAAGCGAGCTTGAAAAGTAGCCCCCGAAATTGTATTTTTTCCCCTGATTTGAAGCGGATATTCAACATATGCACTATTCACATCAGGACTGCATTCATCATGATTGCTCCTGAATTATTTTTAGGATCTTTTAACTGTTATTTAAATTTTTAGACCTGCTTTGTTATACCCTCAATGGTCTCAATTTGAGAGCACAGAGCAAATTTTGTGGCTCATAATAATAATATTCGGTTCTTGTATAGCGCATATCCCATTTTATACAACACATAAGTGGATCCTTGTCATTTGATTGGAGGATTGTTGGTCACATGATATTCAATAGATGTTCTATTGCACGGGCATGCAATTTTGGTTATATTCGCCGTGCATTTTTGGTTATATGCAGACTGCGTATAATAGGCGTGCGCGTATCCCTGCGTGTATCTGACGCGAAGGCAATCTGAATGTAATCGAGAAGGCTTGACTCCAACTTTAATTTATCTTTAATATAAGGAGTAAAGCATAATTTGTTAATTAATGTTCTATTAGATCTTCTTCGATGTTGTATAAAACAAATAATGAATGTTTTTTGTTCAATAGTGCAAATATTGAACTCATAACCATTCATTATGTATAATATAACGTCTCTATGTGCTTCCAAGGAGCTTCTCTTGAACCTTCAAATATCTGTAATTGAACCATGGACCTTGAGACGTAAGGACAAGCCCCTCAAGAGATTAATCTAAGGGCACAAGCACATTGACTTGGTTTTGAACTCGGGACCTCCCGGTTACGAGACCACTGCTATACCACTGAGCCATCGCGCCTCCTCAATATGCAGACCATTTTGCACTCTATTATTGATCAAATATCTGTGCAACACACCAACTAACTAATCAAATGCATTGGATACTCAAACAAATTATATACACATAAAATATTAGCAAAATCAAGAGTGGATAGAAAACACACAGACAACACCAAACTCGTGAATGGAGGAGCTGAAGCTACAAAATGGCAAGCAGTTAAAAGCTAATAGAAAAATAAAACAAAATAAAACAGAAGATGCTGTTACTTACATCCATATCAACAGCAGCATGGCCATACACATGAAAGTTATGATCACACTGAACAAGGTGGGATATAGGGGTTGTTTAGAAAAATAAAGAATCATTTTTCCTATCATATAGTAAAGTTATCATTATAATAATAATATAATAATAATAATAACGTTTTATTTACCCAGGACAGCCACTTCAGTTATGAAACTGCTCTTCCAGCGGGCCCTGCATTAATATGTTATTACTACCCTTCTCCAATCTAGTATGCTGAGCGCCTAGCTAGAAGGCAGAAGGTCCCATTGTTATAAGTCTTTGGTATGACTCGGCCTGGGTTCGAACCTACGACCTCCCGTTCATGAGGCGGGCGCTCTAACCACTGAGCCACCATGCCTGGTATAAATTGATGGTAATGGCAATTTTGCATCTTTGTTGTTATATTAAATTATTTTTGTATTCTATGATCCATTTCACAAACCTCCCTTGAACTAAATAGGTTCATGGACCTGGGGGGTGTTTCATAAAGCTGTTCGTAAAGTTACGCATGACTTTACGAACGACTTGTATATGAAAAGCCAAAGGGGATGCTCAATCATTATGAACTGCATCAACTAAAGTTGAACTGTGCAGATGTAGATTAACATTCTTATTATAACAAACATTTTTGATGCAAAGTATATTTTTTGCCATAATTTAATTGAGGTTATTAGAAATATCAGGAAAAAAATTGGGCATCCTATCTGGCACTTCATATACAAGTCGTTCATAAAGTCATGCGTAACTTTACGAACAGCTTGATGAAACACCCCCCTGGTTATGATTATTTTCAATAGTACTACAATAACTCGAAATGTAACTTTTGGTATGAAAAGCTCATAATTAGGAGGGATAAATAAACAAACTGAAATAGAAATAGAAAATACATATATAATATAGTTTGCAAAGCTTTAATATTTTTTTTGGTGGAGCAAACAGATAAAGATTTTCCAGTTTTTTACAATGCATTCACAGTTCACGTTAATATGCAGTGAAGCAAACAAGAAATCATATTCAAAAGAGTACTAAGACTAGCGAACTAAATCTATGCCATTTGGGTAAAGGGTATGGTATAAATAAGTACAGGGGGTAAACTTCTCTAGTTTGGAATAATTGACAACTAATAGGAGTTATTGATTCCATACAATACACACAGGTAACAAAACAGGCCAGAAAATGTTAATGCTAACTCCTTTTTTTCTTCTTTTTTTTATATTTCAGAAATAACATACACATAATGTCCCACTTAAAAATGCATTCAATAGGCAGGATTATTCAAAACGTAAAACAAATGGCCATGCACTGTTCTTTGATGTTATAATAAAATGAATTATGGATGAACAAAACAAAAAATTCACTAGTTTTCTTATGTTTAGTCTTACTTTTTATTTGTTACCTTGGAAGCATAGCATTAAACATGCTGCATTGCGAAAATGCCTTACATGCATCTCGTTTGATATATTTTTCAAGAGAGTGATCTTTTTGTTCTGATTTTTTTTTTAATTTTAATCAATGTTGAAAGAACGATTGCCAGTTACCCAAACAAAAGGACTAGATAACAATTGAATTATTCCCCACATTTGGATTTTTGTTTTAATTGTCATCTTTATATCACTAAATGTACTTTAATGATCTATGATCATTGACAGGACACTTTTGCTACACATCCAACAAGTGTATTTTTATGACAAACATCCTTCAGACCTTCTTGTACTTTCAACAAAGATGTCACTCAGCATCAATTGAAATATTTAAGAAGAAACTTAAGCACCATTTGTTTACATGTATGTCGTAATTTTAATAATATATAATTTTTTCGTAGTTTAATATTTTATAATTATGTGGTAGTTTTAATATTGTATAAATATTTTGATACTGTACAGAGCGCCTAGAGCAGTCTTTTAGAATGGATATGTGCGCTTTTTAAGATGACATTATTATTATTATTATTATTATTTCTTTGAAAATATTTCAAGTAAGACTTCTCACCTCGTTAGCTCCAGCTATCTTGAGTTGTAGCAGACCTTTCTTATCGTTATCTGTACTGAGAGATTGGACTGACTGGACCTGATCAAAGTCTGCCATCTTAGTAGGCTACAAAAATCAAAGAAAGAAAGAAAGAAATACAAATATCAAAGGTAGTATCAGCTACATGTATACATTCATATATCTACAGTGCGTCCTAGAAAAAACGAAAGCGAGAATTATCAATGTTTTATCATAACTTAATCACAACTATAATTAATGAATGACACATATTTGGAAAGCTTCGATCCTCGTCTTTCATTTGATGTTACACATATGATGCACATTTCACGCATGAGTAGCATCAAATGAAAGAGGAGGATCTAAGCTTTTGTATGTGTCATTTATTTATTATGATAATTATGATAATTCTCGGTTTCGTTTTTTCTGGGACGCACTGTATAGTGAGTCATGGATTAGCTTGTAACTTCACAAACTATAATGTGCATAAAATTTAAGTACCTGGTTCCATTCTGTACTTAATGTGGATAAAAGTGTTAGCAACAAAGATTTTAAATAATGCTGAGAAACTTTAAAGAAAGAAAGAAATGAGAAGAAAGCAATGATGAATATAAAGTGTAATATTTGAGTAAATGACACACCATTCAACAAAGCAATCATTTGGGGAAGGGAGGGGGGGGGGGGGGGTTGAAGAAAGTAGTTTTAATTTCAAGTGGAGGTTACTGTCACATCTTCAATGGCATAAGTCCATATTTCTAAATGTGTTAATGTGTGACCATTGAGACACTTTGTTGAAATCACAAAAAAGCAATGGCCATGGCATGAAGCATTTCTAATTGGCAGTTTGAATCTAGATTCATTTTCAAGTCTGATATTTTGAGATCTGAATGTAAACATATACGGTATGTTTAAACAGGGGTGATAGTGAGCACGAAAAAAAAAAAAAAAAAAATTTTTGTTTTCCCCTCAACCACACCCCCCTTGAGTAAAAAAAAAAGAAGAGGATTCGCGGGGAAAAAATGGCATCCGACAACATTCCCACCTTTTGAGTAAGAAAATTGGGGAAAAAATAGGGCAAAATAGGGAAGAATAGAGAAAATAAAGGAGAAATTAGGAAATTCAGGATTAAATAGGGAAGAAAAAAAAATCTGAAAAAAATCAGGATTTTTTTTTTTTTTTTAAATCGGGAAGAAAATTAAAAAATCAGGAAACCGATTGAAATCAGGTTTTTATCAGGCCTGTTTAAAGTACATGTGCCACTCATGTGACCTACTTAGTTTTCAAAGCATACATGAACTACACTGTAAACTACAATTGGGGAACTAGAAATACAAGCAATATTTTGAGCCTAGTCAAATTAAAGGGTGGGGGGGGGGGGAGGGGGGAGGTAAAGGTACTTGAATTCACCTACAGATAATCACAAGCACAAAACAAACCACAAAGACAAAATGACATACATGTAAGAAGCATCAATTATCGTTTGAATGATTTTGTTAATTTGTTTCTCTTTTTTTTCTTCTCCCCCTCTCTCCCCTCTCTCTCTCTCCCTCTCCCTTCCTCTCCTCTCCTCTCCTCCTCTCTCTCTCTCTCTCTCTCTCTTTCTCTCTCCCCTACCCCCTACCCTCTCTCCTCTCCTCTCTCTCTCTCTCTCTCTCTCTCTCTTTTTTAAACTTTTAAACTTTTTGACTAAGGACAATTTTCAGCAAGCCTGGAAATGAAGTTGGTTCTTACTGTGGCAGCCTTATCGGTGAGACATGATATCCCATCATCGGGACCGATGACCAGCTCCACTGAGATACTCCAGCCAGTCTGTAGGACAGAGAAAGGAACATGCACCAGTCAAACAAAAGAGGAAGAATTCACTTGAATATAAGTCTTCTACAAGGGAGAGACCAATGCAAGTAAATGGTGAGAGCAAACAGTGGCATGAATGGCCTGCCATAGTCAAGTCCAACTTAAAGTCGATCTTAGTTTTTGTGAAACACTCCCCTGTATGAAATGTTATGATAAAGTCATTTTGTTCTTGTTGTGTAATCACTAACAGTGCTTTACTTGATATAGGCTGTGCAACATTGACATCTTTCATCAACTACCGGTAGTGTTTTGTTTACTACTTTGTAGTTAGATATCATTTTATCAAAATGGATTGTACTCTTGTCCTTTGTTTATACTTCAGATGCTTTTATGTGATTTCTTTCCTTTTTTTCCTTCTCAAGTGCACGTTGAGCATTTAATTGCAAGTGGATTTGGCGCCTTACAAAATCTCATAAATTCTTATCCTTAATAAAGGCATCGTTTAACAATGTTAAATCTGAAATGCATGGCCCTTCGGCTTCGTGTTATCAGTGTCTGTGATATGGTGTAATATTGAAGCCCTAAAAAATTGCTCTTCAAAATGATCATGAATTGAGTGCCTCAAAAAAGTAAAAATCTATGAGTGACCGGTTTTACCATACTAATTTTCCCCAATAGACTGTAGTGTTATGAAAACCATTAGGAAAACAAATTCTGAAATTTCTAATTCCAATCATAGATATCTTGATAATTAGACAGGCAATTGGCTTGTAAAAGTCATGGATTCATGCATGACCTAAAGGTTTATAATTATGATTGCAGCATGAGCTAAATCCAGGATTTCTTTAAAGAATCTGAGACAAAGTTACCGGATCCCTTTAAGTGTTCATACATATATCAAATCAAAACATATCTACGCATGAATTTGTTTACGTTCTATACTTACACCAAGGGCACACTTGAACTTCTCATGATCGAATCGATGTATTGTGGTTAGTACTTCAAAGAACTTGAACACACACTGCTCCTCGTTCAGGTTAGCAAACTGCTTGAAGTACTGTAGGATAAGCTTGCGTAGATTCTTGGGCTATAGAGGGAGACAAACACGGAATCGTTAGCAATCAGCTTAAAGTACCCTAGGATAAGCTTGCCTAGATTCTTGTACAAAAAAAGGGAGACGAACATGGAAATGATAACAAACTGCATGAAGTTCTGTAGGCTAATTATGCATAGATTCTTTGGCTACAGAGGAATGACAAACATATACCAAAAATATAGCCTTTATAGTTTTTATTTGAACAAGTCGATGCCCAAGCATTAAACAAAGCTCATTCAAGAATTCTTGAAATGTTGTTTCTGCTACACGTGTATGAATTAAAACAATTGTAATAAGTTCTTAACATATGAGGGAATGCTTGCTGGATTTATTCATATGAGTCCTGTAGGATACACCCAAGTAGATTCATAGGCAATAGAGGGAGACAAACAAGAAATTACAAGCACAATGATTGAGGTATTAGAGCATAATACAATCCAGGATGTGTAAGTCAAAGTTTGAAAGTTCACAACTTCCTGAGATATTTATGAAAGTAGACCTACGCTCTTCCTATCGCAAGATAGATTCAGTTATTACAATAGAATCATTCATACCCCTTGTAGATTTCATGTTTTGTGTGTTTATGTAACTTAAGAATGAAAGGTGGAATTAGGGCCTTTGTTGATTACTTTTAGATACAAGCTTTAATATCTTACATTCTCAAGAAACATAAATTGAGACAAATCTTATGTGAAAAATTATAATACTTGGTAAGGGTATGAACAATATATTTGTTAACTGTGCATGTATCTAAAGATTAATATGACTTGAATACCCCAAAACATACTCCCTTTCATTTTCATTGAATATGAAACTGTTATCAAATTCAAACTATGACCATCTTAGCATCTATAAAGAGACATGTTGATTTTGTGGTGACATACAAAAATATTTCATTACAGACAGTGGTGATTCATCAGGTGAGCTTTCAAACCAAGTGAAGGATTGATCAAAATCTGCAAGTTTTTTTTTTTTTTTTTAAGTTTCGATTTATGCCCCTCCACCTGGTGCTATGCCTGGCAATGTCTCCCAGCTCAGTAATCGGTGTGTTGAATCACCACTTGGAAACTAGAACAACACTCAAATTTGTCTGTCATCTTGGTTTGAAAGTGATCTTTCTGATAGATCTCAATATGTAGTTTGTAATAATAATTCCTCCAATTTTTCTTCTATTACACGGCGTACCACAAGGTTCTATCCTAGGTCCTCTACTGTTTTTTAATTTAAATTAATGATCTTACACATTCAGCTGCACCTCGCAGTTAATTTTTTTTTTTTATGGCGAGAAAGAGGGGTGCGGTTACTGTACATGAGGGTGGCTTATACACCGTTAATTACGGTATTCAGTTTTTTTTTGCTGTCTGCTGCCTCAAGATCGAGGAGCGAAGATAGGTGACAATGAATAGCTAGAATTCCTATTCAGTGAAGGATTCATCCTTTTTTGTCCAGATGGATTTTTTCACCTTCCTTCACCAGAAGTGTGTTTCAAAGTCAATAATATGGGCATCATCCCATCCAATGTTGTTTCCTGTCTCATCTGGCCCTTCCCTATATCCATATCAAAAATTCTCTCAATCCCTGAATTTCTCTAAGTGTAAATGTTTTTTTCTCATCAAACTAATCTTTTCTAAAGATCAACAAATAGCCGATGATATTATACTTTGTAAATGGCTACTGATTTCAGCTCAAATGAAGTATTGACTCTGGAAATGTAATCTCTCTGATATTCAAGTAAATCTGAGCTCTTTCCTGGATATACTGTACTTACCTTAGTATTATCAATGACATTCTTGGGTATAAATCTCTTCAAACCAATTTCTTTCCTGTGGAAATAAAGAAATTATGGAAAGAAAAAATGTTATTTTGTAATTTACATATGTTGGTAGGGTTTGCATTTAATTAATTTCAGAAGAGAAATAGAAAGAGAAAAGAGATTCTCAGATTTGGGTATAAATTCTAGAGGATAAGAGAGAGAGAGGATACATACAAAAACATAACTAGATTAAGTTCTATTAATCAACAGACAGAGAGGAACAAAAGAGATGGAAAATGAAGGATGGAGACGGGAGATAGACAGAGCAAAGTAGTGAGAGATGGAGAACGGGGAGAGAGAGAGAGAGAGAGAGAGAAAGAGAGAGAGAGAGAGAGAGAGAGAGAGAGAGAAAGAGAGAGAGAAAGAGAGAGAGAAAGAGAGAGAGAGAACAAGATAGAGAGATGGAGAACAAGAGAGAGAAAGGGAAAGAGAGGGAAAGAGAGAGAAAGAGAGAAAGAGAACAAGAGAGAGAGGAAAAAAAGAAAGAGAGAGAGAGAGATGGAGAACAAGAGAAAGGGAAAGAGAGAGAGAAAGAGAACAAGAGAGAGAGAGAGAGAGAGGAAAAAAAAGAAAGAGAGAGAGAGGAAAAAAAAGAAAGAGAGAGAGAGATGGAGAACAAGAGAAAGGGAAAGAGAGAGAGAAAGAGAGAGAGAAAGAGAAAAAGAGAGAGAGAAAAAGAGAGATAGAGAGAGAGATAGAAATAGAGAGAGACAGACAGACAGAGAGAGAGAGAGAGAGAGAGAGAGAGAGAGCACATGCAATTAAGAGGTTTTAAGGTAAATGCAGAACCAGTCATGATGTTCTCATCATTTCACTTGGCTGCTGATGACAAATACAACCAGCCAAATCTCTGCGCTCCAGAAGCAGCAGAGGATTAATGCCAGACAGTTAAATCCAAGCACAAATCATAACCCTCTTAATCCTCTTAATCCCTTCCCTAAGGCTGGAAGGGATTAAGTGAGGGTAGACTGTAATTAATGATGCAAACATTTCTTGCCTACAGTTGTCCTTCTCCTCACATCACGGTCCATGTAAACACATGATTCATATTTGAGTAATTCTGATATCTCTTTTCCTTTCTTTCCTTTCATTATCCTTATTTTACTTCTAAGGATTTTCTCTAGTATGCCCTCATGAAATAACAATAACTGACTCACCAAACAGCACAGTGCTTTCTTATATGGGACAGTGAGACATACTTTTATATATTTGTAAAGCGCTTAGAGACACTTGTATTGTGTATGTTTGTAATTGTTATTTTTTATCAAATTTGCAAATAAAATTAATAGAATTGAATCTCCTTGGTTAAATACATGAACATGTATGTGCACCTACTAGTGTAGCCCTTATCATATTATTCTGTGCCATACTTACTCTAAGTAGTCAAAGTTGGCTTTCTTGTCGAGGGCAATCTGTGGCATATCTTTGAAGAACCTTCTCATCTCAAGGCAGCCCAGCTGTAGGGACATGTCTTGTTCTACCAGCTCAGCAACCTCATTCATGTAATCACACCGTACCTACACAAATGGATGGCAAAACAACATTACTTAAATGCATCGTTTAACAATATTAAATTTGAGATGCATGGCCAAACATGGTTAAGTGTCTGTGATATGGTGCAATATTGAAGCCCTATAAAAATTGCACTTCAAAAAAGAAAAAACCTTTGAGTGACCGGTTTTACCATAATCGTTTTCCCCAATAGACTGTGGTCTTATGAAAACCGTTGGGAAAAAGCAAAACAAATAATGTTGATTTCCAATCATAAATATATTGATAATCAGACAGGCGGTCGGCTTGTAAAAGTCATGGGGCTCCTGACTGATCTAAAGGTTTATAATTATCATTGCAGCATTAGCTAAATTCAGGATTTTGTTTCAGATTCTGAGACAAAGTTACCCAATACCTTTAAGATGTGGGAAGTTGGACACACTGCAGGATGAGTGCTCATTTGCCGCAGGACCAAGGTGTCCTGAGTCTCAAAACAATGCAATGGGCTAGTGATGTAAAGGGTGTCCCGTTTTGTTAAAGATTCACAAGACTATGAAAAGGTCCATAAAACTGGAGGCCCATAAGAACATAAACTCACAAATCTTACATTATAAATCAGGGTCATCAGTCTTCTGACCCCCATACCGGTACTTGGATGAACAACGGTCAACAGAACCAACACCTCCCAATAAGAATAATAATATGTTCATTTACATAGCGATCTCAGAGAAGAGTGCTGAGATAATCTTCTATAAAGATTACATTCTTACCTGATCATAGAAGTAGAAGAAAGAGACTTTGTCTTTCTCCAGCAGCTCGTGGAAGTTTTTAGGCAAGTATCGCACACGCAGCTCATACCTACAAGGAGAGACCATGGACAAATCATGAAAAGCAATGGGCAACCTAACGTAAATGCAAATTTGTGTGATGACGATGAATTTAGTTTCCCAAGAAAAATAAACAATACTGTATAGATCTATCATTATCAATTTCGATTTCTATATAGCACACATATCCACCATGCATAGTGCTCAAGGCGCTCCAACTATCACCCCGGCTCTGCTAGGCAGCCAATTTCGGAGTTCACAGCATTCAAGGAATTCCTTCCTACCGGTACCCACCTGGGTGGAGAGTGGCACATGTAGATTTATATTTTGCCAAAGGACATTCGTGAAGATAGAGATGTTACTCACTTCCATTCAATGGCAGGGTGATACGCTTCATATTTTTTCTTGACCTGACCTACGGTGAGGTCGCGATGTAACCAATGGCAATCTTCCGATAGGGTGTGCTGAAGCCGTACAGCGAAAGAACTCTCAAAGGCACGCTCTCCTCTTGCTAACTTACTCACAACAGCATGGATAACACTCTGTAGAAGATAGAAAGTAGAGAAAAGGGTCATTAATATTTTTATATCTTCCAGTTCTTACCAATAAATATTTCTGCAATTCAAGTTTTGTTCTTATTCATAAGAATTAGCACTGTCCAAATACAACAACACTTAAGAAATTTAGCTTCCTTAAAAAATATATTTTCATGGCTAACTGACTGAAGATAGTGGCAACAGGAATTTGTTTTCACAAGAAAAATAATGAATGAATCTCTAACTAAAAAGTTAATTTAGAATGACAGATTTATTGATTGCAGATAAGTGTAGATTCAAAAGACTTAAGCTAGACTCTCATAAGAACTAGTACACTATAGTTCATTGTTATCAATCAGTGTGTAGAAATATAGTTCTTTTCTTTACATACATGTATAAGACTAAACTATCTTCTTCTTTTTAAGGAAGAAAAGAGATCTATTAAGAGTTGTAAAATGAACACTATTTTTCAAACTTCAAAAATGTCAATTTTATTTTCAGAAGTACTCTGAACACTACATGTAGTACGACTTCATAGCCATGTTTCGCTTTCATCTCCTATCACTGGAAGAAGAAGAAAAGGATGATATTGAGAGATAACAATGCATTCTTAAAATAGATAATGCAAACATATTTATGGTTCTGATTCTCTTTTGGGGATATACTGTATACCAAGTGACAGATTTCTTGGCAGCACAGCATGCATGTGGCCATAAAACGAGAGTCAGAAATAAATATTTAAAAGTGAAACATATCCATGAATTCTGTATGAGTCACCAGTAATCATCATGACTCTCTTTTCACACACTTTCAATTCCCATTGGTATCAATGATTGAGTGTCATTCAGGTGAAAGCAGAGGGGTATCACTAATTAAAGGCACTATGCAACATCCCCAGCAAAAAATAAACAAAAAATGGTTGTAATTGTGCCTTAAATTCTCAAATGCCTAAGGATACAGATATTATTCAGGCAAAACTATTTTCATTGAGTGTGCATGAGGGAACTTGCTTGGAAGATAGTTTTACATAAATCCATTTGCTCAGACATCTTTATTCTTAAAAAACGAAACTTCAAAAATCATCTACAATATTTACTATTTATTCCCTAATCAAGACTCTCATCTAACAAAACTTGTTTTACAGTGGCTGCTTCGAAAACATGAAACAATATTCCACTTTCCATCAGGGAATTAACATGACTTACGTGTACCTCTTGTAATGACCCCTTACAAATACATTATTCTTCAGTAACTTAATGTGATTTTTATTCCTATTTTATGAGTCTTTTTACATGTATTTCATGTTTCTCCTCACATTCTTTAATTTTGTAAAATTAAAGTTCTATGATACTTTTTGTCTTTAGCACTCATGAATGATCAATATACTGTATTATCATTATTATTAATTACAAAATAGCATTTGATTAAACATTAACATTAACAGCTCTGCATGTAATTGTACTAGTAACTACACATATTTCCATATAGTGAACTTGAAGTCAATCAAAGAAAAAGATTTTGGGCACAGCTTTCCACTTTCCTCTTCTCCCAACTTCATCCCTTCTCTCACTTCATGTAACTTTCCCAAAAATAAAATCTATTAAAAATTCAAAACGTATAATCTTTCTATTGATAATCATTGTATTTCAAGAGTTTAGACTTTCTTGCAATGAAAGGTGGACCAATGACAAAAATATCTTTATCATGTTCAGTACTGGATTTCTTGGCTCACTTGTGTGCATTCATGCAAGCAGAGCGCATGTCAAGCGAGACTCTTTCCATGAATCTTCTTCACCGGGAGACTACCTTGTAAACACAGACATGATTCATGTTAGCGTTCCGTCTGGGAAGCCGCTCTGCATGCCCGGTAGTGATCAATCATTCATTATTTACGCCGTTTTTAATCCAACCATTCCTCTTGTTTTCACCTTCTTTCTCAATCTTCTTTGTCTTGCATTTAATGCCTACCGACATTCATTATGAGGATGGTGATAGACTAGCACGACTTTTAATCAAGTTAGGATTTATCGCTACTTTCACTTTAATAAAGAGCTTATGGGTCTTTCTCTCTCTCTAACACTTCTTGCACCCCTCCCCCCTGCCCCCTCTCTATCTCTATCTCTATCTCTTCCTTTTTTTCAACCTCCTTTCCTCTCTCCCCTCCAATCCCCTTTTAAAAATCTTTCCTATGAGTGCTCTCTCTCTCTCTCTCTCTCCTGCTCTCTCTCAACCTGCATCTTCATCCTTCTCTCTTTTTCTCTGTCTTACTCTCACCCTCTTTAACCCTCTCTGGTATCAATCTTCTTACATGTTGGACTGCACAAGACATGTATTTCAAAAACAAAATTTATATTCACTCATTCCTCTTTTTTTTTTTTTTTTTTTTGGGGGGGGGGGGGGGGTCCAAAGTATGAGGGTTATTTCAAGCTGTCTCCTGCATCCCTTTCTCAAATCCCCCTCTCTCTTCCTCATCAATCCACTCATTTCCTCCTCTCTTTCTTGTTTTCCTTCTTTCCTTCTCTTCTGTTTCTCTTCATCGCCTTCCATTAGACCATCAAGCATTGAAGTGAAACATCCCCATTGACTGAGTCAGTCAGTCTGGGATGAGAGGCAGGCAGCTAGTCATAGCAAGGGAATGATTCATGTATCTAGCATTTCATTTCAGTGTTTCTTGCATGCACCGTGAGAATCAATTACCCGTCACTTACCGCCCCCACAAACAAAGCTCTGCAGAGAGCCAGAAGGGCATTAGATAGATCAGGGGTGATAGTGAGCACTTTACCCCTCAACCCGCCCCCCTTGAGTAAAAAAAAAAGAGGATTCGGGGGGTATGGCATCCAACAACAATACCCCCCCCCCCCCCCCCCCTTTGAGTAAGAAAATTGGGAAAAAATAGGGAAGAATAGAGAAAATAAGGGAAAATCGGGAGAATACAGAAAATAAGGGGAAAATAAGGGGAAAATCGGGAGGAAAACAAATCAGAAACAATTTTAAATCAGGTATTATCAGGCCTGATAAGATGATCACTTTCAACCAAATGATACGTACATCATGACTTTGAACACAATTCTGTATGATGAGAGCCAGTAAGCGTAATCGTTCACTTGATACATGTACATGTGCCACTTCTGTTGAGAGACAGAAGGGTATATTACTCATCATCCCCCCCCCCCCCCCCCCCCGCCCCCCTTCTCCCTAATACAAACACAACTCCGCTTTAAATTCAGAAAGGCATTAACTATCCATCACTTATCACCCTGTGCCACCAGAGCTTTCAATCTATAGCCCTTTCTTGGTTTTCATTCAATCCCTCATTTCCCTCCTGCCATCTCATTATTCCACTTAAATACTTCATCTTCACCTCTGCGCTTCTCCGTCACAGCCATACCAGCCACGATCTTGGCTGGATTTGTTTAGAATCTGGTAGAAATTGAGTTCTTAACGCACTAAGCTATCCATCTTAGCCTATGAATCACTACATTAGCGCTCCGTTTGAAGTCAGAGGGACGTGCGACCGTGTGAGTCAATTATACATATTCAGCCGCTCCATGCCATAACTCTTCTTCTTTTTTCCCCTTTTATGGCTTTTCCCTCAAATTTCATTGCCTGATTGCAAGATAGTTATCATCCCCATCCTTTCAAATGGTAATCTTGCTTTTTATTGCTAAAAAGAAAGACTTGGTAAACAAAAAAACATTATTTGCAACGTACAATTTACTTTAAATATATTTTTAATTTTTTATAAATAGATTCTTTTAGTTGGTTCCAATCTGTTGAAGCTCAAACAAACACAGCCATAAATGCCTCACTTCCATGATTCAGTTTCAATAGATGAGGATGTTTTCAATTTCAAAATGGTCTCAATGACCTGTGATGACCCAATTCTCATTTCCGTGTTCATAACACAGGGCTTCTCTATTGACTTTTCTCTATTTAATACAAATTAGCAATCTATGGCATCAACATGCTTACAAGAGGCTGGTTGTCTCGGTGGTGTGGGGGAATTGTATTGCCCGGTTTTCAGTCAATAGGTCTATATTAACAGTATGTCATTAGATCTCCTCTATTTAATACCTATCACTTTCTTATTTACGGCTGAGAATCAAAAATTCATATCCCTGGGCCTTTGAATTTCTGCTGCACATTTACCATATTTTTAATTTGTAAGGTTTATTGTAACTATGATTATTTTGCAAAGTTTCCAAACTGTAATATGAAGTGAAAATTATCACTTTTATGGTGAATGTATAATTTCAGATAACAATATTAGCCCTCTAGATACATGTGTACTGACATGTAATATCTTGAACCAGAGTACATTATTTACCTAAAAACTTCATATTCTATTTACATAAAAATAGCAAACACTATTTACCTATTGATAGTCATAGTGTACATTATATACCTCACTTAAGAAATCCAGCCATCTGATTGGTCGAAATTGCATTCATAAACTTTAACTATTCCTGTAAAATTCCCAGTAAAATTCCAAACCCATGTAATAGTTCTAAAAAATAGTTCTAGAATCCCAGTAACCATGGTTACCGGGAAAATAGTTCTAGAATCCCAGTAACCATGGTTACCGGGAAAATAGTTCAGTCTTGGTGAAATACCCATAGCTTGACATGTTAAAAAATGGTCTGAGCGATCGAGGATACCGTACGTGGCGATGAATTGGTCGGTAATTTCAATACAATTGAATCTCGATCGATCTTACCGACAATTTTTATCTTGCATTGTTGACATGAAGACGAAAATAAATTTCCAAAAACAACAATTCTAACCTTCCCTTGAGCGTATAAAAACAACTATTTCTCTCAAAGCAGTCATTAATACTATACTATTTACCTGTGATGGTGTATTTACAGAAGTGTATCTAAGTATACACTACCCTATAAGATCACACACTACATATATCGTTGGTGGGGTGACAAAACCTCGTATCTCAAAAATCATGAATGTTCAGGAGAGCGAAAAAACTTTCCTGTCTCAACAAATTTAGTGCTGTGACACCGTCCTTTCTTTTTAAACTGGAATATTTATACAATTTTTAATGTCATTGTTGAAATACAGTAAAAAAATTGTTTTTATATTTGAAAGTGAGTTACAAGGTTTTTGCTATTATCTACAAATTATCAAAAAATTGAGATCCGAGGTTTTGTCACCCCCCCGACGATATGTGTCTTTATATCTGTTTCCATGCATTTTACTAAGTTGAAGCTACATGTACCATTGGGCTTATAGAACGTCAGCATCATCTTCTATCTACCCATCAATAGCACAGTTACCTATAACTAGCACATTCATCTAGAAGCTAGACAATTATTATCTGTATAGGGCTTTTAAGTGGTACAGTAAATCAGTGTATTTAATTTCTTTGGCGCAGTACCTGGATGACTGACCAATATTGTTTTCGTATTGCACAGTCATCCAGGAACTTCAACTATCGATATCGATATCATGGCAATATCACACAAAACCAAAGCCATATTTACTGAGCTAATACAAATGTTGTTATTTCGCTAGTCAGACTATTACATGTACATGTAGATAATAACAATAAGATTGTATGGCTTTGTTTTTGTGTGATACAAGAATATATTGTTCTTGGTAAGACAATATCAGACTCATCTTTGACTCGTCTAATATTGTCATAGCTCGAGCAATACATTCTTGTATCACACTCAATGCCATCCAATATTATATAGATACCTTTATATCTGTAGTTTCCATGCATTTGACCGAGTTGAAGCTACCATTGGGCTGATAGACCTTCAGCATCATCTTCTCCCCAGCCTTGGACGCCATCTTGATCCCTTCACGTCGTCTCTTTGTTTCCTGTTCTGTTTATCTGAATATTCCAGCCTAATGTGGATGTTCCCTCTGTATGGATTGGTAGGCCATTAGTACTGATTGAGTTTATAAATCATCTGAAAAATATAAAGTAATTTGATTGGTTAAGTGACTACATGAAAGTTAGAAGCGAGTAAATTAAGTACATTCACATAAAGATATGATTATGGGACATAAACCAAGGCTTTAACAAAAACAAGCTGTTTTTTTTTTTTTGGGGGGGGGGGATGCAGAGATGTTATCCTTATACCACCATCAAACTTGCAATCACATCATAACTTGTCACTCCTTCATAATGAAATATTGCAACATGAGAGCATCTCTTCCAGTATTTATTTTTACAACATATGTTCCATGACATGGTAGCTCTGTACATGTAGTTCACAACCCTCAATGAAAGTTTTTTTTTTTTTTAATCAAGCTTTTCTTAGTAAAAAAAAAAATGATAAAAAAATTGGTAAGGTCACATACTGTTATACATGTAACTGCAGTTCGCCCTGAGATGATTAAGAATTACTGGTAGAATCCTGACTTTGTTACAAACCCAGGACTCTATCGCCTCTCTTCAATCTCCTTCCATTTATTATTTACGCATACCAAGTCTCATCACATCTACATTTACTAAAGATAAGCCATTTTTTCAATTAAAACTTTGCTATGACAAAATATATCAGTGACAGATAAATCTTTGTATATACCAAGTCAAGATGCTCTCGTTATAAATAACTCATAAGATAAACAAGCTATCTCTTGCCCCTGATGAGGCTGGCATCGTAAAATATTTGATATTGTAGGGTAGACATTTATGGCTTCAATTAAAATTTCACTGATAGAGGCTCAGACTGATCCCTTAGGGCACGTGTCCATTATCCCAAACTACTTCCACCTAGACTGATCAGAATTACTCACATGTCTTCATCAGCTCGAGTTTGCCAATTATAACCTGCTATTTTCAGACTGGGGATAGTATCCCGAAACTCGAATTGCGTCTTCACCAGACCGCTACGCTCATCACAAACTACCTTGGACGTGCGCAAATTAGCCTGCTATTTCCCAAGTAGTTGGAATTTTTGGAAACAAGACCAAAATTTCTCAGGATATTTTCTCAATCAAATATCCTGCTAATTGTTACCGCAGTCTGATGAAGAGGCAAATTCACTGGATAATTTTTGATCGGGATAGTTAAAATAGCAGGTTATTTGGCAAACTCAAGCTGATGAAAACAGGCCTATTGAGGGTGAAGATCCTTGTTTCGACAAGCTCTACTACATGTATACCTATTCGAACATGACCATCAGACTTATACCAATTAGTTATTAAAGTGAGTATTCACCGGCCAAAGACTAGCATCATACAAATACACAGGTTACATGCATAGCTTTTTATGAAGTTAAATGAAAAATCAAACATCAAAGAAATATTTAAGTTTTAATTCTGAAATGTGCAGTGTACTCCTTCTGTATTATTGGTTGGATCGTTTTACCTGACTGCTAAGAGAGCATGCATTTGCTTCTAAGTACATGTATTAAAGCAACCAGGGGACTGACGGCTTTAAGTTCTCACCGAGGGACTTATTAATGAGGATTAATGCCTTTATACCAAAAGGGCACTAGCGCATCGACTTGGTTTCGAACCCAGGATCTCCTCATTATGAGACCCCTGCTCTATACCACTGAGCCATCACGCCTCCATGTTGTAATCCAAACACTCTATGTCTTTCAGTTTGCTTGAACAGTAATTTCAGGCTTACACACCGATCTCATAGGATACTTTTTCACTAGCCCAAATAAGCCGGAGATTGAGGTATGAGAGTAATCAACGATTCTCTAGAAAACAGTCACAAGTTAAAACTCCCTGTTTCAGTCGGGCTAAGTCAAGCAATTACCTGTACACTCCCTGTAGGAACTACATGTACAGTACATGTATTAAACATTCATGTCGCTCAGGCTTCAGAACAAAAACGCTAGAGTTAAAGGTAAAGACCAGTATTGGAAACGCCCCAATTTCAAAAAATGAAATGGAAGCTCTCATTACCAATCATGTGAAAGAATATGCTTTGACTAATACATGATGATAAAAAAATTGCCGGGAAACCGCCTACTAATTCATATATTTGGTAAATTTGTTTCTCTCATGGTCGTGTGAGAGATATAGGGTAGTCCCATATACATCTTTCTGTGTATAGTGCTTGTAACTTTACGAAGAATGGGCCAAATTTCTTATCATTTTGATGATTCCAGAACCTTGCAGATGCTTGATGCTAGATGATCAACCTTTTCTGATCGATTCCACAACGCTTCTTTCACAATGCAATCGCATGACCATTACTGGTCTTTACCTTTAATGACCAAGTTTGTATCGTCACCATAAAAACTAACCTGATATTTGGCCAAATAGTGGACTTTTTCATCAACTAGCCCTAGTTTGCTTGGGATAAAATATGTAACTCTATCTGATGTTCCAGCTGCAATTTGAGTCTGCACACTTACAGCGAATTAGACATACATGTAGCCCGAGTTAATTGCAATTGGGTTTGATCCCCATGATCAGAGTAAATAGCTACTTTGAAGAAAAGTTGGGCTAATGATGACAAGCCTACATTCCACTATGATTATAACTATACTGTAAGCAGGCCCCAGGCATTAGGACAATGACTGATATATGTGCCTAGAGTCTAGCATTGATTATTCACATTATGATTATCACATATGATGTGTACCGTATTTGCATTGTATGAGATTGTAAGAAAACCAATCAGCAAAATCAATCATGCAGATATCCAAAACTTGACAAATTGTACAATGGTTAATGTTTACATCAAATGCTCAATTGCAAATTCTTCCAAAATTGGATCATAGTCAAATCTTGTATTGTGTGCTGGGCTTTACAAAGAAAAACTGTCAACACACTTTTACGCTGAGCGTTTCTAAAGGTTAACAACATTTTGCTGTAGAATCTGTAACTAAAATTGTAGTTTCTGTGGATAAGTCTCAACTTATTCATATTAAAAAATCAGTGTCAAAACCAATCACATGCTGATCACAAGCATATTAAAAATAAGAAATGTTGAGACTTTCCACATCACTTTGGTTAGATTCTATTAAATGAGACATGACAGGGATTGATACACTGCTTGGAATTCCTATCCTCACTGCAATACTGCTCACAATTACGCTCCTTTCGATAAGGAACATTCTGGAGTGTTGACTGAAATTTACCTCTGTTGGGACCCGTTTCACAAAGCCTTTTTTCAATGACAAATTACAAAAATGAGTGACAAATCTGCTAATAACCAATCGGAAGCAAGGATTTCAGGAGCTCATAACAAAATCTGCCATTTGTCACTGATGACAAGTTTTGTGAAACAGGGCTCTGGTTACAAGAAAGCTGTCAGTGGCACTTACATCCTTCTTGCGGGCAGCCGATGACTAGCTAAACCATGGCAAGCTTGTAAAGTACCCTGAGCAACTCAAATGCCCTACATGCCATCTAGTTTAGTGTTGCTTTCATAAGTCACCCTTGACCTCTCGCTGATTGGATTGCCCTCTAGTCTTAATGGCATGAGAGATGTGTATACATACACCAGTCTTATCAGCACAAGATATGAAAACATTCTCTGCATTAATAAAGAATGGTAAAGGGACCTCTTTGACTTCCACAAACATATGTTTCTTTTCTTGATTATTACACTCCTCCTCCTCCTCCTCCTCCTCCTCCTCCTCCTCCTCCTCCTCCTCCTCCTCCTCCTCCTCCTCCTCCTCCTCCTCCTCCTCCTCCTCCTCCTCCTCCTCCTCCTCCTCCTCCTCCTCCTCCTCCTCCTCCTCCTCCTCCTCCTCCTCCTCCTCCTCCTCCTCCTCCTCCTCCTCCTCCTCCTCCTCCTCCTCCTCCTCCTCCTCCTCCTCCTCCTCCTCCTCCTCCTCCTCCTCCTCCTTTTCTCTCTTTTCTCTCCATATAATCAACTTTCTTCCATTGTTCTCTTTCTTTCTTTGTTCTTCTACTTCTACTTGTTTTTCTTCTCCTTCTCTCTCTCTCTCTCTGTCATCATTATCTCATAGCTGCCATACACACTTCACATGATAAAAGCAATTCCATCATCTTCCAACCTGACTACATTTGTTTCTTCCTAAAGCTACCACAACTATAAACCTTTCTGACTCACATTCTATTTATAAATCTTTATCAAACCCATTGAACTCACATATTTCATGATGAGCTTCCTCTAAAAAGATTTATTGTTTACGTTTGGTCGGTCCCATTCCCCATCAGTGTAAGATATGAAAGCATTATAGTTCAAGAGGGGAGGCCATTCAGGATACAACTGTTACTAGACAAATGGGGTTCTAACAGATTTAATGCCATGGAGGAAGAACCGAACTGTCATCTGGGTGTACTTGTCAACTAATTGCAAATTAAAAGTAGATCATTTCAAACGTGATGTTTAAAAACAAATATGTATCAGCGCATAAAGCTCTGATGTAATGTACAACAGTTATGGATGTAACTTGATTGTTCATCACAGCTATTTCATTTCATTGTCGTCTCTGTTCTAAAAAATACATGTTTGTTTTGTGCGTGTTTAAGATTAATGCCTTTTTGAACAAGGGATCTTTAAAGATGGCTGCTTCTATAATATTTCTCAGCTTATAACCTCATTTTTGTATTAAATCTTAATAAGTATCCAGTTATGAGGCACATGTACAGTTTAATAGCAACTAAATTTACAAGGTTCTGGAATCATCAAAATGATTAGAAATTTGGCCCAGTCTTGGCAAAGTTAAAAGCATTGTACACAGAAAGATGGACATATATATGGGACTACATTGTGGCATAAAAATCTGTCCCGGTTTTGATGCTGTTACATGCCATATTTAAAACATTATAGCATTTGAAGACCCATGCTTTTCAGGGAACATTTTGTATCTGATGTTCTTCCACACTTGCATAATAACAATGATAACACTCACAAATTATTTTTCACCTCTTCCCAGAACTCAACCTTCTCTTTAAACTTGCAATCACTGTCCCTCTCTCACTACTGAATGACTGTGGTGTAGAGTAGCTTATTAGACTTGTTCTTAATTTCCAGGGACTTAGCCAATCTTCCTGCGGTCGATGATTGATGGTGACGGCTATCGCGTTTAAGGCCGACAAATTTACGAGCAAGAAGGAATCTTCCAAAGAAAATCATCCTCGAGCCGTTGGGACTGCAAGAATGGCTTCATTCCCAGTCCTACTTCAAGACTTTTTTGTTTGTATAATCAGAATATCATTCAGAATCCCAATCCAATTTTCTTCGCAATTTAGAGAAGGCAAAGGAAGGTGATTTTACAAGTTTGTTTGCTAACAAGTCTGAAGGGTCTATTCATGAACAACAATATAATATGCTAAAATAAAATGATGAAATATTTAGATAAAAGTCTCCTGCGTATGTTTTTATGCACAAAGCTTCATCCTCGTTTCCATCGTTTACCATCTTTAAAAAAAGAAAATAATAATAACATACAGGAAAAAATTGGCCTTAAAATAAGTTAAAGCAAGGCCAGTGTTAAGAGTTGCAGTTTCGAGAAAGAGAAAGCATAAAAAAGACAGGGGGAGGGAGAGAAGGAAAAAGGGAGAGAAGGAAAAAGGGAGAGAAGGAAAAAGGGAGAGAGAGAGAAAGAGAGAGAGAGAGAGAGAGAGAAGTAGGAAAGGAGAGAGGGGCATGGAGGGACAGAGAAAGAGACAGACAGATAAAGAGAGGGGAGGTAGGGAGGGAGGGAGATAGAGAGAGAGTGTGTGTGAGAGAGAGAGGGGGAGAGAGAGATAGAGAGAGAGCAAGAGAGAGAAAAGCAAAGTGGCATACAAGGAGGTGGAGACAGGGAGAAAGATGAGCAATAACAGAAAGAGAGAGGTTAAAGATAAACTTGAGTTCTGGTAAAAAAAAGAAAATGAATTCTCACAGAATCTAACGAAACTTACACTGAATGTTCAAGATTACAAATAAATGTCATATGTGCCAAACAATTTTGGAAGAAAATGTATACTGGCTGAGTAATGAGCATATAGAAAGATAAGGAAATCAGGGTAGTACTAGCCCCGACACCATGTGTGTTGTCCCATATACATCTTTCTGTGTAAGTGATTGTTACTTTACCAAGACTCTGCCAAATTGATGATGGTTTTGATGACTCCAGAACCTTGCATTACACACCATTACTTACATGCTATATGATCAACTTTTCTGATCCATTCCACACCTTTTCTTTCACAATGCAATCGCATTACCAGAACTCAAGTTTATCTTTAAAGGTACTATGTCCCATTTGCAGGTCAAAAAAATGAAAAAGTTAAATTCCAACTGCATTTGAAAGATAATACTAATTTAGAACTTCCCTAAAAAAGGTGGGACTTGAAAATGTCTTCAAGTGGGAAAATAACGACTATGAGTTGTCAAATCGACTTTAGGGCTATAGAGCCCAAAAGTAATAGTCTTGATTTTCAGACAATTGTACCGAATGGTCATACGTTTTATGCTGCGCAAAGATTCAATCAGTTTAATCTTGGCCATCACAAGAAGTGGGTTATTGATGTAGACAAATGCTCATGTACCCTTAACAACTCTTTTCATGTATGTTATTACCAAAGAAGAAAAAAAGCCAGTCAGTCACTCAATAGTGTCTGACAGTGAAGTCTAGCAAGCAAATGGGTTTCCTTGCATAATTTGAATATGAGGACACTGCTAACGTTTAAATTTCACAGATAGGACATACATGACATATTCATAATTCCTGCAAAGTTCTACAGAATTTGAGGTTGGCTGCAAAGGGACATAGTACCTTTAACAAAGACAGTTGTGAGAAGAAAGAGAGGGAAAGAGGGAGAGAGTGAGAGGTAGAGGGGGGGGGGGGGACATAATGAGAGGGGAGACGAAGATGGTGGGATAAAGTTTGTTGATGAGAGATTTGTGCCCCAGACACAGATCATAGACGGCTGTCTGCTCCTCGCTCTTTTCTCTACCAAATAAGTCCATGGAATCCATTCCTGAAATGTTATTCACATCTATATTGTTTGTTTAAATGGCTAGGTGGGCAGGTATTTTGTTGATAGATTGAGTCACTCTCAACTAGAATTGTTTAATAATTCATGGGTCGAAGAGTTTTACAGTATTGCGGTACCTTAACTAATCGTGATTTCCTTTTTGCCATACATTAATATCGATACCATTATTATCTATCATTTCAAATAAGATTCCTATTTTTCCATCAACAGGCTATTAGTCTTTATCTACAGCCTCATTAAAAGAGGGATGAAAGATGCTTTGTGTCAGCGTACCTCTCCTACTTCAATAGTATCCATCATATTATGTCAAGATAATAGCCTTAATTGCCAGCTTATTGTCTCGTTATTTGACGAATGATGTGATCTATTTGGAGCCAGAAGGGTGTTAAAGATAAACTTGAGTTCTGGTTAAAATAGAAAATAAATTCTCACAGAATCCAACAAAACTTACACTGAATGTTCAAGATTACAAATAAATGATATGTGCCATACAATTTTGGTAGAAAATATAAAATGGCTGAGGAATGAGCAATGCATAGAAAGATAGGGAAATCCGAGTAGTACGAATGGGAGTTATGGTTTTTATCAAAGATGATGCCCAGTAAGTTTTTAAGCATTTGTTTTCATTCAATTTCAAACAACCAATCCCGAATAAATCATAGCAATTTTCTCTCAAAATGCGATTCCCATACCAGAGCTCCAGATTAGCTTTAACGCTATGTAAAATCATATGAGGTGACATAGACAATGAGAAGTTCCTTGTAGTTAAGTAATTAAAGTCTTTACAAGCTTGTTCAAATGATAAAGACCGTAATGGTTTATAATTGTCGATACACTTCATGGAAAATAATATCAGTTTCATTTCATACAAATGAAGAAATCAATTGTGAAATAGGAAGTATAAGTACCTACCTCATAATGTCTTTTTAATAACTGCTTCCAAGGTCTACATACATTGTACATGTATTGTGCACACATAATGTACAGGGTACTATAAAGCTATCATGACATATAAAAACTCAGAGTTGTGTCAGTTGCTATATATTGGTTTCATCCCTCATGAAAATAAGTTTATTTGATCTGCGCATAAATGTACATGACTTAGGGTATGTTTATGCTCAACTTTTTCTGGCCAGAATCAGGCATCTGTTACGCGTTTAGTCCAAAACACGGTTGCGTCCTTTCTCACTTTTGTAGAATCACCGAAAAACAGCGATCACGATCACCGATCGTAAACTCACAAAAAGGTGCGTTTACAATTTGTAAACACGTTTAAATGGGGTCAAAGCACTGACCTCTAGTGGGTCTACGTAGTAGGTCCATGGTCTACGTAGCATGCACAGTGCAGGTTTGCGAATCAAGCTGCAAGGCCAATTAAGGCCACCCAGCGAGAATTGCCTGGAGGAGCCAGAGAAGTGAGCATAAACAGTACACCGTGGAACTGCGATTACGATGAGCGTTTACGATGTGCGTTTCAAATCGCTCATTCTGCCTTCAAAATTGAGCTTAAACGCACCCTAATTTGTATGGGATTTCTTTTTTTTCTCAAGTATAAAGTAGGCTATGTGTATAAATACACCAAACTGGTAATGAAACAAGATATAAACATTCAATTCAAGAAAAGTACTAAAAAGGAAAGCTCATACTGCAAAAGACTGAAGGTATTGCGCCTAGAATTCAGTTGGTGGAGAACAGAAAAGGTTAAAATATTCATTACAGAATATGAGAAGGAAACATGACATTTAATATTGTTTCCGCTAGTTTTTGCTTTAAAGTTTCATTGCATTTTAAAATCTCATGCAGTGGAGTAAGGTATTGACTATTGTTATGGAGACAAACTGTGCTCCAATTCTTTATTAGGGCTTCCACTTCCAAGCATTTCATGAGAATAATTTTGGTCTCCCTCTCTCTCCCTTTCTCCATTTCACCCCTCTATCCCGCTCTCTCCCTCTATCACGCTCTCTCCCTCTTTCTCTCTCTCTCTCTCTCTCTCCCTCCCTTTCTCTCTTCCTCTCTCTTTCTCCATCTCATCCTCTATCTATCTCTCTCTCTCTTTCTCCCTCGCTTTCTTCATCTCACCCATTTTCTTTCTCTCTCTCTCTCTTTCTCCCCTCTCTCATTCTCTCTCTTTCTCTCTCTCTCTAGAATCTCCCTCCTGTCCCAATCCTCGGCTTTTCCTCACACTCTAGCCAATGTGGGAAAGTGTAACCTAATATGGTCGCAGTAAATCTTTTTCACTTTACACCTCACGTGGTGGGCACGATGTGAGTGACACGATATATTCTTCTGCTCAACCAGAAAGAAAAAAGTTCATACAACTTGAACCCTAGCCCCCATTGTCACTCAGGCAATGATAAACATCAAATTTCCATTGACTTCTGGTTTTCACTAACCTCAGCACTTTCTGAGTACCAGTAGCCCTCTTTCTTTTCTCTATTCGATATGCATGCCTGTGAACTTGTGTACTTTATATAGTGCAGCTACTATATGAATACATACTCTACTGCCCTTTAATAAGTTAATACACATTATTACCCCGGCTGTAGCTTAGCCACCATGATAAGTGCTATTAAAAGCATTAAAGGCATTTCAATTGGTAATTGTCGGCAAACTTGTAGTTATGAAGGTTTCTTGAAAGTACTACTTGAAACGCTGCCTTGATCGGTTTCCATCACTTTATTTCTTTCATACCATAGTCACACTACATGTAGTGTATGGGTTTGGAATTAAATCTTTCGCTATCGACCACCTCGTGTGCAGTCGGGCAAAAAAAATGTGGAAATCGATTCCCATCTAACCACTATAGTCTAGCCTCAAACTCACAACTTGAAAAGCCTCTTGATGCTCGTAACCATAGCAACTTCTTTCAAGCGTATTCCAAAGAGGAAATTCACACTAAGATAAGGGGCTAAGGGGCCACAAGAAGGCCTGATGGCATACTAATTTATTCAGCGCAATGATTCTTTATTGCATGAAATCTACATCTGCATTTACACTGCAGTCCCATAAACATGTACATGTACATTACCAAAATGAGGCGGTGTCACACAAGGCGGTGTCACACGGAAAAAACCCTTAAAAAATCCCTTGAAAAAATCCTCTCAATGGAGAATTTTCTTGCTTCATTAGAGGATTTGTAATGGGATAATTGATGACAGACAGCAATTAAGAGGATAACTAAAATCCGGATTTTAGGCCTCTGTGTGACACTGCCTACAGAGGCCTAAAATCCGGATTTTAGTTATCCGGATTTTAGTTACGGTATCCTCTTAATTGCTGTCTGTCATCAATTATCCCATTACAAATCTTCTAACGAAGCAAGAAAATTCTCCCTTGAAAGGATTTTTCAAGGGATTTTCTAAGGGCTTTTTCTGTGTGACACTGCCTATGTACAGGTACATATAGCAACATTTGAATGTAGATTACATACAGATACATTCACTTATATTTTCTGTTCTCTCACCATCATCCAACATCCAGCATCTCAATCCATTGCCCGCTTGTGACAACCAACTAAGCATCATTATCCAACTCACATACGTTTTCCTATTTACATGACGTTTCTAATGCATAGAACATGCAGGCATGCGTTCCATCTTAGAATGACATCTCAGCATGGCCGCACAGTAAGCCGACATCAGCAATGACGAGACAAGATGCAGAAACAATATTAAAGGAACTACAATGTAAATGTACAATTGTACATGTATTTATATTTAAAGATGCTTATTACTGGTAGTGGGTCCTCATGGGGAATTTGACACCATTCAAGTGTTTACCTGATAACTTGTGTTATCAATCACCAGAATTACTAAATTAGCCTTTAGTTTTATGACCAACAGGCCCAACAAGTATGTAATGCTCTACATTTCCACCGATCGCCCCATATGATTGATATGGCAGAGCCTCACCCGAAAATCTCCGAGAGACTAGGGGGTATTTCTTGATGGAACCACAGGTTTGCTGTTTGCAAGACTTGTACACCAAGATTGGTGTCATCTTATTATGACCTACTGCACATGGAAACTGACTCCCATCTCCCTTATACTCTTGAATAAGAAATATTGAGGGAAGGAGACAGCAAATCAAATACATGGATAGATTCATTGGGCCGACTGGTAACAGAAGTAACATCACATTACAAGGAACCAGAGATAGTAGTAGATGGAAAGCCTTGGAGCTGGAAATAGACAAGGCACCTGGCAAGCAAGCACTCTTTAATGTTGTCTAGCGATGCCATCATACATGCATAATGTATTAAAGGTTCACAAATTGAAGGAATGTGGTGTCGTAATGACTTCTGATAGTAATAAATGGCAGATCAGAAATATTAACTGCATAATCACAGCAGCTCAAGATTTATTAAGGTACCATTATAATGCAATTCCTAACCCCCCCCCCCCCCCCCAATTTGAAAACTTAAAATACATGTACATGTATGCATGTGGGTGGAGTAGCCTTCGTATGAAACCTCTTTGGTACCGCCCCCCCCCCCCCCCCCCCCCCTCCGGCACATTTTAACTGTAAAACTGTATTGTACACAGTGAAAAAAATACACGGGGGCTCAGGGCGTATTTGCCCCCGAAATGCCCAAAAGAGCCCCCTTAAATTTGCATAGAGTTCAATGCAAAACCAATTTTAGAGTGTTATTTTTATGCAGGCAAGCTTGAAAAGGAATCCCCGAAAAATAAATATTATTTTTTTCCCTGATTGTACAGGTGTATAGGGTCCATGCTGTATTTTTATTTTTAATTCACTTTTCCCTCAGAAATTCACAGAATCATTGATCGCTTTGGGCATTCTTGCTAGCATTCCAAAGTAGTCTTCATATATCCATCATCATGGGATAAAGGAAAGTACATCTCGCTGTGAAAGGGAGTGAAGACTACATGACATGTCTGATCCCTCCTGTGGTCTGCTTATGTTGGTTACCATGGCAATGACAAACCTCCCCAATGAACCAGTCTAAATAGAGAGAACCCAATTTCAGTTATTTCTATAAAGTTGAATACCTTCCTTGGTACTACATGTACATGTACATGAAGCTTGAAATCATGTGTGGCCTACATAATTTCATTGAAGTACTTGGACTTGGGAGTAATTGCTTTAGTTCCACTTCGTTCAAATGTGTGACCCTCAATATCCAGGATGTAATAGCATATCTCAACAAACCCGGAAGCCACAAAGAAGAACTCTTTGAAAAATCTGATGATCTCCCTCCCCTTCATCCATTTCTCTATCCTCCCCTTGTTCCCTCCCTCCCTCCCTCCCAATCCGTAGTCTCTTCTAAATCAATTATTCCCTCCTTTTCTTCCTCCTTGTTGCATCTCTCCTACCTTCCCTCTTACTAGTCTTATTTCTATCCCTGCATTATAACACTACAGCTTCCAAGTTGTACAGTGTTTCTCTTGTCTGTAGCATTAAAGACTAATGCATTGCTTGTATTATGTAGTTTCTCTACAAGCTCCGAAGCCAGAAGCCACAGAGTACTTCAGCCAGATTCTGTTTAGAAATCTCCATCCTTCCCTTCCAACTGGCCTCTCTCCTCCACTCCTTCCCTCTTTCCATTAATCCCTCTCTCTCTCTCTCTCTTGTTCCAATGTATTTGTCTTCCTATATTTTGCCCTCAGCATCCAGGGTACATAATAGTTTTCTCTACAAGCCAAGAAGCCACAGAGTAGTACTTCAGACTGTAGACAGAATCTGATTATCTCTCTCCATCCCCTCCCTCCCTCCCTCTCTGCCTCAATCCTCCCTTCCCTCCCTCCTTCCCTACCTCCCATCTTCCTTCCTTCCCTCCATCTTTCCTTCCTAATTAACTCCCTCCCTCCCTCCCTCCCTCCTTCCTTTCTTCCTTCATTTCTTCCCTTCCTCCTGCTCCCACTCCTTCACTCCCCCCTCCTTCCCCTCCTGCCTCTCTCCCCTTCTTCCTTACCTCCCTACCTCCTTCCCTCCACCTTTTCCTTTCTCCTGTCCTCTCTCATTCCCTACCTTCCTTCCTTTCTTCATTTCTCCCCTCCCTCCTGCTCCCACTCCTTCACTCCTTCACTCCCCCCCCCCCTCCTGCCCCTCTCCCCTTCTTCCTTCCTTTCTTTTCACCCTCTATCTGCATTGATTCACACTACATACTAGTAGATACATTTGTAAAGCTTAAAGGTAAAGACCAGTTATGGTCATGCGATTGCATTGTGAAAGAAACGTTGTGGAATCGATCAGAAAAGGTTGATCATCTAGCATCTAGCATCTGCAAGGTTCTGGAATCATCAAAATGATAAGAAATTTGGCCCATTCTTCGTAAAGTTACAAGCACTATACACAGAAAGATGTATATGGGACTACCCTATATCTCTCACAGACCATGAGAGAAACAAATTTTCCAAATATATGAATTAGTAGGCGGTTTCCCGGCAAATTTGTTATCATCATGTATTAGTCAAAACATATTCTTTCACATGATTGGTAATGAGAGCTTCCATTTCATTTTTTGAAATTGGGGCGTTTCCAATACTGGTCTTTACCTTTAAGTTCTACTTTAGCCCTTTTTAGACTGCCAAACACAGGACGTCCACAGGAGGACATCCTAGACCCAGTCTGGTGCGAACACGGAGTGTAATCTTTATGAAAACACGAGGTAAGGTCACGGCGCCCTTTCAGTTTGCAACTCAAACAAGGGGTGCACTTGGTGTGCATTTCCGTCTGGGGTGATCTCGAGGTACGTTTCCGTGACAACGCCGCCAATCGGGCGCGCGCTTTTCGAATTTTGTACAAGAACAGTTTCTCATACCGAAATATTTATTTTACTTATTTCACATTCTTCGATTAAAACCTAACCTAAAAAATAATTAGGTACATATTTGGTATTTATAGACTTAAATTTATGTTTACAACATTTAAAACTATCATAACATGCAGTGATACGATGCAATGACATCGACAGCGCGCGCAAACCTGAATGCTGATACACAGAGCTGATACTTCCGGTTCCGGAACACACGCCGTGTGCGTGCCGAGGCGATTCAGATCGCCAACAACACGAGGTGTCGTCCGGATGTCGTGCTAGACACACCCTAGAAACTCTAGGGTGTATTTTACCTCGTGTTCACCCTTTGTTTGTGCTGTGTACACCCGGGTTTTTTTTTCCGCGTACTTTCAGATCGCCGGTAACAGTGGATGAACAGTGGATGACGTCCGGACGTCATCCACTGTTTGAGGTTCAATCTGAAAGGGGCTTTTGTTTCAATATCTTTCCCTTACTTAGCGTCCAGCCATTATATACAGTACGTCCCAGAAAAAACGAAACCGAGAATTATCAATGTTTTATCACAACTTAATCACAATTATAATTAACAAATGACACATATTTGGAAAGCTTAGACCCTCCTCTTTCATTTGATGCAACTCATATAATGCAAATTTTACGCATGAGTGATTTAAATGAATTTAAAGAGAGGAAACCAAAAATTCAATTGGCGGATGGTATCAGAATTTCAAAGGGAAAATCATATTTCTAGAAAGTTGAGTTTCTGCTCTTTCATATGACACCTCAATCAGGAAAAATGAGCTAGGAATAACAAAAGATACTGCCCGCCAAATGAATTTTTGGTTTCCTCTCTTTAAATTCATTTAAATCACTCATTCGTGAAATGTGCATTATATGAGTTGCATCAAATGAAAGAGGAGGGTCTAAGCTTTCCAAATATGTGTAATTGATTAATTATAATCGTGATTAAGTTATGATAAAACATTGATAATTCTCGGTTACGTTTTTTCTGGGACGCACTGTATAATATTTTCTCTACAAGCCCAGAAGCCAGAGTGGTACTCAAGACAGAATCTGATTACCACCAGATCAATCACCCAAAGATGGTCTGTATTGTCTGCCATAACAAACTCTGTTTCTCTTTCCAAAACGTGAGAAGATCTGCAATGATGTATCTCAACTTTAAGAAAGTGTTCTTGCCAGTTCTTCTCAATATTTCTCTCTGCTATGTGCTAGCCACATGTAGAGATGAACACAATATCAAATTCTGATGCAAAATTAACAATTGGCAATTTCTATTACATGTAGAATTACTACACAAAACAATATTTTCAAGGGATACATGTACAGGGGGCCTAAAGAATTTTCGCAACATGACATTTTTGTGAGCTGCACAAATTCAGTGATGTGATTAAATTATTTCACTGCAGGAAACTTCCCAGAATGTTAAAAATTAACACAAAGCTGAATAAAAGCTTCCTGAAAGAAAAGTTACAGAATTTAGAATAATTTTCATGAGCTTTAATAGGGTACAAACAAAAGAAACATTGACCCAAAAAATTGGTAACAGAAGATGAGTGCTGAAGCTCTCCAACGGAAATATGTTTGTAATTCAAATGCATACCGTACACAGTTTACTATTTAATAATAACAGTGGAGTCTTGTACATGTATAGCGCTCATGTATGGCATGTTGCCACACATGACGCTTCAACGGCTTCATTATCATGATTACCTACTAGAGCTCAAGCATGGCCAGCATTACAGTGCTGGAGAATTATAGGGGAATTAATTTGTGCTACACCTGTAAGTACTCATTTACCTCACCTGGGTGGAGTGTGGCAAATGCAGAATAATGTCTTTCAAAAGGACAGTAGCGCTGCGACAGGGATTTGAACCCCATACCTTGTGGTTCAGAGTCCAGACACTTGTCCACTGGACCACAATTACACCTCTACTGTATTATTTTTTATTTAAATACTCCATGAACTACAGAAGTAAGAATTGTGGAAACAGTTATTTCATTCACACATGGGCATGTAGAGGTCAAAAGTCTGAGTTTCGTCTGAGGCATAAATGTAATTTACACCATTCAGCTATTCTGGGAATGCTGACAAATTTCAATCCTACTTCAATTTGTCTCACAGAGCACTATCTTTACTACTGTATCAAGGGTATGTGAGCAAAAATATCCTACATACATGTACATGTACATGTACATGCTGACTCAACTCCTTTTAGGAGATGAAATTTAAGTTAAAGACCAGTTATGGTCATGTGATTGCATTGAGAAAGAAACGTTGTGGAATCGATCAGAAAAGGTTGATGATCTAACATGTGTACTGCAAGTTTCTGGAATCATCAAAATGATAAGAAATTTGGCCCAGTCTTGGTAAAGTTACAGGCACTGTACACAGAAAGATGTATATGGGACTACGCGACACATGCGCGATATCTATCAGGTCCAAATTGATATAATGATTTACCAAATATATCAATTAGGCCTAAAATAAAAACTTGTTGCATTGCCCTTTAGGTGCCAAAACATGGGTCGGTCGGTCGGAAAAGATTTTATTTTTTTTAACTTTTTTTTTTGTCGCCCTCTTTGGGCCGATATTTTTCAGTTTTCTAGCTGGTGCAGTGTATGGTATTAAACTATAAACACGTACAAGAGGCCGGGGTCTATTTACACTCGTATACTAGGATATTAAAACTAGGGCAAAAGACGGGTGAGAATTCAGGAATAATTTGATTTTATGCATTTATTTCCCATTTAAACAAACAAAATACATATTTTTGTATTCATTAATATAAAAAAAACTAAAAAAACAGTAAAAAAAAAAAACTTTTTTAAAATGCTGACCGTAGATTTTCAGATTCTTGGGTCGGTCGCAAAGGGCAATGCAACAAGTTTTTATTTTAGGCCTTAGTAGGCGGTTTCTCAGCAAAATTTGTATCATCACGTACATGTAATAGTCAAAACATATTCTGTCACATGATTGGTAATAAGAGCTTCCATTTCATTTTTTGAGAGGGGGGCGTTTCCAAAACTGGTCTTTACCTTTCAGTCACCTACCAACTTTTTACAGGAGGCTACCTCTTTCGGGGATATCATGCTTAAAAATTATAGATTATTAATTATAAACAAATAATTGATCGAGGATTAAAATGAATCAAAGAAAAAAAAATTATGTGCCGATATCCCATGCTGGATACAAGTCAGGCAGCGTCGCTGAGCCACACCTACATGTATATGATGTTGGAATGTACATACTTTCTGGCTTGTTCAGTCAGTAAACATTATTGTGATTGTGTGTTTCATTTGAGGTGTTCACACTTGTACAAGCATTGCTTTTTAGTGAACCCCTCTGTTTCCAATATGTATTTCTGCATTTGTTGTAAATGTTTATAATTGATTTGTAATGTTTTGTTGGAAACATAAATAATTGAATTGAAATTCAATTGAAATTGAATTCCTAACAGGAAACTTGGGATCGGCGACAATACATTATCGAGAAAAAAAGGGAAAAAAGAGTATCCACTATTGTAAATTGATTTATATGATATGTTTCCAAACAGAATGATTTGTTAGATTGCATTGTAAATTGATTTATATTTTTATAAACAGAATATTGATGTAAATACAATACACTATTAGTAGCAGCAGGTACATGTACATGTGTGTATGCACTGCACATGTACTGTACATGTATGTACAGTCATGTACATGTACATGTCGTGTAAGGTAACAAAAACTACAAATCAATTATCTCATTTGCAACCGCCCTCTCTCTGTTCTTCTTACATTTAAATATTTTTGGCTATCGTTTCAATTTGCTGATGAGCCCTACCGCAGAAATGCACAGAAGCTGTACGTGCATTGAGTTACGCTTCAACGGCAAGCATGTGAGGAATTAACTGCTCAATGTTGCTAGTCTGCTGGATCAAGACCTGGGACCTGTTTCACAACAAAAAAAATCAATGAAAATTGACAAAAAATCACTGACAAATCTGTTGATAACCAATCAGAGGCAATGATTTCAGTTGCTTGTAACAAAAACTTTAATTTGTCACTGATGACAAGTTTTGTGAAACGCCCCCCCTGAATATTCAAATTAACATTTGACACAAACTTCCTACAGTACATGTACAATTGTACATTGTAGCAGAACTGGGTCTGATATTAAAGACTACATGTACATGTTTCATTGACAAATTATTTTTCCCATCAATAAAAAAGACTTTTTCTTACACTTTTGCGGGAAAAAATGACTTTATCACATACAATTTGGGAATTTGTATCCTTCCATGACTCAAATATTTGGACTGGTTTGAATATTGTTCAATTTGTACAAAAGGTGAGGTCATGAGGAAAAACATAATTACAAAATGTTGAAAATGAAGGCCTATACATTCATTGTGTGTTTCTATGCATATAGGATAAGACACAATTACTAATGAATTATCTCCAGATTTTTGACAATTTCATGAATGTCACAATTCTAAACTGTGTTTTTAGCATTGTTTTCTTTTAGATTTTGTATTTCTGTCGAAAATTTACAGGGATGAGAATACAGACTACATATGTCAATCTAAATTAATTCATACAATACGTCAAACATTTATGACTGAGACGGAGATCACCATGTTAGGCTTCTCGGTTCTATGCTTGTAGTAATTGGCTTAATTCATCCATGATCACTACAAATAGGCCCATTTACAAAGACCTGACACCATTTTGAAGTATCATCACTTTTTTTGGACTACTTTATACTACTGGAACAGCCCATAAAAAAATAATTATATATATTTTTTTTGCATGCGATCACACGGATGCTTGGAGAGTCACGGGACCAAAATCCAGGATCGTTTTACTGATTTTTCGAGAGCAGGCATTTACACTGCAAAATTCTGTGAAATTTGTGCCAACGTTTATTTTTATTTTTTTTCCAGAGGTGGATACTTTTATTTCTGTTTTTTGTCGTATTTGCTAGCAACTACCAGCATAACACCAGAATGTGAGAAAAATTGATGATTTTTGTTTGCAGTGTAAATGCAGCTACATGTAATGTGTCAGGCTTTCCAGTTCTATGCTTGTAGTAATTGGATTAATTCATCCATGATCACTACACATATCATACATGTATGTTTAAAAAAATTACCATTTTTGTTTTTTGTATTATTCTTTCACACAAATATTAAACTTATTAAAATTTTAGATTGACCTGTAAGTAATTAAGCAGACTTTTATATCTGTTTAATCTATCAAATATAAATACAAAAGGGTGATACTTCAGACTACTTGCATTACAGTAATTCATTTTCATACATTGTACTTCATAGATCTATGTATGACTGAGACGTAGAGCTTCGTGTTGAGTTTGTCGGTCTTATGCTTCTGGTAATTGGATTTATTCATCCGTGATTACAGACAAATGACAGAGTACAATAGAACGATCAAGAGGGTCTGCATGTGCTGTTCTTTCAGAGATGTGCGATGTGATTTACATTAGTCAAGGTTGATGTTACACATACAAGAACATTGTGTACATGCACATTCTGAGGATTTGAGGAGGAGGGAGGGAGGGAGGGAGACAAAGGACAAATGTGTTTGTTGTATGTTCAGTTCCGCATTCTCATCAACAACAACACTCAGGACCTACATGTAGCTGGAATTAAATCTGACTTGTTTCACAGCAAATCCCTAAAATGTCTCAAAGACAACAAAGTAATTTTCTTTATTAGACTATATAATTTCTTATCAAAGCAGGTTCATCATATATGCAGTGAGTTTTTTTGTAATATAAATAAGCATGACAATTTATGATTATGTTTTTGTTGTATTTACCTACACTGTAGTTGAGTGCATAGACAGACATTTAATTTTATCATTTGTGCATTTATAAATTACACAATTTCAGAAGCCTCAAGGAAATTGCATGCTTAACCTCTGGCTGTAAAAGTTATATCATTTATTAATTTAAATTAATAACAAAAATACATAACAAGTGCATTTTGATTACTTGCATGAACTGCAGATTCACCAAGTATGTGGCCTATTGGCCTGTTGGAAATACAGAAACAAGATAAACATGCATGATGTACACACAAATACAATGTCTACACGTACTATACTGTATGTACCGGTCAAATCAAACCATTTCAGGAAAAGGTGACCTCTTGTATATTATTGCTGAGTGATAAGGAAAGGAAAGTACTTGATAGCAAACTTTAGAAGTTGACAATCTGGTCAAGTTCAATATATCCTAAGACTATTCAACACTGTGAATACATGCATGACTGCTTTAAGACATCAGCACATTAAATATATATGCATCAAACCAGTCCAGAAAAAGGCTGCTATATAAATCCATTCCTATTTTTTGAGAAATACATACATGTAGTTCCTACTTTGTAAGAAATAGATCCTACTTTTTTATTTCCAAAAGTTCAAACTAATGTTATATGAATGTATGAAGTTGAACCCTCAATTCCTCTCTCTTTTTTTTCTCTTGAAAATGTCTGAATAAGGTTAGACTTAAAAAATCATTCTGTATTCCTAATTAGATCCCTAATGTTTGCAATTAAGGTTGATAAATCCAGCTATGGTATTGCTACTGTACACTCGTATGCACTTTCTCATACTGACAATACATGCTCTTTAAAACAGCTTTAATAATTGAACTACTATATGTACAAATGTACATGTACCTGTACATACAAGTATATTGATTAAAATTAATCTGTGATGCTGCAGTTGCATATACTGTAGCTTTGATCTTTAATAGACCTACTGTACATGTGCATTGTAGTAATTGATGAGATAGATGTACTGTAGATGTTTAACAGGATGGCAGGAAATAAAGAAAATTATGGGAATATCTGAGCATGCAAAATTGAAACATCCATTGGCATAATTGTCAAGCCTGCATCTATTTTGATCTCAGAATCAATATTCTAGAATAGATCATTATCATTATTCATTACTGAATTAGAACGCACATGTACTGAACATTAGTTGTAATGTACATTGTATGTTGCCTTAGGCATCGGTTTTCGGAAGTGGATGCATAACAAAAGTGCATTCTATCATTTGTTCGCAAGTGCAGCAAAGTGTGACAATACAATGAGTAGTTGGTTCGCTGGGGCCAGTTACACGAAACTGACATAAATCTAAGTTCGTGGAGATCCCATAGAAACGCGTGTTAATTCTATAAAACATGTTTCAATGGGATGTCTGAGATGTTAGACTTATGACGGTTTCGAGAAACTGCACCCGGAGAGCCAGAAAGGGGGCATTTAACTGATGGCACCTTAGAGCCAGTAATGCCCGTCTGGCTCTAAGCAGACGACTTATCCATACATCATTCGTGTAGCCTTCATGTATGTACAGCATCAACAGAACATACAGGTAAATGTATTTATACCCTTGTTTACGACAGAGACAAAGAAAGTACATGTAGATATGTTGCGGCCTTGTGGATAAGGCTCTGGACTGTGAAACACAAGGTTCTGCAAGGGTTCGAATCCCGCCGCGGCACAAATTTCATTTGGCAAGACATTAATCTAAATTTGCCACACTTGACCCAGGTGTTTAAAGCTGGTACCTGGCAGAAATTCATTCCTTGAATCATGCTTGAATGCACTGAGCACTACAGTTTCTAGAGCTAAAGCCAGGTTAAAAATATGCAAAGTCCTTTGGAAGTGCATAGAGATATTATCTGTTATACAATGTACATTACATTCAGTTTCAGTTCAGTTTCAGTTTATTTTCATATTTCACACATTTAGCATGTTACATTTTGAACTCATTTTTTGATGCGTTTATACAAACAAAAAAGAATGATACATAAGACTAAGTTGAATAAGGAAAGAAATATGATGGAGCCTAAAGAGAAAGCAATGCTTGTAGGTCATAGGCTCCGGAAGTTACAACAATGACATGGTCTTGTGTATATTAAAAAAACGTATTTTAATTAAATTGAAACTTATTATGAAGAAAAAATAAACAATATTCATATAGTTAGCAATATTTGTATAACATTTTCACTACCCGTACGCTATGGCAATTCTCATAGGAGCATACCAAGATGTCGGCATCAATTGACAGGGAGTGTCGCTGGCTGTGTACCGGTGAAGTACGATGTTGTAGAAAATTTAAGTGTAGCCGCGCTGGCGAACAGACTGGTTGTCAAATGACGCCAGCATCTTGGTATGATGGAACAAAAATGAATAGAACATATTTATATATTTTTTTTATTTTTATATACATTTATGTAAAACTAAATATGTTAGCCCGATGACAAGCCGCCATATCCACCTGTCGTAATCACTGGAACTCAATAGCAGGAGCGCGAAGTGCATAACCCGTCGCTGCTAGGTCGAACAGACATTAACAACAAACAAAGCATGCACCTCGCTCCCCGGCCACCGAAGCACAATGACATCCCAGCAGGTGAAGGCAACGGCCCGTCACCAGGCACAAGGTAACAACAGCAAACTAAAAGAAACATTCAGTTTGAACATCGACAGTATTATTAAAAGAACATCATGCTTCTTCTACCAGTATAGCGTAATTGCTTAGGAGATGACATTTCAGCTTGCGCTTGAACGAATATAGTGAGGTTAGGCGCATTTATACTGTCAAATACCTCATTTTGAAAAGTCGCGATGTTTCGCGCACCCGTTTATACTTGAGTTGAAACATCACCGACTGAAAAGCTCAGTGATGTTTTGGCGTGTTTCAGTTGGTAATGCGCATGCGCGGCACTCCGATGCAAACACTTTCCTCTTTCTATCTTTCCTTGTTATTCTTTGTTTTTCCTTCTATCACCTTCTCTTATGTTATTCTTTATCACTTTCTCTTTCTGTGTTTCCTTATGTTATTCTTTATTTATTCCTTTTATCACCTTCTCTTATGTTATTCTTTGTTTTTTTAATCATTCTATCACTTTCTCTTTCTGTCTTTCCTTATGTTATTCTTTGTTTCTTCCTTCTATCACTTTCTCTTTCTGTCTTTCCTTATGTTATTCTTTGTTTCTTCCTTCTATCACTTTCTCTTTCTGTCTTTCCTTATGTTATTCTTTGTTTCTTCCTTCTATCACCTTCTCTTATGTTATTCTTTGTTTTTTATCATTCTATTACTCCCTCTTTCTGTGTTTCCTTATGTTATTCTTTGTTTCTTCCTTCTATCACCTTCTCTTATGTTATTCTTTGTTTTTTATCATTCTAT
Source organism: Strongylocentrotus droebachiensis (assembly GCA_035222895.1). Taxonomy (NCBI): domain Eukaryota; kingdom Metazoa; phylum Echinodermata; class Echinoidea; order Camarodonta; family Strongylocentrotidae; genus Strongylocentrotus; species Strongylocentrotus droebachiensis. Next base: position 163,879 of record JAVYIG010003192.1, read on the forward strand.
TACTCCCTCTTTCTGTGTTTCCTTATGTTATTCTTTGTTTTCATCATTCTATCACTTTCTCTTTCTGTCTTTCCTTATGTTATTCCTTATGTTATTCTTTGTTTATTCCTGTTATCACCTTCTCTTATGTTATTCTTTGTTTTTTATCATTCTATTACTCCCTCTTTCTGTGTTTCCTTATGTTATTCTTTGTTTTCATCATTCTATCACTTTCTCTTTCTGTCTTTCCTTATGTTATTCCTTATGTTATTCTTTGTTTATTCCTTTTATCACCTTCTCTTATGTTATTCTTTGTTTTTTATCATTCTATCACTCCCTCTTTCTGTCTTTCCTTATGTTATTCCCTATGTTATTCTTTGTTTCTTCCTTCTATCACTTTCTCCTTCTGTCTTTCCTTATGTTATTCCTTATGTTATTATTTGTTTCTTCCTTCCATCACCTTCTCTTATGTTATTCTTTGGACTATTCTTTGGGTTATTCTATTCTAAGGACGACATCTAGCTCCGCTCCTAAAGTTACGTCACCTAACATCGCGATGTTAAAGCTGCGAGCGTTTATACTTGCCAAACACGCCAAAACACGCCAAAACACGCCAAAAGATCACACTTCGTTTTGGAATGTTTGGGGCTTGGCATGTCTGCCGGTAAAGCGTAGTTGCCCTTGGTAACATCGCGGCCAGGCTCCGGTTTGGCATTTTTTGGCGTGTTTGAAACACAGTGTAAATGCCCCTGTTGATTCTGTGAATCCAATGGGGAGGTCATTCCAAAACTTAGGGCCCGTAAAAGTGATATTTTTTTGAGCAAACAAAGTTCGTGTAAGGGGAAGGTGAAATAGGTTACTTTGGCGAGTGGAATAAGAATGGATTGTATTATTACATACATGTACATGTATTATACATGTAGTGATATGGCTATACAGAATGGCATATTATTATTATAAAGCTGCTTACCAGGGAAAACAAGCAATTCATGAACCGGATTGCACCCGAAACTGCCTCGCCTCTCTGTCTAGCTAAAGTAACTTGCTGTTGGGGGTGTGATTTGGGATGGAGTGCAATACAGTGTATTCACCTATCCCTCTACTCCTTAGTCTGCAGAAACAGACTCTAATTTGACACTTTACCACATTTCCCAACGCCTTGAGCACAGCCTAGCTCTGTCAGTCTCTAGCTGTGTCCGGAGGAGCTAAAGTACAGAGCCTATGCAGTATGCTGTCAGCTTAGTCTCACTTGTGCAGACACTGTTATGCACAATGACAGACAAGGGTGTACATGTATGCCTGCAAACTATACCACAGAGCTCTACAACTATCAGCCGAGTGAGGTCAATTCCAGGGCAGTAGCTACACCTTTATTGCCTAGCTACTAGTACTACCATGAACTATTTTGGATGCAAATCCTCTCTTTCTGTCATGAATAATGCCTGGTCTCACACCTTAGCGTGAATGGGGAGGGAGAGGAAGGGAGTGATGTAAATGTTTCCAAGTAGAGTAAGATGGGATGATGGTGGCTTTAGCGTTGGGGCTTGCCATTTTTATTCTTAACCAATATTCAAAATGGTTATTGATGTGGAAGATGCAGTTCTCATGGCAACTGTTTTACATATCATCCTAATACATATGCTGGCATACATGTAAATGTACAGTAGAACTAAAAGAGAAGATTTCATTGTTTTAATGTCGTTTCCATTCCAATATTCATTTAATTCATTTATTAATCTTATGACAAAAAACGCAGGATCATTCACTCACTGTATTCTGTGTTCTGTCTGCATCATTTAATTACAAATAAATGATGATAATGATGATAATAATAATAAAACTAACAGTAATTATAGTAATAAAAATGATAATAATGATAATATAACCATTAGGCATCACATTCACTGATCAAGCTAAATACAGTTGTACATGTATTGTACATGTACATGTAGCACGCCATCCAACCTTCTCCAGACGTTTTCTCATTTGCACAAAAAATTCTCTGGGGGGCCCCTTTCTCGGAATATCTTGAGTAGATTCACCAGAACGTGCCCTAGCTGGCATGCTAAATGGAAGCGCTCAGCATGCATTACAAAATGTAATTGCTCATCAGAGCTTGCGCTCACATTGCATCGATTATTTTGCTTAGATTTCAGGGAAACGCTTCATTGGCTCATCAATTGATATCAGTTTAATATACAGCAAGCTGATATTTGCTGATTTTGTTTTCATGAAATGAGATTTACTAAGCTTCATGTACATGAACATATATATTATAGATCTATCTAAATGGATGAAATATCAAATTTACAAGGGGTATGAATAATTAGTTGTTTACTTTATATTTAAGGCCGGTTATTTACTGACAGACCATTTAGATTAAGAAAAAGATACGATCTGTAGGCCTTCCCATGTACTGTACATGTGTATGACAAAAGGATTATTAAATAAAGTCTGGGGGCCTTGAGGCTAGTCGTGTACATATAGCATCATTTTATCAAATACAGTATGTAGGCCATGGTCGCGGAAGGCTAAGATGTGTTATGAGCCTTGACAGATTGCCTTGGACATGTAAACATAAACCAGGCATATGGATGCTAATTTAATGCATTTAATAAACCAATTCCAACTGAAGTTCAGTACCAGTGACACGTACACTGAACACACATGCATGTATACACATTTAGAGTAGTGGACTCTATTATTATTACATTCTCTTTTTTCTTTATCTCTGGAGACTGTAATGATATGAGCGTCAGAAATCTATAGGCCTTCAATTTCATCATTATTATTTGCAATAGGCCAATAGTTAACAACTGAATTATAATTATTCATACATACTGTACATGTTCACCTTGTCAATTTGATGCTTTTGTGTTGTTAATAACTTTCCAATTAAAGATGGACTGGTTGAATTACCGGTAGTGTTTTTGTTGAATACTTTAAGATGTAAGCTTTAATATATGTCACATTTTCAAGAAACTAAAGTGGAGAGAAATCCATTTTTTCACATACAGTTATGAAGATTTATTTAACTGGACAGTGAGCAAGCGAATTGTGATGATACTTCTGACAATATGTGATGATACTACTATTTTGCACATGTGTAGATACAAGTATACCTGTAGAGGTACTGCACAGCATTTATCATGTTTGTGACATTATTAAAACATAGTACATACATCATTCTAGACTTACTATTCAAGTGCCCCAGTCCAGCACGGAGTAGCAGACTACCAGAAGGAGATTACAGCTTAAAAAGTGAGATTGAAAGAAAAAGAAAAATATAAGAAAATGAACATGAATAACATTACACTTTTGTGTTAATCACTGTTCAAATAGAGGGTGTTGCACAGTGACGCCTGCAAAGAAAACCATAAATATCTTTGTGGTTTGAGAATTTTCTCAGGATTTTTTGCCTGTTAGAGGGTAAGAATTGGCAGGAGTTAGCACCACAATTGCGGAGTTATCCTGCTATTTTGCAGGGTTAGTTAACCCAGTACTATAGGTGGGGTTAGCCAACTTTAGCCCACTTTGGTAAAAGCCAGTCTGAGCAGAAAGTGGAATAGGCTTAACCCCGTACTATAGGTGGGGCTAAGACCCCCCCCCCCCCCCCCTTAACCCCACCTATAGTACGGGGTTAAGCAAAATATTGCCAGTGTGAAAACAGTAATACTCTTTTCACACTGGTTTTGCTTAACCCCGTACTTTGCTTAGCCCCGTACTATCCTTAACCCCGGACTATTTTTTTTGGCTTTTCACACACGCTGTTTTTAGTCCCGTACTAGCGCCTATTCCGGAATAAGAAAATTCCCGCTGTTCTCACTGCATTTCGTTAACCCCGGATATCGTGCATGTTATGATTGGACATACTTCGCATCTGGCCAGCTGCGATACGCTCCATTGCGTAGTACCGGACTATTTTTTGTTTCTGTTCTCATTCATTTGCTTAGCACCGCAATTGCGGGGTTAGCAGGAGTTAGCACCACAATTGCGGAGTTAGCCCTGCTATTTTGCAGGGTTAGTTAACCCCGTACTATAGGTGGGGTTAGCCAACTTTAGCCCACTTTGGTAAAAACCAGTCTGAACAGAAAGTGGAATAGGCTTAACCCCGTACTATAGGTGGGGCTAAGACCCCCCCCCCTTAACCCCACCTATAGTACGGGGTTAAGCAAAATATTGCCAGTGTGAAAAGAGTATTAGAGTCACTTTAAAGCTTATCTGTACTAGCTTATAGGAGGGATTAGACCACCCTGCAAGGTCAATAAAAAGAGGATCATGGGGGACCATGATCATGGTCACCGATTAGGCATTGTTTTCTATATAGAGGGAACAAGTAGGACAGTGTGGCTTTAATATCAGGTTGGATTTCCCCTTTAATAAAATGTGTATGGCCTTCGGGAATCTCCTGTGGCCCTTGGAGTTGAAATTGAAGCATCATGGTTGATTGGTTGGTGAGCCTAATGTAAGAAACAGACACTAGAGATTGTCTCCTCCATGCAGAATTGATCTCATACTGTGTAATGGTAGCGTCTGGAGCCATGAGGGTCATTTAAAGGAATAGTTGAGTTCTGTTGCAGAGGGCGCTACACAAAATAATTTTTTTGTGAGATAATGAAAAACTGAGTGTCAAATTTGAAAGAACATACAATTTAAGTGACAAAATCAACTTTGTTTGATCAAAATCGGTTCAGAGACAGCTGAAATATCCATAAATATAACGATTTCTAATACTTGTGTACCACCACAAATACTAGACAATTTGAAAAAGCCGTTGAAAAAATGAAATAGCGCCTTTTACGTCGTATTTCAGCCAGTGCCGATGTTGGCTTTTTTGTTGTCATTTTCGTGTTGGTTATATTACGCACAACCAGCTGGCCCATGTATTGTTTGTTTTAATTAAATAATTAATTAACGGTCAGCATATTTTTTTGAAAGTGGAGCTGAATTGGTATGATCGTATTGGCTAAATTTCACACATTTTGGGGTCTAAAATTACTTTCATAGCAATGTTAGGTTCTAAAAGGGCAATAGAAATGTGATAGATAAGAATAAGAGCAATAACCATGCGCTTTGAAGGCATTTGCGGTCTGAAAACAGAACTCAACTATCCCTTTAAGTATTCTGTACCGCGATGTCAAATCATCCCACCGTATTATTTGTTTCTCCTGGATTTTGGAAAGGAAATATGGAGCATGAAGCACACTGCAGTACAGATTACTGTACTTCAAATTAACCAGACCTCAACAAAAAATGTACAACTCTGAGCAGTACTGTTGAATGTTTAAACAAAAACAACAAAAATGAAATTTAAAAAAATGAAACAAAATAAAATAAATTATAAGAAAATGAAAACAAATAAATAAAACAAATACACACAAATTAAATCTAACAAACAAACAAACCCCTTACTTTGTCAAACACACATTGAATAAATCAAGATGAAAACTTGATGGGATCTTCTTTCATGGATATTTCATGACTTATCGAAAATGTGCATGTAGGCCTACATACAGTGAACATGTACAATACTTTTTGACATGTTTACAAGCAAGGGAGTTGAAGTGACTCATTGAAATATGGAGGGGGCGTTTGAATCCAAGCTGTGATGCAACCATGTGTGCACTGTACATGTACATGTATGTGGTCAAATTGTTTTATACTGTATGTGGTCAAAATTGTTTTGTACTGTACGTGGTCAAAATGAGCAGTTGACAACAAGGACTACTGTACATATTGATGGTACAAAGGCGTAACTTCATATTTTGCCAAAATGAGTAGGCCTATTTGATATCAAAATGTTCAGAAAAATGTGGGCTTTCCAGGAAACACAAAGACTTAACTCCACCCAACACCCCATTGAAGTCAATGCCTAGTGAAACATAGACTTAACTCCTTAAAGGCCCAAGTGCTCAGTAACACATAAATCACTTTTTTCTAAAAAATGACCAAAATCATAATTGAGTTATGTCTTTGTGTCACTGACCCTTCAATATATTGTTGTGAATGTGTAAACTTCATGTAAGAATTTACACGTTTGAGAATTATCAAAATCATGTTAGATAGCATCATTTTATAAAACAAATAAAACATAATCTTATAAAACAAATAACACACATCAGTGAGGGCATTAGTAAGAATTACCCACACAAGGTACCTTTGAAACAGTCTAACACGCCCGAGGCGATAGCCAAGGGCGTTTTGACTGTTTTGAAGGTACCGAGTGTGGGTAATTTTACTAATGCCCGAACAAAATGATGTGTATTATTTGTTTTTTAAGATTTTGTTTTATTTGTTTTATAAAATGATGTTTTCTAACATGATTTTGATAATGACCGGTCATTACCATTGGATAATGACAGGTCATTGCCCAAATTACGCGCGATTGCGCGTTAGGCAAAATAAATGCCTGGTCACGTGTACGCTTTCAACCAATCATTTGATTAGGATCCACGTCATCATCTTATAATAGCCAATATCTCATAAAATCTACATAGACTGTACTATTCACCAATTTTTCTTTTTTTAATGTTTAAAGAAAGAAGTAGTGGTAACAATAGATGTACACAAAACCTTGATGGAGGCATATTCTTATACATTCAAGTATTTAAGTAAAGACATTGTATAGTTTTTGTTTTTCTTTAATTAGATATCATAACAACAATTATTTCTACTCTTCATTGGCTTTTGTTTGAAGTAGTGCACAAAATTATTTTTATTTTTTTATATTTTTTGCTTTCATTTATGTTTTCATTTGTATGTGTTAAAGTTGAATTGGGAAGAAAGTGATGAAAATATGCATGTTTGCTATTGTTGGAATGCTGATGACATAAGGAATACAATATATTGATTGACAGAAATTTGCATGTGTTGTAAAATTATTATTAGACTTAGAAAGATCAATAGTGTAAGCAGAGGAACCCGGAAGCGGTGATATTCTCGTTCGTGACGTAGTGTATGTGACGTATCTCCGTGGACTGTTCCTAAACCCGGAAGTACAACGTATTATTTCAATGTAAATACGTACACAAACATGGGTCATTTGTTTAGTAGATTTTGCAATTTTTGTGATATTTAATGAAGTGTTTTATCGAATATACAATAAAGTAATAAACATTCTTTCAATTATATAAGCATTGGTTACTTCCCGATGTTTGGTTTCCTTGAAATATTGACGTTTGGTACTGTAAAATTGATCGTCTTGCAGATCCTGCTGACACACCGGCTTCGCCTATGTTTTGTTTTGATAATTAGCGTAACTTGAATCTCGTGGCACGGCGAAAACTCGCGATAGCTCAGCTCAGCCATTCGTAGTGCAGTGTTCACTGTGTTTCGGTGTATTGCGGCGTGACATTTTTGGGAGATAATAGTTGTTTTTCTTGGGTTATAATTAGCTGAAACGTCTGTCAATCAAACAAATTAAGCAAGGAGACCGCGATCAGAATGCAGGTGAGCTACAACAGTTGTATTCCTCGGCTTGTAATTACTTCGTGTCTAGTTGAAATGTCTGTTGATCGAGAAAAAAACTCAGCAAAGAGACGGCGGGGTAGTGCGGTACTTTCTCTTCGCCATGCATGTTGAATCGACGATACAACAGGGAAGAATCGTTGGGGTAGGACGAAGAATCACCCCATTTTCCCCATCGAAGACTTCTTCAAATTATAATTTCAAGTGGCCATCCAGATGCTCAGAGAAGTCGAGCAACCTAGTAAGCCAAAATTGTAATTACTCCCTTTGCATATTTTGAGATAATGTTGCCCAACCCGCTGTTTGAATGTTTCCCTATGCACCCGCTGAAGCTCCGACGCCTTTCGCGTAGGCGTCGTCTCGGAGCTTCCTAGGGTAGCTGCAGCTGCAACTCCCGCATCACGATTCGATCAGCGTTTACATTCTTGTCGTCTTTACATTCGCCCAATTCACCATCATCTTCACTTTCTTTACCATCATCACTGCTACTAACTTTTTCTTCATCATACTCTATTCATTTTTAGTTCATCTGAGCTGTCTTCTGTCATTTTTACTGATGATTATCATCCCGATATAACATCTATACTTTCACTCTGATTATGTACCCTGCAGTGCTATCTGATTGCGAATAGAATGCGCGCGGTGACCGTGTTGTGAATAGTCCACGGAATGACGTCACACGCCCAAACCTCCTAATGGTATCGTAGACGAAATTCTCTCAGAAAAACTTGATTCTCGTAACTTCATTCCATTATATCTCATTCCCCTCATGTTTATTGACAATGAACCTAAAAACAAAAATGAAGAACTGAAAATAACCTTTCTAACGATACCTAATTCAATATGAATGGAAATCACCTTTAAATATGTATACTTTTTTTTGTTAAGTTTCAATAAAACCCGGGGTTGGCGCAATGCCTCTCAATCAATTAGTTAAATCACTTCCATAGACTTGTGCTTTAAAGAAAAAATATTTTGTTTGAATAATAGTTTTTAAATTGTGGCAGCTTGTTCCACTTATTTACAACTCTCTGGCTATGGAGATTTGTCCTGATGTCAAGACGGCTTCTTGTTTTGGCTAGCTTCATGGAATGGCCTCTTGTTCTATCATGGGTAGAGTAGTAGTAGCTCTAGAATAGAGTAAGACTATAGTAGGGGCACTGGTCCGAGAATAAGGATCGTCAACGATTCCGATTTCTGATCCACGTGTTGGCGATGCGCAAATCTGATTCCGCAATGATTTTCTTGATGCATTTCACGTTGACTTTGTACAGAGACTTTCACGTTATGAGCGATAAATCCTCGTGAAGGCGGACATCCCATAAAAAGTATAGACGGTGAACTGGGAGTATTTTATTATGCGAAATCCGTTTTTCGCATTGCCAGTGCGCGGATCGGGAACCCGAAAACTACAAATTAAGCGCCGAAGAAGAAAAAATATCAGCGAAAATGTAGACGATCCTTATTTTTAGGACGCATTTTGTCCGCGTTTACAAGGATATCCTCGCTCAATGCGGACGATCTTCATTCTCGGCCCCGCACCCCTTCTGACTGAGAGCAAGAGTTAAGACAGGGAAAAAAATAAATTTTGGGGGCTACTTTTCAAGCTTGCTTGCATGAAAATAACACTCTTTATTTTGTTTTGCATTGAACTCTATGCAGTTTTGGGGGGCTCTTTTTGGCATTTTGGGGGCTACTTCGCCCGAGCCCCTGTGTATTTTTATTGAGAGGATTCAAGGCCAAGTTTAGGCTCCACTTTCTCGAAAAGGACGTCCAACTCAGTCTTTCCCAATTCCACACTTGTAAACTAGTTTAGGCCCACTATGCATTGCAGGATTTAGAACTACTCAGATCATTTTTATTCACAATTAAATCTAACAAGACATCACATCACTAGACTGTCGCCCCATCCATGATCAAGCTCCCCCGAGCGGGAGCGCAGTCTCCAGTCCATTGCTCTTCGGAAACACGGAAATGCTGAATATGCAAGAGGTTGACTGTGCGCGCATCAACCCACAGTGCGTTAAACTTCATTTCATGAAGCTTGCACTTTTCAGGAAGAAGAAGTAGAAGGACTGTGATGTGCGTTTGTTTACATTTACCACTCTATTGTTTTGAGTCGTGCTCATTCACCATTTTCGAGCGAACGGCGCTCTAGAGTCTATAGCATGAACCTGATGAATATTCATATTTGCTGCGCCGCTACCGTGCATGCGTACTTTCTCTTCGCCATGTTGAATCGACGAGACAACATGGATGGCTCGGTTGAGGACGAGGAATCACCCTTTTTCCCATCGAAGAATTCTTCAAAAAGTTCAAATTGGGCGCGATGGCCAGAGGAGATGAAAAACATTGTACTTTTGTAGTCTAAGACTAAGTCAAAATTGTAATTAGATCTAGATCTACTCATCTAAAAGTTAGATCTAGTCTACTTCTGTTTCACATTTCGGGAAATATGTCGCGGTTATCCTATAGAGTCTACTTTAGTGTGTTTTATTATTTTGGGTTTCTAACTTCAGTTTAACCCTAAACCTAACCCTAACCCTAAACCTAAACCTAACCCTAACCCTACCCTAACCCTAACCCTACCCTAACCCTAACCCTAACCCTACCCTAACCCTAACCCTATAGATCTATAGATCTAGATCTAGACTAGATCTAGTCTAACCCTAATCCTAACCCTATGATTATGCTCGTAGAAATGTTAACTGAAGTTAGAAACCCAAAATAATAAAACACACTAAAGTATAGCTATAGGATTGCCTATGTCGCAAAACCCGCTGTTTGATTTGTGTTTCAGGATCTAACGTTAGATCTTGAGCTCCACACCCATTAGGCCTACCGGTAGGCCTATGCCCACTGTCAATGTCAATGCGCTTGGTCTTCGCACCGGCACTGATGTCGAAGCCGCGCCGATTCCAACTCGCCTCCATCCATAATTTCGTCCTTTCACAAACAAAAATGTCTCAAAATTTCTACTTACCAAGGTTAATCTGAACTTCTAAAGACCGAAGTACCGTCGAAAAATCTCTTGAGAATCCTGGCGATGGCTTGCTTCAAGAAAGTGTCAAAAATATTATCCGAGGTTACAAACTCATAGCTCTCTGTCATGTCACCAACAGTATACACATCTCAAATTGTTGTCATTCTTTCGCACTGACAAATCCTCATCCCAATTTTCTGTAGTCCCATTTCATACAAATTGCTGTTATCATCTCGGGCCAGCTAGCCAGCTGTGACGATCCACTTCAATCTTGAAGTATGATGGCGCTCTTCAAAAACATTACGGAGGACAGGGGAACTTTCAAGTTCAAGTTCAAGTTTATTCAAACCAATCAAACACAACATTTTACAATCAATTGACACAAAAGAAATAAAAAACATGATAGGTTTGGGACCCCGGAGAAGCAGAGCTTGTGATAAGGGGCCCCTTAAAAGGTACATAAACAAAAACAAAATAACAGTATTTAGAATAACCGATGACAAAAACATATTTACAATGATAACTAATGAGTAAATATGGGAACAGAAAAAAAGATAACACACATACACATACACACCCACCCACACACACACAGACACACCCACATACACACATGGCTTTCCAGGAATTACTTTAACATATTTTGTAATCTCTCAAAAAGATATTCTCGACATGTATGTTTAAACATAGGTAGTGTTGGACTGGATCTGATGTTTTGTGGCAACTTATTCCATTCTTTGATACAATTAATTACAAAAGAGTTCGAAGCAGTTTGTGTTCTCGCAAACGGCTGATGGATAAGATTTCTCTGACGTGTGTTGTACGAATGGACAGTCGAATTAACAATAAACGCATCTTTTAAAAATGAATTATTTTGAGCAGATTGAGATTTGTACATGAATATCAAACAATTCATGGAGACTAATTCATCAAGAGGCAACATCTGAAGTTGCACAAATAAAGGATTACTTGGACTTCTGTAATTTGAATTTGTAATGAGCCTGATAGCTTTCTTCTGAAGGACTATTAACTTGTTTATATGGCTCCTATACGTATTTCCCCATGCAACATTACAATAAGTTAAGTGAGGCATAATGATAGCATTATAAATAGTTACTAAAGTTTGCTCTGGTAAAAAGAAGCGTAACTTAAAAATCACACCATAACGCTCCCTGCCCCCAGCCACTAATGCGCAACACTCACCGGTGCGAACGGAGAGTATTGCGGACTGAGATGACAAGAGAGGGTGGCAAAACTGATTGTATTGTAATTGTAATTGTAATTGTAATTGTAAGTCCTGTTCACTCCCTCACTTTCTCATCGATCCGGACACTTATCTACTATCGTGTTTGCTTGTTTTTTATATTTTTTATTTTTATTTTTTAGTAACGGTATAGTTACAGACCTCCACTGATACAAAACCCTCATATAGTTATAATGAAAAATAGTTATTAGTTATAAGAAAATCTTTGTTCAGATTGCTTAATTTATATTAAACTAATTAACTTGCATAGAAGATATGTTGTAAAAATTGTTCCTTTTTATAATGTTGTATCCAAAAATATTAATATGAAGTATTACCGTCACCTTTTCCTTTTTTAAAGGAATTGTAGCACATTCTGTACACTTGATTTGAATGTGTACTATATTAGTTTGGATACTTATGGAAAATATTTTTAAAATATGTCTGTGTTTATAATGTATGAGACAATGTACTACATGTATGTTCATACTGTAAGAACAATTGTGTTCCTATTCATCATTTTGTATAATTATGAAAATCTGAATAAAGGCAAAAAAGCGATAAAAAAAATAAAACATGTGTATGATCGAATCTCTTTGAACATTACAAACACATTATTTTGACCGCACAGGCCTCAAAATAATTTCACGGATCATATCGATTGTGTTTCTTGACGATTTTTAGATCCAGAAGTCTGAGTAAAAATTCATGCAATACTAGTTTGATTTGTTTTTCTTCCTAAAATTAAAAGGGGACATAGGGTCTATAGCTTTACAAACTTTCCTTCACTTTTTCTCAAATTATGATGCAATTAAGAATGATTATATTTCTACAATTCTTTTATTATGTTCACTAAAGAAGTATGTACATCATTTAAAAATTGCATCATTCTTATCGATTTTGGTAATTTTGATACAAAATAGAAGAAAGTGGAAATAAATTTGAACCATTGAAACGAAATGTAAAATGAATTTTCAATAAATGTTCACTTGTACAGGCGCGACGGAAGCGGTTTGGGATGGGGGGGGGGGGGAGGGGCAAGCATTCCAGGGGGCTCACCTTTCAGGGGCAGTGGCGTAATGAGCAAAAACGTTTGGGGGCAGAAGAAAAATCTGCATCACCACCAATCTTACATGTTACAGCATACCCCACAGGAACGACTTTTCAAAATGGAGTGGGTAGAGCGAAGCGAGTGGAACTAATTGGCGTGGGTCCAGGGGCTTAATTTACCGTCCGCCCCATATGCAGGAATTAAGCTCAGGAGTTTTAGATAAGCATATTTAGATACCTTATTTGTCATACTGGCAGGTCACTAATAAGGTTTAGCATGAAGTTCAGGGGATTTAGGCATTTAATTATGGTCAGAAGCATCCAGAGGCCCTCCTAATTATCTAGGCCCTAGTGGGGTCCAGGGGGCGGAGCCCCCGTAAGCTCATGGGGTCTAGGCATTTAATTACGGACATATGAGCATATTTTGATACCTCATTTGTGACACTGGCAGGTCACTCCTTCTTTCTTTCTTTCTTTCTCTCTTTTTCTCTTTAACATACTTTTTCAAAAAAGGAAGGGTTCGAGCCCTGCCGTTCTGCAGGCGCTGACTGGCGCTGGCTCCAAAATAAGCATATTTTTTGCCTGATTGTAAATTTGGGAATCATTTTCTAACAAACGCATAAGAAGTATACTTTACCCCCCCCCCCCCCCCCCCCGCCCCCAATGAGAAAAAATCCCGGAAAATTATGTAATTTCAGCAACATTTATAAATCACTGGTATCGAATTAGAAATAAACCACGCTTGAATTTTATTTGGGGGGGCAACCGACCCCCGACCCCAACCCACCCCCTCCCCACCCCCATCAGTACGCCAGTGTTTAGAAGCCCATGTCTTCGATCTCTAACCCCTATAATAAGTATTAAGAAAAACACTTTCCCACCCTCTCACAATATTTTCACTATATGCGCGTATAGCTATATTACCTTCATTGATAATTATAGGGGCATGCAGAATTTTTAGGAAACTTAATTCCTGTGTAATCTCCTTTCTTTGAACGGAATATAATTTTTCAGGTTTTATTTTGTTTTTACTTCTTACTTAATGTTTTTTTTTCAGGGGAGCGAAAATGTGTGTGCCCCCCACCCCCCCCCCCCCCCCACCACCACCACCCAGCCTCCAGCTCCCCTGCAAATGTACATGCATATGCTATCATACCTTCTTTTTTTCATTTTAGAAACTTATCTGGCACAACGACACGTTAAAATAAACCTGCACACTAAATGTACAAAAATAGAGTACTTAAATATACCCCCTCCCCCTCCCCGGCAGCTATCTCTTTCCCTCCTTGTATGAGATTTCTCGGCCACATTATTGCTAAATTTCCTTTCATTCAACAACGAAAATGATATGATGTTGAAAAACATGCAACAAAACAAAAGAGAAATAAAGATAGCCCGCACAATCATGACTTGTATACAATAGGCCTACACTTCAAACCATTAATGACTGTAAGTATTTAGATTGATATCATAATGAAAAACATGCATCAAAATAAAAACGAAATAAACATAGGCTGTACAATCACAATACATTTTAAACCATAAGGTTAATCTCCGAGACGAACAAACCAAACACCAAGGTGAATACTCTGAGAGGTTTAATAGAAGGTGATCTAAAATAATGGACGCAGAGGCGATTGAGGGGGTGAAATTTACTGAAGTAGAAAACGTGAATGACAGCCCATGAGTAAAATAAAAACACAGATCGGGGGGGGGGGGGGGGGGGGGGGGAGGTAATAGTACTATACTGTCATGAAAGGAATTTTTTCCAGGCGAGGAGGGAAATGTACTACTCAAGGGTCAGATAGAGGTAGCCAAGCGTAGGATGCATTATTGCATACATTTGCATTTAACATGTATAGTATATGGGGTTTTGTTATGCATGATTTGGGGTTGGCTATTGATTGTAGATAGAAATAGAAATAACTTGCATACCCAGGAGGTTTTGAATGTTAAGGACCTGGCAAAGAAAGGGGAAAGGGAAGTTGCTGTAGAATAATGGGCAAAACCCTTCAAGTCAGTGCTACGGTGCAGACGTTTAATGCACGAGGTAGTTTTTATTTATATTAGTGGCAGAAACATTATTCTTGAGAAAGACTTTTTACGTCGGGGATTCTACGCAGTCTAGAGACTGGCCAAGCGACCAGGGAAGTCATCGACAGAGATCAAGATAAGCTGTCAAGTCGACGGGGATTCTACGCAGTCTAGAGACTGGCCAAGCGACAAGGACCAGGAGGGACTCACGAGATGGAAGCTGCCCTGTTATAAAGTTATGTTCCATTAAATTGTTTATGTGCTGTTGATGATTTTTTTTGACGCCACGATTTGTAGGCTGAATATTAAACTTTTATTTAAACTTATACAATTGTGTTCTGGTGTGGTTTTCTGATGAGGTAGCAGTGTAAATAATATAAAAAAAGTCACTCACGTGACATATACGAAAGTCTTATTTTATACTAAGATAGGATCACGCAACATGATCGTGTTAGAAGTTAGAAAGCAAACAAACGAAGGAACAAATAACTGGTATCGCATGATTCGCTTTGTACTGAAGGAATCAAGGGTGTCGATTTGTATCCGTGGTTGGGGGGGATGATAGGTGCCAAAATATTTTCGGCAATGGATCAAAGCAATCAAGAGGTAAAAGCTTGTGGCAGGTTGCACCCTCCCCAAGGGCGTAGCCAGGAGAGTTACAGAGCGCGCGAAGCGCGCTCCCTAGGGGGTTGGGTGCAGGGAGGGCCCTCCCCCGCGAAGCGCGGAAGCTTTGACGTTTCATTAACTTATTAGAGAAAGAAGACGATTCGTTGGACCGTTCTCGACTCTTATTCCTTGTTTGAATCAAGTTCCCCTTCCTCCGCGCGTAGCGCGGAAGCTCTGACGGTTCATTAGATTATTAAAGAAAGAAGGCGATTCGATGTACCATCCTTAATAATAATAATAATAGTTCGTTCTTTTATAGCGCATTTCAGGACCGAAGGCCCTCTCAAAGCGCTTTACAATGTACAATGTACGTTTACACAATAATTACATAATAATTACTCGAAGCATTCATCAAAGAGGTGAGTTTTCAGCGCTCTTTTAAAAAGTTCAACATCAGTCATGGAGCGTAGCGACACTGGGAGAGCGTTCCAAAGTTTTGGTCCACCACATGCGAATGCCCTGTCACCATATGTTTTTGTGGCTCCATGATTGAGGGTGAGAAGGTGTTGAGAAGATGACCGCAAACACCTTGGTGGGATGTACGGTGTGAGCAAATTTGAGATGTACTCTGGACACATGCCATGGAGAGCTTTGAAGACGATCAGAATCACCTTGTAGCGGATCCGTAGCTGAACTGGCAACCAGTGAAGATCTCTCAAGATAGGTGTTATGTGTTGAGACCTCTTCACTTTCGACACTAAGCGAGCTGCAGAGTTCTGAATCCTCTGTAGCTTACCTAGTTCTCTCTCTGGAGCTCCCAGGAGAAGGCAGTTGCAGCTGTCAAGCAGTGATGTTATAAAGGCGTGGACCAATATCTCAGTTGTCCTGCTATTGAGATAATGACGGACACGACCTATTCTTCTGAGGGCCAAAGATGCTTTCTTGCAAGTATTATTGACATGTTCTGCATAGTCAAGTGACAGTCGAGGATTACACCAAGATCACGAAGAGATGGGGATGGTCCAACTTGACTGCCACCAGATGTAATAGCGCCCAGTTCTTGACGTTGCCTAAAACGTGACGACACATGCAATACCTCCATCTTACTATCATTAAGTGTAAGTTGATTTTCACTCATCCAGCAACGAATGTCCAGTAGACAGAGTTCGAGTTTTGAGACCATTTGGTCCCTTGCCTGGGGTTTCATTGTGACATACAATTGTGTGTCATCCGCGTACATCATTGTTGAAAATCCATGGCTAAGGATTATCTTCCACAGGAGCGGTATAGCATATAAACAGGAGCGGACCGATCACCGATCCTTGCGGGACGCCCCATAGCAGCGTTCTGGGATTAGACTTCACATCCTGACTAACACACTCTGTTGTCTTCTCGAAAGATAGGATGCAAACCAGTCCAATGCCACCCCGGTAACACCGAATCTGTCTCGGAGCCTGGTAAGAAGGATGGAATGATCCACAGTGTCGAATGCCGAGGTTAAATCCAATAAAAGAAGGACTGCCTCATTCCCAGTATCCAATGACTGCAAGAGGTCATTCTGAACTCTAATGAGAGCAGTCTCTACGCTGTGGTGCTGCCTGTATGCAGATTGTCTAGATGGTAGTAGAGAGTTCGAATTCAGATACGTCATCAGCTGCTGACTTACGATCCGTTCTATGACTTTCCAGGGAAAGGTAAATTTGAAATCGGACGGTAGTTTTTAAGAGTCTCTGGGTCTACAGAAGGACTCTTCAGCGTTGGGATGATGAGTGCAGATTTCAGTGATGATGGAAAGGTTCCAGTCTGAAGTGACTGGTTTGTCATGTCCGTTAAAGCAGGAAGAAGGATATCCAAGTACTTTTTGAACACACATGCTGGAACAGGGTCAAGTGAACATGCCTTGATCTTATTTGATTTGATGATCTTGAGCACATCAGCATGGGAAGCCTTGCCAAACTTCTCAAATGAACAGAGCGGTTTGCTTCCAGCTACCAAACATGAAGAAGCCCCAGAAGATCCAGGTTCTTGATTGTCTACCTGTTCGTAGTTCCGCGTTCTTAGATTGACGATCTTACTTTCAAAGAACTGTGAAAATCTCTCAGACAGTTCTACTGGTGAAGTATGAAGAGGTAAGGTCTGTGAAGGGCTCTCCACTGTCAACCTTTGGATGGTTCGGAACAATTCCTTGTGGTCACAGCCTGAAATTTTGTCACGATGATAGTTTCTCTTTGCTTCCTTTAGGGCAGAATGATAGTCTGATGAAGCATTTTTGAGCAGCTGCTTATTTATTGTTGTTACACTGCTCCTCCATCTCCTCTCTTTCGCCCGGACATTACGTTTGAGCTTTCTTAGTGACTCGTCATACCATGGTGCATGTGGTCGTAGTCGAATACTCCGCTGTGATACTGGGGCATGCTTATCAAGAGTTGTGGACAGTGTTGCATTATAGAATTCAACCTTTTCATCCACATCAAGATCTGCAATATTAGTTGCTCTCTCAAAGCACGACGTAATGTCTTCCATGAATGTCTTGTAATCTATGTCTCGAAGATTACGTGCAGAGACTTGCTCTTTAGTTCCCTGCAAGCGTGGAAGTGCTACTGTGAAGGTAATGGCAGCATGGTCTGACGGCATGACAGGCAGGACACTTACGTCGTTGGTGGAGTGGTCAGTGTCCCTCAATATAAGCAAATCCAATGTATGACCATGGATATGAGTTGGCTCAGATATCTCCTGATGCAATCCAGCTGATTCCAACAGGTCAAGCATTGCTCTTCCATCCGTATCTTGGGAATTATCGACATGTATATTGAAGTCCCCACAAATCAACAGATGGTTGCTCAGCAAGTTAGCAGATTCTAGGAGTTTCGAAAATTCATCAAGGAATTTTCTGATGCTACCCCTAGATGGTGGCCTGTAGATGACAATCAGTGTAATTGGAACTTGGTCTGTAGAGAGAATCTTAACTTCCAGACATTCAAATGTCTCAAAGGTATAGGCTTTAGTTTTAGTGCTGTATTGGTTTTTCACTATGACGCAAATTCCTCCGCCTCTTTTCCCTTTTCTTGGCAGCTTCAGAAGTTGATGTTCACGCAGGGTGCTCCTAATATCAGCTAAAGCAGGTCCATCCCGGCTATCCCCTCGCAGCCAAGCTTCAGTAATAGCGAGGATGTCAAGCTCCTCTGTGAGCACTAAGTCACAGACTTCTGTAGGTTTTTTCATCATGGAATGTGCATTCCACAGGCCAATTTTCACAGGATTTTTTGCTTTAGGCGGCATCCTGATGTGGTCCAGATGAATAATCTTTCTTGCAGAAGATCTTTTGCACTTGGGATTATGGCGGATAGACTTCCTTCCATTGGAAATGATCACTCGGATCTTCTTTTGAAGCTTCGTCCATGATCTCTTTCCTCGCCTGGTGGGTTTGGCTGAAGAGATCCCAAGGTCTTTTAAGTAATGGTACACGTCGGGAGGAACTCTGACTTTCTTCAGCTCTGCTTTAATCCTAGTCAGGTCTTCGGGACTGTACTGAGTGGTGTTTTGTTGTACACACATAATAACAGAGAGCACAAAAAGTAGTATGCACAAGACTTGACTTGGCAGTATGTTCCCCATAGTTTTAGAGTGTAACCTACAAGCACCGAATCCACAACACGTTATTCACCAGTTAGTCATATGTCTTTCTACATCTTCCTCTCTCTCTAACCTCATCCAATGATACAAGGTATAGGAAAGGCAAGACAGTCTATAAAGTGAATGTCCAGATTCAATAGCATCATGTACAAGTACACCACTGTGTAAATGCGGTCAAGTTTGACCTTTTCTATAGCCAGTCAGATAACAAAAGAAATTGCTGCAATGTCCAACAATAGGTGGCTGGTCGGTCATGCATGCCTGTAGTAACATGGAGGAATAAGAAGCAATCTCAACCTGTATTTCCATGTAAAACTTTCCCAACTACTGCTGCTCAGTCCTGTAGATATGGAACTCCAAATTTGTCTAGTAGTGTCCTGGGAGCTATAGAAACAGACTGCTATCAAAATATAAATGCATTTATCCCACAATCCATGTAAATGTATCATGAAATGGAGAGCAGAAATTGAGTGCGACCACTAGAGCGCCACATATTAATGTTTGAATCAAGTTCCCCTTCCTCCGCGCGTAGCGCGGAAGCTCTGACGTTTCATTAGATTATAGAAGAAAGAAGACGATTTCATGTACCGTTCTCGACTCTTAATCTTTAATGTTTTAATCAAGCTCCACTTCCTCCGCGCGTAGCGCGGAAGCTCTGACTTTTCATTTGATTATTAAAGAAAGAAGACGATTCGATGTACCATTCTCGACTGTTAATCCTTGTCTGAATTCAGTTTCCCCCCTCCCGCGCGAAGCACGGAAGCTTTGACGTTTCATTAAATGATTAGAGAAAGAAGACGATTCGTTGTATCGTTTCAATGTCTGAGTGCAATTCGCTCCCGCCCTCCCGCGCGGAAGCTTTGACGTTTCAATAAATTATTACTCTTAATCCTTGTCTGTATTCATTTTCGCCCATCCAGCGCTAAGCGCGGAAGCTTTATTCTTTCATTAAATTATTAGAGAAGGAAGACGATTCGTTGTACCGTGTCCTTGTCTGAGTGCAATTCGCTCCTGCGCAAAGCGCGGAAGCTTTGACGTTTCAATAAATTATTAGAGAAGGAAGACGATTCGTTGTACCGTGTCCTTGTCTGAGTGCAATTCGCTCCCGCGCAAAGCGCGGAAGCTTTGACGTTTCAATAAATTATTAGAGAAAGAAGACGATTAGTTGTATCGTGTCCTTGTCTGAATTCAGTTTTTCCCCTCGCGCGCGAAGCGCGGAAGCTTTGACGTTTCATTTGTTTATTACTCCTTCTCTTACGTCTGAAATCACTTTCGCCCATCCCGCGCATAGCGCGGAAGCTTTCATGTTTCATTAAATTATTAGAAAAAGAAGATGATTCGTTGTATCGTGTTCTTTGACGTTTCATTTAATTATAACTCTTAATCATAGTCTGAATTCAGTTGCCCCCCTCCCGCGCGAAGCGCGGAAGCTTTGCCGTTTCACTAAATTATTAGTGAAAGAAGACGATTCATTGTACTGTTCTCTATATTAATCCTTGTCTGATTTCAGTTTCCCCACATGATGTACGTATGGAACGTTCGTTCGCAAATCTTTGCATGCACAGCCCGAGTGGTGGGTAGCATGTTATTTCCCGGCAGTGCTTGTCGCAATAGCTTCTGGAAAGGAATTGTATACTACTGTTAGTGTTAACGGCCACTATTTAGGCCCATTAGTGACTATACAAAATATATGCTCTTCCTGGCTATTTGGTAATGTGTCAGTTTGCAACAGAAATGGAGAAACGCGAATTTGTTGAAAATCTTGTGATATCACGAACATTTATAAATCACTTGTATGAAATACGCCAGTGACATAGGCCTACATCAGCTTTTTAATAAAACAAAAATAAGTTGTGACATAATAATATTTATTCCAAAAATGAAGTTTTTAAAGGAAATATCAGGAAATAAAATGAGTGAAAAAAATAAAAATAAAGATACAATGACGTGAATTTTAAAAAGGGTGAACGGAAACAACATAACAACTAGTGAACTATCTTATAAGTCATACTAATGTCCGAAAATCTTTCACCTTGTCTCCGATCTTATCACGAATTTGTCACAGAGTTCATTTATGTTTACATTGTCCCGGATTTTCTGATGTTGCAGATTGCTACTTTTGCGCTTCGCGCTTAACATTTAGCTCGTTGCTTTTTAACGCTGCGTCTTTGCATCTGCCAGATGCAAAGACGCAGCGTTAAAAAGCAACGAGCTAAATGTTAAGCGCGAAGCGCAAAAGTAGCAATCTGCAACATCAGAAAATCTGGCGCACTGCATTTCTATGATGCCGTTGATTGAACAAAGTGAATAAATTCATCAATTCCTGATGAAGCCGCATGAACGAGAATTCAATTTATTCTTGTCTCATATACGGTTGTCTCATTTACTTCGCATATATGTATGTATTATGAAAATGAGATAACAAAATGAGTATATTGACGGTCATCTTGCGAGTAATAACCATTACCTACTCTCATCGGGCTCTCATCATTAATTTCTCTTTTTTTTTGTTTTTTTTTAGGGTGAATTATTGGGGGGGATGATTGTACAGGCCATCCCCCCCCCCCACCTGAAATATTGGGGGGCCCTATACCCCCCCATCCCCCCCGGGATCGACACCCATGGAAGGAATACAACAAAATTGGTAGTCTAATCAACCCTTTTGACGATATATGAAGAAAAAAAAGTTATATGTGGAGGAACGGCGGTAATGATGGAATGTGTGGGAGCGAGGCGACGCCCCTGTCGTGCTAATGTTCATTATTTTAGCAAACTTGAGCAGTGACATCAGCAAGTGGAGAGGGTTTAAATTCCGGTTATAAGTATTATTTAACAAATCAATGTTTAGAAAATAAATGTATATATATATGCAAAATTATTTTTGTTTAGATTTCCACATCTAATCATAATTACCAAATCTTCGGAAAACGGATCGCAGGTGAATCGTATAAACAATGCCATATCTATATATATGCCGTTTCAATATCAAATTGTTACCTATATGTTCACTCATATTGAACGAGGCAGTCATCGAATTTACATGTGGTCAATCTTCATTATAGCCCAGAAATCAATCAGACATAGGGGTATCGGAATTCTCTACCTATATATTCGAAATATAAAATCACAAAAATCCTTTAAAATATTACTTAAATGTGTTATCATTTCACAGATGTAAGATATTATTTACATAATAATCTATTTATCAGTTCTCTTTATATTATTTTTTTTCTTTTTTTTCTTGTTCTTTGTAAATAGGGTAAAAAGTTCACAACCCTTAAGTAATTATATTTGTTATTTATTATATATTTGAAAGGTGTTGTAACTATGGTTGTAACGATTCAAGCTTTATTTGCTCATGTTTCATCAGTGACTTTGAGCGTGTTCAGTAACTTGAACGTATAATAGTTGCAACTTGTCTTTGATGAAAACCGTTTTTTGTTATAATATTATCAGCTTTAATGTAAAGTCAATTCAAAAGGATTGTAACATTGAAAACGATTTGTTATATTATATATTTTTTTTAAATTTGAATTGTGAACATGCTAGGCTGTGACCGCGCCGTTTGTCCTACCAGTTTCGTTTGTCCGTCGGACATAATATGCGGGTTTTCTGCTCGCACGGATCGTCCGTGACTCGCACGGATCGTCCGAGGGACGATCCGTGCGGTTTGCTATCCGCACATTTTGTCCCCCCATTGTTTTACGTGTATATTTGATAAAAGGAAGCAACTCGGCAAATCAATGTATTTAGACTCATTGTAAATCATGTGGTTGACATTTTTTCTAGAAATTACATAATAATAACTCTACAATTTTTTTAAAGCAAATGGGCCAGTCCTTTTGAAAGTAGAAGTGAATATTTTCTTTAAAACCTTTATTTTATGAAGGCATACTCGTGATATCGGCCCCACAACTGTTGTAATCGATTATACTTTTGTACGTGGCTTCGTACATCAACCAACTCACTACTAGGCCCCGCTCCAAGTATCCTGGGGGCGTTTCGAGGTTTAATGAAGGAGTTAAATGGGAAATGAAAGTGATTAAAAATGGGGTTGAAAGTGAGTGGGGGAGGCTAGAGTTTTTAAGATAAGGTAGAGCGTAGCAAAAATTGGCGGATGCTCAGGGGGTAGGGGCATTTAATAACGGTCAGATGAGCATATTTTAATACCTTATTCATGACACTGGCAGGTCACTAATTGGCGTATGGTCCAAGGGGCGGAGTCCCCGGAAGCGCAGGGGTTTTAGGCATTAAAATTAAGGTCAGATTAGCATCCAGGGGCCAGCCTTAGGTCCCAAGGTGGGGTCCAGGGGGCAGAGCCCCCGGAAGCTCAGGGGTATGGGCATTTAATTACGGTCACATGAGCATACTTTCTTTTCTATTTCTTTCTATTTAATTATCTTTAATATACTTTTTCAAAAGTGTGGGGGGGGGGGGGGGGGGCTCGAGCCCCCAAGCCCGCCGTAGTAGGCATCTAAATAGTAAATAAGCACATTTCTTGCCTGACTGTAAATTTTGATATTTGTCATTCTCCCACAAACGCATAAAAAGTATAATTTACTAAAAAGTGTGGAAAAATCCCGGAAATTTAGGCCGTTTCAGCAGCATCTGTAAATCACTGGTATCAAATTAAAACAAAAAAATTCACTTTTAAAGTTTATTTTGGTGGGGGGGGGGGGGGGGTAGCAACTGGCTGATTATGTAGACCTATGGTGTCGAGGGGCTCTTTCTTTATTTTTGTTCGGTAATAAATAAGGTTAGTTTATGTGGGTGTCACTCAGGCGCGGACATACGGGGGGCGACAGACCCGACCCCCCCCCCCCCTCTTTGAAAAAAAAAGAAAGGAAAGAAAAAGAAAGGAAAGGAAAAAGGAAAAAAAGAAGGGCTAAAAACACGAGTTAGAAGTGGACCAATCAAGGCGCTCACTTATCCGTTTCAGGGGAAAAATACACGGGGGCTCGGGGTGAATCAGCCCCCGAAATGCCATTTTTTTTCCCCTGATCCGTATATAGGACAAGGCCCTGGGGCAGCTAGCCATACTCCGATATTTGGGTCGTTTTCCGATCAGAACTAGCCCTAACTATCATTCCAGGATTTTGTTTCAGAACCTGAGACAAAGTCACCCAATCCCTTTAAGTTTAAAAAAGTAGACTTCATTGACCCCCCCAGCCCCAAAATTGTGTTCGTGCTGATGGGTTGAGGGAAGTGTATGCCGGAGATATTGACTTTGTAGCATTAACTCGGCAGCTAACAAACCTCCAAGACGTGTATGACGATGAGAGGAAACCTATCAAATACATTAAAACAATCTGTGAGATTTTCAACAACAGTCCAATCTATAAGATATCATTCTCAGAGGTACACATTCTTCTTCTCATTTACCTTACCATCCCGGTTACAACGGCAACTTGCGAGAGAACATTCTCTGTCTTGAAAGGGATCAAAACTTATCTGATAAGTACGATGACCCAAAGAAAGCCAAAGGTCTAGCGACGCCCCTGACGACACATCAGGCCTATACTTGCGTTTTGTGAGAGGCTCAAGTATCCGGGCCAGCTATTTATAGTTGAGTAATTTTTGAAGAAAAACAAAACGAGTACTCGCTCTCCAATCGTATTGGTTATTTGGGAATTTCGAATGTCATCAAATATGTTTTTTTCCTTTTAACACAATGATTGTTTTGCGACTCAATTCAGGCCTGACTAAATATATTTTTTTTTCGTAAGGCAACAGACAAGTAATTTAGTCATATACCTGATTAACATTTGAAGATTTCCTACACTATTGCCTGGCCGTAAGTAACCCATATTTGAACACTAAGTTGCACCTGAAATTGCAACATGTGCATTATAAGCTCAAAATGCTTTTTTTCATACAAATACACCAAAAAAAATCCAAAAAGCTTGAATGCATACTATTTCACAAGATGTAATTAAACAATATGAATGATATTAATGATACACTTACATGTACATGCAAATGCATGATCATTTTTGCGCTTCTTGCTCCCAGCAGGATAGTTTCCTTCTACATTTAATTTTGTTGCTGTTGTGAGTTTATATTCATATTTTTGTTATCAAACAGGAATAAATAAATGAATATATAAATACATTTGTACAATGATAGTTGTACAATGATGATAGAAGAACCAATGAAAATCGCAACTGATCTTCCTTAATTCTTTTTCTTTTCTTCCTCTTTGTTTTCTGTCCCTTTCTCTCCTCTTTCCCTTTCACTTCCCTTCTCCTTCTCTCTCTCTCTCTCTCTCTCTCTCTCTCTCTCTCTTTGCTGAGGGGGGGGGGGGGGGTAGGGGCAGAGGCAAAGGCCTTTCTCCGCGATCCACATCTTGTTTGCAGGAAAATTGCAACTGATATCCCTTCTTTTCTTTTCTTCTTTTGTTTCTTTCCCTTTCATTCCTTCTCTCTTGTTTTGCGGGGGGGGGGGGGGTGGGGGGAGGCAACAGCATGAGCGGCAAGGCCCTGTCGGACCCCTTTTTCTTTTCTTCTTCCTTTCCTCTTCTCTCTTCTTTTCCTTCCTTCTCTCTCTCTCTTTGTTTGCTGAGGGGCCAGGGGAGGGCAGGCGAAGGCCTTTCGCCCCCGATCCACACCGCGTTGGTGGGAAAAAAAATCACAATTGATCTCCGTACCTTTCTTTTCTTTCCCTTCCCCTTCTCTTCTTTTCTCTCTGGCGGTTGGGGGGGGGGGGGGTCAAGGCCCTCCCCCCCCCCCCCCCACCCCTTGATCCGCGCCGGGAAGACCTGTAGTGTCATCCCTAGCTAGCTGGCAAAGCTGAATATGGGTTATCCAGTCGTTTCATTAATTAAGTATATTTATACTTGTATTGATGTATACGTGTGGACTAGAGTACGGACATTCGGTGCGACAGGCGGACTATTGGTGCGAGACCTCTTCCGCACCGATCGTCCGCTCTCGATCGATCTCTAATGGGGGGACGATCGGTGCGGGTAACATTCTACGCGGTCACACCGGCCGCATAAAATCTCGAGGGGGGGGGGGGGGGGGAGGAACTGATTTCAGATAAGGATTAAGAGTCGAGAACGGTACAACGAATCGTCTTCTTTCGATAATAATTTAATGAAACGTTAAGCTTCCGCGCGAAGCTGACTTCAGACGACTACAGCCGATGACTTCAGACGAGGATTATAGGAGTCGAGAAAGTTACAACAAATCGTCTTCTTTCTGCAGCTGGGGGGGGGGGGGGGGCCGAATTCAGACAACTGAGGATCAAGAGTCGAGAATGGAACAACGAATCATCTTCTTACTGAATTTTTTTTATTAAGCTATGTAAGGTCAAAGTGTCCGCGCTTTGCGCGGGAGGGGGAAAACTAAATTTAAACAAGGATTAAGAGTCAAGAATGGAACAACGAATCATCATCTTTCTTTAATAACCTTATTAAACTATGAAAGGTCAAAGCTTCCGCGCTTCGTGCGAGAGGGGGGGGGGAGGGACTGAATTCAGACAAGGAATAAGAGTCGAGAATGGTACAACAAATCGTCTTCTTTCTCTCATAATTAATGAAAGGTCATTGCTTCCGGGGGAAAACTGAATTCAGACAAGGATTAAGAGTCGAGAATGGTACAACGAATCGTTTTCTTTCTCTAATAATTTAATGAAAGGTAAAAGCTCCGCGATTTGCGCGGGAGGGGGGGGGGGGAACCGAATTCAGACAAGGATTTAGAGTCGAGAATGGAACAACGAATCATCTTCTTTCCGTCTAATAATTTTTATTTATGTTGATATGTCATGTTCACAGTAAACATTATTCCAGTCATAAATGAACAATCTAGCTAACTGCCGACACTTCGCACCCTACTACTTTTAGTGGGTGGATGACCTTCTTCAATTTCTGTTTGAAATACATTTAGATGTTTGAATGACAAAATATGAGTTGTATGCAGCCCTGCATGCACATCAACATGAATCAACTTAAAATTTGGATGTCACCGACTAGTCTGCAAGCACAAACCCTGGTCAGTCGTAAAAGTGAGTCTGCACTATAAGACTACCATAGGCCACGTACTGGACTGACACAACCAGTAGGTAGCTGGGCTAGACTTCTCTCAAGGCACAATGATTTTTTGATAAAGTGTCAAATTAGGGTCTGTGCCTGCAGACTAGTCACCGACCTAGCTGTCAACGATTTGAAGCCGATTCGGCTTTTATTGAGACGAGAGGGCTTAAATGCACTAAAATTCCGGTTATTAGTATTTATTTATTTATAAATGTTTAGAAACTAAATATGAAAAAATATTTTTGTTTAAATTTCCATATCTAATGTAGTCTAGATTAACCATAGAGATACTTAAAGGTATTACAAAGTTTTGGGAAATTTTGAAAAATGGGTGGATAGTGATTCTTTACAATTTTAATATATTTGGATGCCCCTGTGGATGTATTAAAAACACCCGAAATTTTAGCCCCTAAAACACTTTTGCTTTCGAGAAAAATTGAATATAAAGATTTACCGGTGCTCCCGGTAAATTTTGATAAATTTCAAATAGCTCCTACGGCCGTACAATATGGTAGCTGCGACCATTAAAATCTCAGAGTATGTAGTTTTGGTATATAATTTCCGAACGAGAATAGCTAATCAGTCAATTTTAGTCAATAAACATTTTGTTATAGCTTAATTAATATATTGACCTTGAGAGGGAGCTATTCAACATAAAGTGTTTATTATTTACAATTTCATAACTTTAGAGTCGATTTCGACCGCGACAACGATCACTGAATATTGTAGGATCGTATATGCTTCCAATATGTTCATTTGAACCAAATTCATGACCCCATACCAAAACTTTGTATTACCTTTAAGTAGTATATATCTCTATGAGATTAAATCTTCAAAAATCGGATCACAGGAGGATCTTCAACAAATTGTGTACCGAGTTGGTAAGATGCAGTGCCGAATATTACTTGTGCGAGCTCCGCTGTAGAAAAGCACGTCTCAGATCTATCTTTTATCTATTTTTTAACCCAGCAAGCTGCAGCTAGCGCCTCTGATCTTCTCTTTAATACGTCTGCGATTTTCGGAATCATGGGTGTAGAGGTTAACACATATAAAGATGGTGACTGTAAGTTGAATCGTTTATGATTTTGCTATGAACAAATGGTGGTGGTGCATGGTGCTAATTTATCATTGTGATGTGTGAAACAAGTCTGATAATATATTGACGACTGAATGAGCGTGAGTTGCGCGGGGAGTTGCGGTGTGTATTGCTGGCACGTGTGACGTGCTGAGCTGATGAGTGTTTAACTCCATGCGTCGGAGCTTCAGAGGGCCGAGGGTGAACAGGAAAGCGATTTAAACAGCGGATTGGGTGACATTATCTCAAAATATGCAAAGGGAGTAATTACAATTTTGCCCTACTAGGTTGCTCCACTCCTCTGGGCATCTCACCGGCCACTTGAAATTATAATTTGAAGAAGTCTTCTAGTAGATCTAGACTAATCTAGTAGATCTAGGGTCTAGTAGTAGGGTGTCTGAATGATTTTTCAATTTTCAATTTGGGATCGTTTTTCACCATTTTTGTTTGATATTTGAATAAAAAGTGTAATCAGAATAATACATTTCAAATTTGAAGCTTCACCGATGTTTCTATCAAAAGATACAGCCCCTCCAAAACGCTGGTATATTCATATCATTTTGGTCAAAATCAACGAAAAAGACATCCACGCAGAGTGCTGTTTTGCTAAATTTAGCCAAACAGCTGTATCGCGCGATATGCAAGCGTATGCACATCGTACGCATGCTGCTAAGCCAATCCGCGACTTGCAGCTTGAGCCACGTTGTCTCCGCGATGCCTGCCATTGACTAGTATGGATAGCCGTTCGCGCAAAAAAAACAGGAAGTGACTACACGTTATAGTCAATGGCAATATCGCACGTGCACGTGCACGTTGTCTCCGCGATATTTGCCATTGACTATAACGTGTATTTACTTCCGGGTTTATTGCGCGAATTGCTAGCCATACTTTTATTCACTATAATGTGTAATTGACTTCCGGGTTTCGTTCGTACGCGGAGATGTTACGCGATGTAACCATGGTTTGGACTGAGCGGAGCGCACGCCCCCTAATTAGCTGATCCACCAAATAGCGGGAAGGGTATTTTTAAACTGTAATCAGTTGTGATCCCTGGGGGCTAGCGAAAATATGAGCGCATAGAATTGTTCCTTAGGACTGGGACTACTTATCGATCGGGGCGTCATATCTCAAAAGTGGCAAACCTTAAAGTTAGCCAGGACACAATGTTTAAATTGCTGTTTTAACCAAGATATGTTTAGAATTTCGAGACAACGCCCCTTTGGAAATATTGGAATTCACCTGCTCTTTCATATGACACCTCATTTATTGAGTATCACCTTCAGGATCACAACAGATAAAGGTTTGAATCTTGAATTGAAAAAAAAAACTTGACTTTTTTTTGCATGGTCGCGTAGTACACGTAGACTGCATAGGGATGCGTGCAATCTCTATGGGAAGAATTTTAGCACACAACATCGGGTGCGCGATCAGACACCCTACTAGTAGGGTCTAGGGTGTCTGAACGATTTTTCAATTTTCAATTTGGGATTGTTTTTCACCATTTTTGTTAGATATTGGTATAAAAAATGTAATCAGAATAATACCTTTCAAATTTCAAGACTCACCAATGTTTCTATCAAAAGATACAGCCCCTCAAAAACTGTGCAATATTCATAGCATTTCGGTCAGAATGGACAGAAAAGTGGTTCACGCAGAGTTATAATTTCTGCTCAAAAGCTGCACAGCTAATGCACAGCACGATATGCAAAGCGTGGAGCAAGGGTATTTTCAAACTGTTGGAACAAATGATCCCTTGGGAGTTGGGACTAGAGAAAAAATAAGTGCATGGATATATTCTTTACAGCTGGCCCAACTTATCCCTCGGGGTGGCAGTTCGTGAAATTGGTAAATCTCCGAGTTACCATGGAAACGATGTTTAAATCGCTGTTTTGAGCAAGATATTTTTAGAATTCCGGGGGTGGCCCCCTATGGGGAATATGGAGAAAAACCTGCTCTTTCATATGACCCCACATTTATTGAGTTTCACCTTCAGGATCATTTGTTATAAAGGTTTGAATTTCAAATTTTTTCATAAAATCATTGACCATTTAGCATGAGCGCGCAATGCACATGGACTCCATAGGGATGTGTGCAATCTCTATGGGATGGATTTTAGCACACAAAACTGAGTGCGCGATCAGACACCCTACTAGTAGGGTGTCTGAACGATTTTTCAATTTTCAATTTGGGATCGTTTTTCACCATTTTTGTTTGATATTTGAATTAAAAAGGTAATCAGAACAACACATTTCAAATTTCAAGTGTCACCGATGTTTCTATCAAAAGATACAGCCCCTCCGAAACGCTGGAATATTCATAGCATTTTGATCAGAATCGACGAAAAAGACGTCCACGCAGAGTTAAGTTGTTTTGCTAAATTTAGCCAAACAGCTGTATCGCGCGATATGCAAGCGTATGCATAGCGTACGCATGTCATGCGCAACTTGCAGATTGAGCCACGCTGCCTCCGCGACATGTGCCATTGACTAGTATGGTTAGCGTTCGTCGCACAATAAACCCGGAAGTGAATACACGTTATAGTCATTGGCAATAGGGACTTTTAGATTTGCACGTTGACAGCTTTGACTGCAACGTGTGACGTCATTTTAAGGCACTGCGCATGCGTCACGTCGTCTCAGTCGGCGATCGAGAATGCGTCAACCTTGATTTTCCTAAATCTAGTACGGTACTAGTATATATGCCGCGTGCGCATAAAATATACAGTTCCTCAGGTAGACAAAGGAACATCCCTTCCCTGCTAGTATGTACAAATGTGTAGAACAGGTGTCACATGCATATTCACCTGTTTTACACATTTTTACATAATAGCAGTGAAGGGATGTTCTACCACAGCAATAGGCCATTTTCGTAATGTAACCAAATTAATGCATAGGTCTTTGTGAAGTGCCTCAATACAAACTATTTCATTCACCTGATAGGAATAATAGTATTTCAAGAGACAGCTCGCATCTTAACTGCATACATTAGTTGTTGCCAGGTTGGACAAACATTATGGTTTGACCTGCCTAGCAACACTTAATATATATGCAGTTGCATTCTGAGTATTGAAATACTATTATTCCTATCAGGTGAATGAAATAATTTGTATTGAGGCACTTCACAAAGATCTATATGCATTAAATTTGGTTACATTACGAAAATTGCCTATTGTTGAGGGTAGAATGAGGAACTGTATATTTTGTCCTCTTTCTTTGTCTGTCATGTTCATAGTGTTACTTCCTGCATGCCTGTATATCGTCGAGTGCAATCTAAAAGATTTCTAATTGTAGTCAACATGGGCAGTTGAGTACGTTGACACGCATGATCAGTCGGCGTTCGTCGTGTTCTGGACCACTCAATCTAAAAGTCCCTATTATCGCGGAGACAACGTGCATGTTGTCTCCGCGATATTGCCATTGACTATAACGTGTATTCACTTCCGGGTTTATTGTGCGGAACGGCTATCCATACTTTCATTCACTATACGCGCAGATGTTACGCGATGTAACCATGGTTTGGACTGAGCGGAGCGCACGCCCCCTAATTAGCTGATCCTCCAAATAGCGGGAAGGGTATTTTTAAACTGTAATCAGTTGTGATCCCTGGGGACTAGCGAAAATATAAGCACATAGAATTGTTCCTTAGGACTGACTGGGACTACTTATCGATCGGGGCGTCATATCTCAAAAGTGGCAAACCTCAAAGTTAGCCAGGACACAATGTTTAAATTGCTGTTTTGACCAAGATATTTTTAGAATTTCGGGGGCTATGCCCTTTGGAAATATTGGAATTTACCTGCTCTTTCATATGACACCTCATTTATTGAGTATCACCTTCAGGATCACAACAGATAAAGGTTTGAATCTCGAATTGAAAAAAAAAACTTGACTTTTTTTTCATGGTCGCGCAATGCACGTAGACTGCATAGGGATGCGTGTAATCTCTATGGGAAGAATTTTAGCACACAACATCGGGTGCGCGATCAGACACCCTACTTCTAGATTAAAATACCCTTCCCCCCCACTTTTTTTGAATCGGCTAAGTACTATAGTATTAGGACCCGGTTTTCGGCCACTTAAGACAAAATCCTATTTTTTGGACTCTTTACTTCCTATTTATTATCATTTCTTGTTCAAATCATGAAGTAAATATTATTATTATTTAAACAAAAAAAGAATCCCAGAAAAAAATCACGAATTGCCATGACAATATTCATTTCAATTTTCACTGTTTTGGAGCCAGTTATCGGCATAGCGAACCAGTTTTCGGACGCATGTACAAAGTCAATAGGAAGCGCTCGCGCGCGCCGTGCGTTTCCGCGCTGATGTATAGCACAAGCGGGCGGAGCAGGTATCCCACGCCGGAGCTCCCGGGTGCTCGCCTGGCCGAAGACAGGCACAGCGGTGATCGGAAGTTGGAATCTGAATTAGACAGACATATTGTGTGTGCGTGGCAGGGTCCGGCTGCATTGATTTAATACATGCGATGAGATACTTTTGAGCTTGCGACCAACACAAAATCGGGCTCTAAATCTGAAAAATACTTGAAATAAAGCTCATTTTATGGTACCCATATTTCTTACATACACGCGTAAGAAACTCGATTTTTCAGATTTGGGTAGCGGGACCGCCGATTACATCGCTAAAATGTGATATTTTAGGATATATTTTCCATTGCAAATGTGGTTCTTCAGTGACTCTGGCATGGTATGGTATGTGTGGGATATGTGATATGCTATTATGCGATGTATTTTAAAGGGATTTTACCATGCATCCAATGGATCGGCCGAAAACTGGAGCTGTCCGATTACCGGCTCCTTTACTCTATAGGGAGGTGTGATTCAGCTCTGCTCAGCCCAAATCCATGGAGAGAGCGCATAAAATCTGCAAATGCATATGTATGCACGGTCTGTAGCAGTAGCTCACATGACGTTTAGCGCGACACGAAGCAATCTTCGAGGTCTATACCATATTTGCCGGCGTAAAGGCCACAGTATTTTCGGAAGGGAAATATCAAAATGTCTGGGTGCGGCCTTTGCGGTCAAAACAGCACGTCCATTCGGTTTATGGGACTACAATGAATATACAATGGAACAGGACATTTGTAGAATAACTTAGGTCTACCAAGAATTTGATGTTGCATTGTTGACATGAAGACGAAAATAAACTGCATAATTTATTTTTCTAACAAAGTATAGTGTTCCGGGCGGATAATACTATTAGATTACTGGGGAATTACTACTAAATTAACTAAGGCGAATATAAGCTCAAGTAAGGGTAAATCCTACCATAAGCTTGTAGAACTGTACGTCGGAGACTTGATGTCACCGTCGGTGGAGCTCCACTTGCAGCGTAGATTCGGGATTCAAGGAGAACATAGCACTCGGCGTGTAGCTCGGTTGCTGGTCTCTGGTCAAATCTGCCATATCCAGTATGGGATATGGCCAGGGAAACAATCTGCGAGTGCCGCAGCGCCCGAGCCTAACAGGCTCGGGCTCGGGCTGAATCACTTTTTTTTAATCGGCTAAGTACATGTAGGGAGGCGTGACTCAGCTCTGCTCAGCCCAAATCCATGGAGACAGCGCATAAAATCTGCAAATGCATATGTATTCACGGTCTTTATATGGTCATTTTCACAGTAAAGGGTGTAACTTTTCTCAAACAGGGTCAAAATTTCAAAATATGTTTTCATAATCATTTCTACTAAAATTAGTACTATAAGTGTCTAAATTATGGATTTTTTTTGGTTCTGGAGCTTAAACTACATGAGAAACCTGGAAAAATAATGAACAACTGTGACAAATATGATAAATTTGAACAAAAACAAGATTTTAATTCTATCAACTTAAATGACAACATTTGTTCTCCAAACATAATTAAATTGCAATTTTTCATTTGCTATTCTAATGTACTTAAAGGCTTATAAAGCTTTTTTGGTCAAACTTATTTGGTCTTTAAAAAAATTTAATGCGTTTGTCAAATTCAAGATAAAATATGACTTTGACATTTAATTTTTCAAATTTACCTATCTTCCAAGAGGGGGAGCAAGATACAAATTATTATACAAATACCATTCATTGAAGGCTAACTACCATGCAAATTCCAAAGAAATCGCATTTTAAATGAGGAAGTTGAAAATTTCTCATGTGTGTGTTTCGGAGGCTTCAGGTTAACAAAATGCCTGTTTCGGAGGCTTCAATCATGTTAACATAAAATGTTGTCCATTAGTTAGGTAACATATTAAGAAAAATTCAACTTAAACTGTTAATGATATGTTAAATTACTAATATAACACCCAAAACATTTGTTTACAGAGTAAAAATACTTGTTAATATAAAGTACGGTACATGTACATGTATGTTACAAATTATCTTTAATAATACGATGAGTTTTTTATTCAGTACGCAAACATTGCAAAGTCACTTAATAGCATCCATGAGGATTTAAAATCTGTGCTGATACTCAGGGAAATATATTGTCAAGTATGTAATTTCCAAGGAAATCACTTTTCTCATATCAAAGTTGAAACATTCAGGAAACATATACATGTATAGGATCAGTTCAAAGTAGTGTTTCGGAGGCTTCAAACATGTTAACACACTATATTGTCAACTACAAAGGCAATATACAAAGCAAAATTTAACCTTACTTTTGAAGATTCAATAAAATGTTGAACTGAAAGTAAAGTACTTAAAATAATTGTTCACATAGAAACCATTATGTTAATTCAAAGCAATGTATCATTACCCTTCACTTGCGTCTTTGTCATTTATTCTTAGTGCAAAGAATTAAATTTCCGCACAGTGGCTTCCACAAACTTGTTTGTTATGTGTTATAACATTTACACTGACATTCATATCTTTGAAACCAATAGCATAGTAAGTATTTACAGGTTTTTGTCCTGGAACACAATTGTGTTCTACTTCTTATTTCAAAGAAATTTATCTGCCAACATGTCCAGTTCTCCTTCTTAAAAAATTTAAAGGTAAGCTCTGCGGCTGGGGTAGGGGTCCTGGTTGGTAGAGTCATCTTCTGTATTACATTTTTTAGGCCGATGAGCTTCACAGTCCTCTGTAAATTCATACAGACCATTGCTGTTCCGGCGCATGAATTTGACTTTGACGTTGTCATCAATCACAGCTTTTACCTAGTAGCAAAATAAGAATATATAGCAAATACAAACTTTCATTAAAACACAGAAAAACAGCTTTCAGAATCCATTTCACTTTCTTGAAATATCTCACAGTCCCTTATTTGATTTCATTCACCCTGTTAACTTTGTTCAGTACCACAACATCTGCACATATATATTTTAGAAAGACCTCATTGTCTATGTATTTCTCAAATAAAGAAAGTTGATCCTGTTAAATGTTTTTTTAATAATCCAAGATCTAACATGGGTAATACTTACGAGAGCCATGAAAACCACCCCATTTGTAGTCCTGCTGCTAGATGAAGGTGCATCAAAATATATGGCCACATAATCGCTCACATTGATCCTGCAATTGGAGAAGAAAATAGGAAATTAGCAGTTTGTACTGCCCAGAACAATGTTAATACATATATCTGAGCTTGGACACTAAAAAACAATCATTTTGTTTGTGCATTACATTATAATTTATTATTTATCCATGTGTTGTTTAAGAATTAGTTTAGTAGTCTATACGGGCACCATCACTAAGGATGCTTAATGTGTACATTACACAAACCTTTAAGTACTAATTAATGACAGACTTGTTTTTATCTGTTTTTACCATGGATTTGCAGGAATAACCTGTTCAAAATTGTAATTTGTACAAGGATTTCATTCCTTAATACTGGTTTACCATTGTGCATAGCCATAGACCTGTTTATGTACACACATGTATATCAGGAGTCTAATTTAAACATTTGGTACTGAGGCAAACCTTAAAGGTCAGGTGACATCCAAATATAAGTTGATTCATGTTTATGTGCAGGGCTGCATACAACTCATAATTTGTTATAAATATATTTCATAGATTTTTTAAATATTTAACAATAATTTTCTCAGACCTGCTAAGCTCCACCCTAAAAAAATGCTCCAGATTTCATTCATCTATCTGTTAATCATTAGTGAGCTAACAAGAGAAATTGTTATGTAACTTTCTCCAGCTCAGCACATGCTCACAAATACCTCCACGTTACCTTTCTTTTCCTGGTGATGCTACACCACTTCTGACATAGCAACTCATACATGTATGTTGGTATTGTATGGTCTATTGTAAACAGGTGCATCAGCTCTGGTTAAGCTATTATACATACCACTGTCTCTTGTTAGCTCACTAATGATTTACAGATGATGTCACAAGATGAATGAGATTTGGAGCATTTTTCTAGGCTGCACATCAACAGGAATCAAACTATATTTGGATGTCACCGACCTTTAAAACCACAAACATTGAGTATGATAAAGGTACATGTACAATGTACAATACAGATCGTAACTGAACAAATCTGAACTTCAAAAACTTTCACACATCAGTTCCATTACAATGACCCATTAAAAAAAAGATACAAATTAAGTAATTTAAGGACAAAATATACAGTTCTTACCTCTATATTCTTGTGGATAACAGTAAGGAAATGAGAGAATTGTGTGTAGTGTTCATGCCTGTCTGGAAGAGATGCTATCTAGTATCAGATGTTGCTAGCACATGTTGCTGTAACCTTGTCAATATCTTCATGATCTTCATGGTCTATTGTCGTGGACAAGGTCCGCAGTTCGAGTCCTGCCGCGGCACTAATGTCCTTTGGCAAGACACTAATCTACATTTGCCACACTCGACCCAGGTGAGGTAAATTGGGTACCTGGCAGGAATTAATTCCTTGAAATGCTTAAGCGCCGTAATGGAAGCCATGCTAAAGCCGGGGTAATAATTTCCAAATTTGGAAGCGCATAGACGTTCAATATGTGCTACACAAGAACCAAATATTATTATTATTATTATTCCATTGTCTTAAAAGGGGTTGTACACACTGCTTCCCTAACATTTCTAGAGGGTTCTTTGCCCACCAAATTTCTTTCCTACTGTTACAAATGGTCTTTGGATGGCATGGCCTATGCCATTTGTTCCTAAGGGTTTGGCAAAGACCATGATACATGTTGTTAACAATAAATGAAGCCTCCGAAACAAATTGGATAAATATTATGGATGTCTTATAATTTGGGAAAATTTAGTGATTCATTTTAATACTTTATATATTAAAATATTCATAAAGCTTGGAAGATTTATATGTATAAACTTTTTTATTATTTGGTGAATGATTCTTACATTATCAAGGTTTGAAACAGGTGAATACTCCTAGTACTGGTGTAAAATTTCTTTGTGAAATACTGACTATTTGTAATACATTAAAAATATAAAAAGCCAATAACATCTAACACATTCCTGTCCTTTAATAGACCAAAACCAAACATTCAATAGGAAAACTGTAAACAATCCCCTATCTATAAAACCGCAATAGCCAAAAAGATGGTGTTAACTACAGTTTGAAGCCTCCGAAACAAGTTTTTTTGGTTATTATTAAGTTTTGAAAAAATTAACTGGATATCTATTTACTTTCAACTTCAAGGGAGCCTGCACATCCTAACCTATGATTGCCATGCAGATTTAACATGAAACACATCGGTCTAGGTATTTAAAAAATGAAAAATAATCTTTTTGCTGTTTCGGAGGCTTCAAGTGTTTCGGAGGCTTCAAGTGCTAACGGAAAGTTTGTATTGTCTGTTATTCTTTAACAGTGGGGAATATCTCAGCTATTTTTTGACAAGTGATTTAGGGGTCCTTATGCTACATTTTG
This sequence comes from Strongylocentrotus droebachiensis, assembly GCA_035222895.1. Taxonomy (NCBI): domain Eukaryota; kingdom Metazoa; phylum Echinodermata; class Echinoidea; order Camarodonta; family Strongylocentrotidae; genus Strongylocentrotus; species Strongylocentrotus droebachiensis. The sequence goes on from JAVYIG010003192.1 coordinate 201,802, forward strand.
ATATAATGATTGGATAAATTCCTACATTCATAATTGTACAAGCTGTCTGAATAGTTTGTTTCGGAGGCTTCAAATCAGCTAACGGAAATTTGGGTCGACTCAGTCAAACTTTAAAAAATTTCTTACAAGCAACATGATCAGACAAATTTAGTCATTAGTTGGAAGTATAGATATCAAGTGTTATATCAAGAACAAAAGAAATGATAGAAAGCACTTTTCAAACCAGAGCTCTTCACATGAAGTTTGTTAACTATTGTTAACGGAAAATGAAGTCTCCGAAACGACAAATTACAACACTCTGTTCTCAAAAATAGATGAGCCGTTACAGTTTAAACTTCTTTAGCACTCTTCATTGAACATCTAACTTCACATTCTGCATAACAAAAACAATCCTCGCTGTTTCTGAAAAAAATGCAGGGCTTTACAAAAATGTCTATGTATTTTGTGTACACCAAAAGGGTGATATTTAGGGTACTTATGTGCCTGCCAAAATTTAACGAAGTAATCCCTGAAGATGTCTATGCTACCCAAGGTAGCACCCAAGTAGGTTACTCATATGCCAAAATATCTTTGAATTCTGTAGCTTTATGAGATCACTAGAGATAAAAATGTTCAAATTTCAGAGTTACACCCTTTACTGTGAAAATGACCATATAGTTTTTATATTAAATGAAACATTGTTTTACTCTAGAGCTATGTCATGATAATGCTTCATATTCGAGAGGTTAATTCCCCTTTAAATTAATTTTGGGGATTTGCCCTCTCTCGTATAATACCATGAATTTTAAAGATCCAGGATGATGCAAAATGTTGTCAAAAAAAAAATCATTGTAAACCTTTGATTTCCCTTTCATAATAGTTTTTCATTTTATTCCCTTTAATTTCAGCATCAACCTACCCCAAGAAGGGCCAGACGGTTTCAGTTCATTACACAGGTGAGTAAAATCATTTATCTGTTAATGGTTATTGTCTTAGATTAATTTATTTTAAAAAATGTCATGAAAAGTTGGTCAACCTGACATATTAAGCTCTTTTAAACATAAAAAACACCATTTTGAAAAATGATAAATTTGTTGAGTACCATTTTCACTACCGGTACTACAAATATTTAAAAAAAAATGTTGAAGTTTGCTTATACCAGTTTCTTTGGTGAGGAGTGCGCAGGCGCGATTGGTCAGTGCCCTGCATGCGTTACAGGCCTTAAATTTCAATATTTTTAGGGCAAGGCCACTTTTCTGTAGGGCACATTCCTATATTACAGCACAAATAGGTAGAATTGGAAAGGGCACAAAAAATCTCCAAGGCCAATGAGAGGGGCATTGAGGCCAATCAAAAGGGCATCCACGGCCATGGCCTTGGTGGCCTTGGAGTAATTTAACCCCAGCGTTAGCACGGAAGCGAGGAGCCACATGAGCAGAAATCGTATTCTTACCAAAGTTTGCATTTACACTGCAAATTTTGATCTTGATTTTTCATCGTGTTTGCTGGTAGTTGCTAAACTTGGAATGCTAAATTTGTATGTGACTACCGATTAAACATCAGATTGTGGAAAAAAGCTTTGATTTTTTGATGGCAGTGTAAATGCAGCTATTGTAAACTTTCATTGATGTGGGTTAATGAGCAGTGAGATATACTGAGCTCCAAACAGTTTTTCTTTATTTCCTTCATGGGGTAAAAACTTTGTTTCTCTTTAAGTTTTCAAGATTAAAAATCTATCGCGTAAATAGAAGTATAGATCTTGTATATCAATAGATTGACATTGCTGACTTGTCCCAATATTTGCAGGAACTTTGACGAATGGAAAGAAGTTTGACTCGTCGAAGGATCGTGGCAAGCCTTTTCAGTTCAAGATTGGAACAGGACAGGTCATCAAAGCATGGGATGAAGGTGTTATGAAGGTAATTGACATCACGAGTCATCACGGGTTTTGCCGAACCCGGGTTTGACTTGAAAATTTCGGGCGGGGACCGGGTACCCGAAATTTTCACCACTGACACTAAAAGTCGTGTGCATGCAGCGGCGGGAGTTAAGATTAAGTTGCTGTTCTAATAGTGCGACGGAAAAGACAGTTAATGCTTTCAAAACAATAAAATAATCAATTGAATTCAATTAAGATGCTTTAAAAAATAAATGGATATCGTTTCAGTTGACGGTAGGTGTTTTTATCGCTCTAAAATTGAGGCTGCAAGAAAGGAATCACGCTTCGTGGTACCGATCGAGTGCGTTCAGAAACGGAAGTGGAAATAGATCTATGACCCACTGAAGACAGAGCAAGAAAGTGCCACACACAAGATTAAAATGTTGATCAGACTATTGCAATTAAATCGTAATACTAAAGGAATTAATTTAATTGTCAAAATATATCCACAACATAATGGTTTACCCTTTATATTTTGATGAAGGAAAATAATTTAAAGCTCTTAAAATAACATCAAAGTGCCTTTCGTTCGTTCTAAAAATGCGTGCATAACGAGCTGATTGGAACAATAAGCATTAAACCAATTTTAAACTAGATGGAATTCGACTGCGCGCAGTCGAAAATGATGCCTCCGTTATAGAGCAATTTTACAAACCAAAACAGAAAAAAAAATTGAATTCACGTTCAATGGTAATCCATTGACAGGTTCTCAGAATATTGTGATTACAAGCAATTTCTCATATACATATATGACCCTTTGATCTTTGACCTCATGACCATAAAATCTACTCAGTTCATTGGCTCTGCAAGATGTTCTGAGTTAAATAGTAATCCATCTGTCAGTTCTAATGAGAATGCGTTCACAAGCTATTTTTGCATACATAATGGGCCCATGACCTTTGACCTTATGAACCAAGAATCTACTCAGTTCATTGGCTCTGCAAGTAACAAACGTGACCTAATTTTGGCATGAATCCATCAATCGGTTCTTGAGATAACGCGATCACAAGCTGTTTTTGCATTCATAATGTGCGCTGTGGCCTTTGACCTTTGACCTACGTGCTCCAAAATCTAATCAGATTGTCTTCCTATGGTGATACACACTATCATTAAGTTTGAAGTTTAAATCTCCAGTGGTTCTTGAGATATTATGATAACAATCTCAATGTATGGAATTTCATAAGTTGACCTCTGTGACCCTTGACCTTTGACCTACGTGCTCCAAAATCTAATCAGATCGTCTTCCTATGGTGATACATACTATCCTTAAGTTTGAAGTTTTTACATCTCCAGTGGTTCTTGAGATATCATGATAACAATCTCAATGTATGGAATTTCATAAGTTGACCTCTATGACCCTTGACCTTTGACCTACGTGCTCCAAAATGTAATCAGATTGTTTTCCTATAGTGATACACACTATCACTAAGTTTGAAGTTTAAATCTCCAGTGGTTCTTGAGATATCATGATAACAATCTCAATGTATGGAATTTCATAAGTTGACCTCTGTGACCCTTGACCTTTGACATACGTGCTCCAAAATCTAATCAGATCGTCTTCCTATGGTGATACATACTATCCTTAAGTTTGAAGTTTAAATCTCAAATGGTTCTTGAGATATCGCGCTAACAAACTCAATACAAGGAATTTCATAAGTTGACCTCTGTGACCTGTGACCTTTGACCTACGTACTCCAAAATCTAATCAGATCGTCTTCCTATGGTGATAAATACTATTCCCGAGTCTTAAGTTTAAATCTTAAATGGTTCTTGAGATATTGTGATAACGGTCAAACGGGACGTACGGACGGACGTACGGACGGACGTACGGTACTACTCACGACAGTATGCTTGTGAGATTTTTGTCTTGTGTGTCTGGAAAAAGGGGTAGCTTGTGTGTCTTTTCATTTTTTCCTTCTAAAGACTACTTGTGTGTCTTAATTCCCAACTTCTTGTGTGTCTTAATTCCCAACTTCTTGTGTGTTTGTCTAAAACTAAATGAAAATGCATCTTGTGTGTTTTTTAATACAATATGTGTTGAGACTGGTTTCTAAAATTAAAATTAAGGCTTGCATGCCCAAAAGACATTATTGTCTACCTCTATCCAAGTCAGGAAAATTAAGGCTTGTGTCCCGCAAAACACATCATTTATCCGCCTAAGTCGTGAAAATTGAGGCTTTGTGTGGCAGAAAAGACGATCAGCTACCCTGTCCAAGTCAAGAAAATTAAGGCTTGTGTGCCTATAAAAAAAGGGGGCTTGAAAATGTCTTTAAGTGGGAAAATAACGACTATTAGTCGTTGAATCGAATAAAAGATGAAGTTGAGTTCTGGTTTTGCGATTGCATTGTGAAAGAAACGGTGTGGAATCGACCAGAAAAGAGTTGATCATCTAGCATATAAGAATTTGTGTGTATTGCAAGGTTCTGGAATCATCAAAATGATAAGAAATTTGGCCAAGTCTTGGTAAAGTTACAAACACTGTACACAGAAAGATGTATGTGGGACTACACAACCACGTGGCGTAAAAAGGCTATTCCCCCGAGTTTTACGATGTTACATGACATATTTAGAATATGAAGGCATTTGAAGAGCCATGCTTTTTAAGGGAACATGTTGCTTATCTGATGTTCTTCCACACTTGCATAATAGGAATGATAACGCTCACAAATTATTTTTCACCTCTTCCAGAACTCAACCTTCTCTTTAAGAGCTATAGAGCCAGTAAGTAATAATCTGATTTCAGACCACTGTACTGCAGGGTCAATGTTGCTATTCATAAGGACCGCTATTCATAAGGTTCGCTATTCCTAAGGTCCGCTATTTATAAGGACCGCTATTCATAAGGTCTGCTTTTCATAATTGGAGAAAAGGGTCATTATTCATAAGGACCGCTATTCATAATCAAAGAAGAGGGTCGGTATTCATAATATTAGAAGGGGGTCGCTATTCATAATACAAAATCGGGGTCGTTATTCATGAGGGTCCCTATTCATAATATTACAAAAGGGTCGGTATTCATAACACAGAAAGAGGGTCGCTATTCATAATACGAAATGAGGGTCGCTATTCATAATACGAAATGAGGATCGCTATTCATAATAGAAGTAGAGGGTCGCTATTCATAATACGAAATGAGGTTCGCTATTCATAATAGGAGTAGATGGTCGCTATTCATGATACGAAATGAGGTTCGCTATTCATAATAGAAGTAGAGGGTCGCTATTCATAATATGAAATGAGGGTCGCTATTCATAATAGGTGAAGAGGGTCGCTATTCATAATAGAAGTAGAGGGTCGCTATTCATAAAACGAGGAGAGGGGTCGCTATTCATAAAACAAAATGAGGGTCGCCATTCATAAAACGAGAAGAGGGTCGCTATTCATAATAATAACAAAGGGAAATATTGGATGGAGGCCATCCCCACAGCTATGGCGTCCTGTACAGGCACGTAGCCAGAGTTTGATGTTTGGAGGGCACATACATGTAATCGATCGAGGTAAACAAAAAGGGGGGTCTAAAAAAGTTCAACCGATCTTGGAAATTTTGGGGG
>JAVYIG010003193.1:0-206976 GCA_035222895.1 Strongylocentrotus droebachiensis
GGTGAAAATGGGGCACCTTTTACAAACACCTACAAAAAGAGGCACTCACCAGGGATGAAAAGGGGCATTTAGGAAAAGGGGTTAAGTGCTTTATTAGAAACGAAAAGGTGAGCGAATCATTGTGCACTGAATTATGGGATACTTGCTTGGAGCAATTCACGCAGAAAACTCTAAATAGACTGTTATTACAAAGAGATACCAGCTATTATCTATATCATTCTGCTCCACTCTCACACACAGACCCGTACTTTGTTAATGGCAGACTATTAAAAACAAATGACCTGTATCTATTTCACATTTCACTTAGGACAATTTATGTACAAGTATTCAAGAAAGACCCTTCCATATACATTTGATGCCATGTTCCCCCTAAATCGGTCATTTCATGATTACCCAACTAGACGGTCAAACGAGTTTCACCTACCACTCTTTAGAACTTTATTTGCGAAGAAGTCTTTTATGTACACTCTTAAAAATGTCTAGTCAGATTTGACTAGAAACTAGTCAAACTGACTAGAATAAAGGATCCCAGGGGCACTTACTAGTTTCTAGTCCTTTTGAACCGAAAAAACTAGTCACGAACGATAATGGATTAGATTACTAGTCAAACTTGTTTGAAAATGGATAGATTTCTAGTCATAATGACTAAAATCTAGTCATAATGACTAAAATCTAGTCAAAAAATGTGACTAGAAAATCTGATCAAAATCTGACTAGGTATTTTTAAGAGTGTATGATAGTCTTATATTTTTGAATTTTCTAAGTGAAGGTATTAAAAATAGTCCATCCCTAAATTCTTTCAAGAAAAAAGAAAAAATGTTTTTGCTCAAATATTATAGTAATATTCAAGAATAATTTGATGACAGTTGGTACTCATCTTAATTTTTCATTTAGGTCTTCATTATCTACTCAATTAATTTTATATTTATTTGGTCTTATGATCTTACCTTCCCCAAATTACCATTATAACTACCCTTTTTTTCGGTCAGGATTTGTCCTTCTTCTCCCTTTTCCCTTTTCCTTGTTATCTGTTTTACTTCTCCTTGTTCGTTTCGTGGTTGTTTTGTAATATTGTCTTGTGTTTTCTAAGTCTTCGTAGGCAAAATTTGAAACAATTATATATTTTTTCTTCTGGGGGGTCCACAAACTACAAGCATTGCTTTTTAGTGGACCCCCCCCCCTCTGGTAGTGCTCAGAAATTAAGAATTTATTTTAATAATTTTATTATGTGCAAAGTGTATTCGTGTAGTTTCCAGAAAAAATGAATTATGTGTGGACAAAAAGTAATATCTTTGTTTACCTTTCTGTTGGAAATGAAATAAATATGAATATGAATATGAATATGAATATGAATATGAATATGAATATTGTTAAAAAGGCAGTTATCAAAGGTGAAAGGAGACTTTCATGAGAAGGGGGAAGTGGCTCTTATTAAAAAAAGAAAAAGAGGCACATGTTAAAATAAACGGGGCACTTATCAGAGATGAGAAGGAGAAGGGCCACTAACCAGAAGGAAAAGGGTATTTTTTTGGAAAGGAAAAGGGGCACTTGTCAAAGTAAAACGAGTATCTCTCAGATTTGAGTATATAGGGGAAATTGTCGGAGGTGAAGGAGGCGCTTTTTTGAAGTGAAAAGGAGTAACTTTTTGTACCTTTAGAGGGTAATTTTAATAAATTACCAGAGATGGAGAATTTATGAGAGGGGGAAGGGGCTTTTTTATTTTTATTTTTTTTAAATAATTATTGTTAGAAAGGTAATGGGCACATGTGAAAATATAAGTTGCGCTTATCCTATATAAAATGGGGGGGGGGGGGGGTCGGTATTACAAGCTGAAGGGGCACTTCTTTCGAAGGAAAAGGGGCACTTGTCAAAGTTAAAGAGGTACCTCTCAGATTTGAACAGGGCAATTATCAGAGGTGCAGGGGGGCATTTATCAAAAGTGAAAAGGGGTACTTCAATTAACTGAAAAGGGGCACTTACTAAAGATTAAAAAGGGCACTTCTGATAATGGAAATGGGAACTTGTCGAAGGAAGAGGGGCAAATGTCAACATAAAAGGGGCACTTATCAGTTATCAGACGTGAAAAGGGCAAGGGGCACTTTTACAAATTAATAGGGGCTCTTGTCAAAGTAAAAGGGGCCCTTTTCCCATGTGAAAAGCACTTGAAAAATGGAGGGGGGCACTGTGCCCCCTTCCCCCCGGTGGGATTACCGCCTCAGTCTGAAGTATTAAACGCGACTCTATGTATCAGGGTCTGTTTTCCAAGACTGTTGATAGTCAGCTGTGAATGAAAAGACCCAACCGAATTCATCAGCGCTAGCTCGCGAGATGACAATTTGCCGTGCATTTCCGGTATAAGCGCGCGAGATCGCGAAGAACGTGGATGATTCTGAAGATATTGACGGAAAACCTTACGCGGATTGTTACCAAATCACGGATTAACTTCTTCATGACAACGCTTCTTTTGGACTTTCTTATCAAGTTGGACTGTGACACTACCTGTTAGCTCCATCGGATTAAAGCTGGGATTTTTATTTCTCTGATAAAACAAAGGTGAGTTATGAGGTGACGGGCGAGTGGGGAAGGAAAGAGTGGAAGTTTGGGGGATACCCCGGTACGGCTGTGCGATGGATGGGGGAGGTTGGGCGTGTAGAATGGTGTGAGATCGCTAGGAGTGTGTGGTAGTGGTAGCTGTATTGTTATGTATGTGTCATCTGCTACACAGTGAAGGGGTGTATTTGTTCTAATGGGTGCGGTGTGTCTGGTGAAAGTCCGCCGAACGGTCGCCGGGAAGTTAGGCGTACGTGATGTTAGGCCCAATAATTTGACCTCGTAGACTACTTGTAGAACTTCTTACGCTTGCATTTGTTGTAGTGCCTAGTGGCTTCAATTTACAAAGATCTAGGACTTGGTCCCCTTGTAATTGCACTCAGAGTCAGGGTCTCACTTATAAATGGGTCATAAAGAAATGTACTGCTCTGATGGTCTGAGGCTAGACAATTTTTTCTGTCTGCTTGGAATTGGAGGAGTCTTTCTTCAACGTACATCTAATTCTAACTCTGCATATTTTAAACTTGGAGTTGGAAGTCGAACAAGTCATATTTTTGGGACCAGAGTCCAGACTATTCAAAACACACATTATTGTACACACAGAGTCAAATTTGGCCATACTAGTCGAAATATTTTTTAGGGTCCAAAGTACCAAACAGATTTGACTTTATGCAGAGTTTACTGTATTTTGTCTTTTGACACTCTCCTCCAAAAAATTTTGTGAAGCCAGTCGGACTGTCCCGACACCAAACAAACATAAAGACTTCTCTTTTGTCTTCAGGTTTAACAGAAAATATTCATCAAATAACACCAACCAACATGAATATTTGTGTCCTTTATAACATTGTCCAACATAAGTCTTAGAATATTTATGAAATATCGCTAGTAAACTTCTTCAAATTGCTGTTTTAAATTGACTGTCCGGTTGTGTCGAGCCGTCCGGACATTGAGTCAAAGTCTGGGAATATGTACATGTACATGTATATCAGTGGAGCACATCCCAAACAAATTTTGTGTTTTGGTATTTTGTTACTCAAGAATGACAGGTGGACTGGTTGAATTAGGGCCTTTGATAAATACTTTTAGAAAGCTGTATTATGTCACATTATCAAGAAATATGAATTGGGACAAATCAATAATTCACAAAACTTGTCATTATTTCTTTATTGCAACCTAAACTTGTGGTTGAATTTCAAACACAAGTAAAAAATACTGAAATATAACAATGGTAGAAAATAGTGTACACAAACTTCACAAAGTAAAAGTAACTGTCAAATCTGATATGTAAATATACATGTATGAATAACAATGTGCTACAATCAAATCATTACACATTATCAAATAAATTAATAAAATTGAAAGGGTATGGATGATTTAGTTGTTAATTGTACACATAGTGAGTTCCTAATATAATATGCAGAGGAAGGCTATGTACACAGAAGGCACATCGTTTGATAAGAGATTTACATAGCTTACCGCAATAAAAGTGTTCTAACCTGTTTGTTTTATCAGATAAGACCAGATCTACCCATCTGTTAGCCTGTTTATACTGTAGTAAAGTTATATGGAACTCGTATAAAAGAGTCTTTGTATAGTGACACAAACTAGGAAACAGTGGTCATATAAAGAATCAAATCTAGATGAGTTCGGTTGACATGAGCTGGCCAATCAGCAGTGTGCGCTCCTGTTAAGCCCCGCTCAGCTATACAATTTTTTTAAACGATAAGACTTTAAGACTAGAGCGGAACCCTGTTTCTTTATCAAGTATTTGGTCGACATGATGCTCAAACATGTAATTTGTGAAATACAGTGTTCAGACAAGGAGAAATCTAATGAATTTAATATACAGCTGTCTACACGATTCATACAGTATGTAATAAACGCTGAAGTCTGAACACATATGTGATTGCACACAAGGTTATCTTGATTTTCTGGCAAAGTTTACATTGTTCTTGAATATTTGTGATCTGAGTAAATAAGAAATTTGTCCTTGTGTGTCTGCTGATTGGTTTAAAATCGGTAATAACTAATATACAGTGTTGTTTTTTTTTTAAAGAAGAAGAAGTATTTCAGAAACATTAAAGGGGAAGTCCACCCTGATATTAAGTTTGTTTTCATAGGAGTCAAACAATCATAAAAATGGTGCCATTGTGAACAAAAGCCACTTTTGGAGTCATGTACCACTCCATGTACAATCGGACAGTTATAGTACCTGTTGACAGGCGAGCCGGAAGCAGTTTGGGATGGGGGGGGGGGGGGTGGGCAAACATTCCAGGGGGCTCACCTTCCAGGGGCAGTGACGTAATGAGAAAAAACGTTCGGAAGGGGGGGGGGGGCAGACGAAAAATCTGCATCACCACCACTCTTACACGTTACATGCAGGTCCCGCGGAACGTTTTTCAAAGTGGAGTATTAACGATCAGGTAGAGCGTAAATTGGCGTGGGGGCCAGGGCCAGTGAAAAAAATACACGGGGGCTCAGGGCGAATTTGCCCCCGAAATGCCTAAAACAGCCCCCGAAAATCAGAAAAGAGCCCCAGTAAATTTGCATAGAGTTCAATGCAAAACAAATTTTAGAGTGTTATTTGTATGCAGGCAAGCTTGAAAAGTAGCCCCCGAAAAATATATATTAATTTTTTCCCTGGCCAGGGCATGAGCCTCGGCAGGGGGTCAAGGGGCTGAGCCCCCGGAAGCTCTGGAGTCCAGTCACTTTGCAGACCATGACATAAAGGCTTCTAAATAAGCGTATTTTTCGCCCGACTGTAATTTGGGAATTTCTTATTTTCCAACAAACGCATAAAAAGGTATGACTTACAAAAAAATGGAGAAAAAATACCGAAAAATCATGTCATAACAGCAACATATGTAAATCACTGGTATCGAATAAGAAATACACCCCCCCCCCCCATCAGTATGCCAGCGTTCAGGGGCTCATGTCTTCTCACCCCTATAACAAAAAAACAGACACGCTTTCCAATTCTCGCACAATATGTCCACGATATGCGCGTATCGCTATTATAAAGACCTCCATTGTCATAACAGCAACATATATGTAAATCACTGGTATCGAATAAGGAATACACCCCCCCCCCCTATCAGTATGCCAGCGTTCAGGTGCTCATGTCTTCTCACCCCTATAACAACAAAAAAGACACGCTTTCCAATTCTCGCACAATATGTCCACGATATGCGCGTATCGCTATTATAAAGACCTCCATTGATAAATACCGTATAGGTGGCATGCGCAATGTTTATGAAATTTAATTCCTGTGAACTTTCCTTTTCTTTGAATGGAATTGTATATGTGATTTAATTCAGGTTTTTATTATTGTTATGTTCTTTTGGGTTAAAAATACAAACCATGTACTCCATTACCGTTTTTTTTTTTTTTTTTTTTTTTTTGAGGGGGGGGGGGGGGGGGGGGGGGGGGCAAGGGGGGCGTTTTTTGGGGGGCAAAAATGCGTTTTGCCCCCCCCCCACTATTTTGATCTGGGGGGGGGGGGGCAACTGCTCCCCCCTGCCCCCCCCCCCACTTCCGGCGCCTATGCCTGTTGACTAAGATTAAAAAATAGTGGATTTTACTGATTTGTGCAAACTGTCAGGAAGATGAAAAGCAACCCACCCAGGGTGATAGATCAAGAAAGAAATCGATACACCTCTAGATATTTATAAGCATTTCATACAGTGTTGTTCTTAATTCAAAGTTCTACACTTTCTTGATATTAAATGTTAGAAAGATTTTCTTTTTCTTTTCATTACAGCGCTTCATCTCTCTCTCTCTCTCTCTCTCTCCCCCCCTCTCTGCCCTTCCTTACTTTAAAGTGAGGTGGGAAGGGGGGGGGGGGGGCGATGTGGTTCTGGTCTTCTAAAAATCCAGAAATTGACCTTGATCACAGCCATGATTTAAGAAATTCATGAAAAACATAGATCTTGGTCTAATTTCCTGTGTTATTTGGTATTAAATCTAGCCCAGTAGAATAGGGTCGTAGGAGTGACTCCCAGTCTGTTAGAGTCATTTAAATTTGCATCTCTCCAGTCAAGCGTCGAAACCACTCGAGGATGGCACCTCTTGAAAGTGAGAGGTTGTACAAGGTGTATAGTTAAGTCATGTTCCACCTGTATAAATGTAGTCTTAGTTTGAACCACAACGCTTCCCCCCAATCATGACTAGCGAATAATGTTTGATTGTAACATTCCAGCTGCTTTAAAGGTCTTGAAAGAATTAAGTGGGAATTCAACATTATATAAATGTGTGACCCCCACTCCCCCCAAAAAAAATCAATTCATGATATAATAGAATAAATAATAGATTATGTCAAAAGCATCAATTATTTTTCTCTCCATGGATTGATTTATTGTTTGGCTGAAGTAGCTATGGGATGGGGAGGGGGCTTGTGTACCCTAATTGAACAGTGAGAAGAAAAAAAAGGGAGAGTGAAAGAAGAGGAACAAAGAGATGGAACTTTCCCTTATCAGCACCCCCTCCCTATGGGCGCACCCCCTCCGACCCTTAATACCTGTTATGCCACTGGGCTAGACAAACCTGTAGTGTATGGTATGTATTGGAACATACAGTACTACATGTACATGTACATTTATTCTCCTCCAAGTTTTCAAAATGTTGATTTATCTTCCCACCAATGTTTTCAAAATTTTGCTGGAAGATTTATAACTGTTACCCCACCTTTAATCAACACTCGGATCATGTGTTTACAATGCAACTCTTACCATGATTGTTCCAAGCACGTCGTCATTGGGAATCACATACATGTATGACTGCGCACGCACCAAATGTGTCGACATACATGTACATCTACATGTATGTACATGTAGCTTGTAGATTCACATTAAACAGAGTTTACACCTACAGTAGTCTGCACTATGCAGACCCTTGTGAGTTTTCAAAGGAGAGTCTACGCCTGCATGGTAGGACAGACGGTAGGACAGGCCTTTCTTCATCAGCTCGAGATTGCCAAATAACTCAATATTTTAACTATCCCGATCGCAGATTAACTTGTTAATTGGCGTTTTCATCAGCCCGCAGTTGCAATTAGCGGGATATTTGGTTGATAAAATATCCCAAGAAATCTTGGTCTTGTTTAAAAAATATCCTGCTATTTGGGAAAAACTGGGGTAATTTGCGCCCGTCCGAGCTAGTTTGTATTGAGTGTATCGGTTTGGCGGATAATAGCCTGAGTCTGAAAATAGCGGGTTATTTGGCAAACTCGATCTGATGAAGACAGTCCTAATGCCCTTAATCAAACATTATCTACTAAGCCTTTGATTGCAACAGCCATCCATTGGTTTAACAAGAGTTTTAATCTAAATTAATAATTTCCTTTGATGCAGCTGAATGATCTTTTTTGACGGTTAAAAATTGTTCAATTATAACATACAGTATATGAGTTTTTTTATTTTTATGTAGTTCCATTTTGCTCCAACAAAACAGCTTTTTATTTCTCAGGCAATATGTGTTGATGTCTTCTAGTGAGTTGTTTAATACAAATGTGCATGTGCATGTGCATGTAGTCTGCAAGAACATACTTTAATTTGACAACTTAACATCGAGTGTGCTCTACAGGTGTTGCGCAGTTAGTGCTGCCTCATGGTTATTGTGGTATGTTTTTAGCCTAATGGATAGCAACAGGTTAGTGAGCTGTTCAGCATCGTTAGCCAACGCAGGTCTGATCATGTGGGACTGTCATACTCAACATGTACAGTACATGTATGTATAGGGAAAACAAAAGTTTTTAAAGCATTGTGAGAAAGGCGCTAAAAAGGCAGAGGAAAGAGAGATAGATAGAGAGAGAGAGAGAGAGAGAGAGAGAGAGAGAGATGTGGGAGAGAGAGGGATAGATATAGAGAGAGAGAGAGAGAGAGAGATGGGGGAGGGAGATAGGGTGATAGAGGAGAGGGAGAAAAAGAAAAGAAAAGAAAGAGAGAGAGAGAGAGAGAGAGAAAGAAAGGTCCAGGAAAAGGGAATGCAAGAAAGGTACATACATGTACAACATGTATTGTTTAACTGAAAATTATGAGAATTTTGAGAATATGTATTTAGGCCTGCAACTACAATGTACATACATGTATGTAGAGCAGCCAACCATGGATTAGCCAACATACAGTACCCCACGTTCAAATTAGAGAATAATGTCACTGTTTAAATACCAAGAACATTTGTAAAGATTGAAAGAACTTGAGCAACTATGAACTTTTTTTCTTGGAAATCCCCCATTCATTCCACTCTGACTCATGCTGTGTAAATGTGTTACAACGTCATACTTGACACCGCTTTCACACTGACGAATGTCACCCGGGTCAGTCTGCGGGTCAAACCTGACATGAGACAGTAGGTCTGTCCTCATCAGCTCAAGATTGCCAAATAGCCCGCTATTTTTTATTTGGAAAATAATCTAGATGTTACAAATCACGTTTCCATCAGCTCGAGACTTGAAACTCGAAACTTGAAACTCAAGCTTGAGAAATTAGCTCGAGATATTTTGCTCAGCGTTCGCGCATAGTGCGAGTCTTCGGGCTGGGGAAGACGCGCCGGACAAATAGCGGGATATTTTGCAATCCAGCCCAAGATATCTTGGGATGATTATCCTGACCAAATATCCAGCTAATTGCTACTTCGGTCTGATGAGGATGCAAATTAACTGGATAATTTGTGATCGGGATTTCAAATAGCTGGATATTTGGCAATCTCGAGATAGTGAAGACAGGCCTACTGAGACAGCCATTACGACCAGACAAGAGTTTTTCCTTGTAAACTATTCCAAACTGCGACTCAAGAAACTAGGGACCTTTTGAAAGGGGATGGTCCGATGGTGGAACATGTACAGAGAGTTTAATGGACTGTGCAGGTCCTGGAACAATGCTCCTCTCTCATTTGTAAACCTTTTAGATTTCTGGGAATGGGGCCCCTTTTAACGTTACTCTTTTTGGTTTCTCATTCCATATATATAATTCTTTGTTATCTTAGTTATCCTTTCTGTTATCCTTTTTTTTTTACTCAAATATAATTTTCTTTTCTTATGTATATTTCCCTAGATGTTATTCCATGTTTTAATCTTGTATTATTATCTCCCCTATCTTAAACGTTATTCTTTGTTTTTTAATCCTATCCTATAGTATACTGCAGGAGAATTGACAAAGTTTGGCTCGGTTGAAGGCTTTTTGTGGAATTGTGTCAAGTGTCTGTCAAAATAGAGTGTTTGTGCAGACTACTTTATAATTTTATCTTTTTCAACCTGAATAGGATTCGCAGAGAAACCCAATTACTTCTAACAATTGATAGAAGTTTGACTCATCTTACATCATGGGTCATGCCATGGGGTGGGACAATTTTCGTGACATACCAGAAGTGAGAAACTACTAGTGCTGTAACATCACGGATATCTCCAATTCCGTTTAACCGCCAGTCAAAACCGGACGGTTTTCGGTTAAACGATTTAAAAAAAAAAATAAAAAAAAAACTCTGTCGGCAACTTTCATTTAACTGCGAGGTGCATTTAAAGGGGCCGATTTGTGCTTGTGAACTTGTCACAAATAATAGTAACAATGTTGTTTTTAGAAGAATGTGTAAGATCATTAATGTAAATTAAAAACAGTAGAGGACCTAGGATAGAACCTTGTGTAAAAGTTGGATGAATTATTATTATAAACTACATATTGAGATGATGTGATCTATTACAAAGATTACTTTCAAACCAAGATGACAGACAAATTGGAGTGTTGTTCTAGTTTTGGAGTGGTGAGTCAACACACAGATTACCGAGCTGGGAGACATTGCCAGGCATAGTGCCAGGTGGAGGGGCATAAATCGAAACTTAAACTTTAAAAAAAAAAAAAATTATAAAAAAAAATCAAAAAAAAAAAAAATCAAAAAAAAAAAAAAAAAAAAAAATCGGGAAAACGAAACCGTCCAATTGAAAACGGAATCCGCCATGGGCGGTCGGATACCGGACGGTTAAACGTTTGACTACAGCACTAGAAACTACATACATGTACATGTACATGTGTATGTATCCTCTCAACTGTAACAATGCTTGCTCAAATTGAGTTTAGCATAGCATATCATAAAAAGCAAAGCCAACTATCTTCAGAAGTACTTCATGGTGAATCAATATTATAGACCCAAAGTTTAAGTCAAGTTACATGGATATGATCATGATGTAATACTGGTCAAAAGAGAAATGTGAAAAGATTTTGAAGAGAGCCAACTGAAACAGGAACGATTCTGGCAAGGCACTACTATATATTCATTGCATACAAATATTCTATAGATGATTTCATCTTCCATGTGTAGTAGAAGATCTCATACCAACCAACGTTACTTTGAGTCTTGGACATGGTCATATTTTTGCCTCAACCTCATGGAATGACCCATATATGAGATTTCTAAAACACTGTACCCACTATCCACTTGCAAGCAAATGCTTGAGGGCTTGAGGCGCATTTGTGAAAGAGAAAGAAAAAGAGATCACATAAAAAAAGCATTTCCATCATAATCAAAGGATTAGGAGAAAGATTGAACCTACAAAAATGAAAGAACGATTGATTATACCTGTATATATGCCAAATTATATTTAGATCTACGTTTCAGATTTGTTTAAAGCACTTCAACTTCATGTGCTATTACGAATCTCTCGAGGGAGAACATTCCACAGCGAAGGCTCTGCATTCATGAGCAAAGGTTCTCCCCCCCCCCCCCCACTAAAAGCTTCGAAAGAACAAAAAATCCAGAGTTTTAAGAGCGTAAAGATCTGGATGGAATGTAATGAATTATCAAACAAATATGTGGAGCAGAGCAATGGACAGATTACATACATACTGTAAAAGCTAAATAATTATGAGAGATTAAACATGTAAGGACCAGGAAATCACCCGTATCTGATGTACAAGTACAGTATGAATTCAATACCAAAATGTCTAGAAAAGATTAGAGCTTTTAAAATTTAGTTACATTTTAGAGGAAGTACTTTAGAGCATTCCTGAGTATCTTAGCTCTTCATTCAGGTCAAACTTAGGTCAGATTTAGCCTCCGTTTCAGGAGAGGGATGGCTGCAATATTTACCCTTTTTTTCTGAGTCACAAGCAAGTATTTTTCTCCCTTTTCTGTGATGAAAAAAACTAAACTAAAAACCAAAATAAAAGAGCAAACAAACACAAACAAATATGAAACGGCTTACATGTATGGATGGGGGGAATCCCTTCAAGACAAAAGTAAGATTCACAGGACAGTTTGTTAACTTAACATGTTAGTGTCGGTCGTTGGTAATAATTTTATTGTCTTAGGGGTTTTGCAAATTCAAAGTTTTAAACTACGAATGTACCATTTAAAACTATGACCGACTGACCGTACTGTCCAGTGTGAACATACATGTAGCTAATTATTGAAAAGACAAGATATTGCATCCCTAAATCATTTAGTCAATTAGCTTTGTGGATCGTTTATTTTAATGATATTGACTTTAAATGTAGGGTTTTCGTAAACTTAAAGTTTAAAATTATGACCGTACTGTTTCATGTGAACATGGCTAATGTAATTGACAAGACAAGATATGGCACCCTTAAATCATTTAGTCAATTAGCTCTCCCCATCTCTCACTACAAGGGTGTTGATAATGACAATCATTGGTATGCCAAGAATTTCACTTATCCTATTCATCCAACTACATGTAGTCTACTTTGCAGACCCGCATGACTTGTCTTGTAGCTATTATTGAAGTTGCCCCTGGGCCCTGGTTCATTTAGGGTTAAAGGGGAAGTCCACCCTGATATTATGTTGGTTTTGATAGCAGACGAAAAATGAGAGGATCAAGTCTGTGAAAGTTTGAGCAGTATCCAACTAGTCTACTTTGCAGACCCGCATGACTTGTCTTGTATCTATCTATTGAAGTTGCCCCTGGGCCCTGGTTCATTTAGGGTTAAAGGGGAAGTCCATCCTGATATTATGTTGGTTTTAATCAAAGACAAAAAATGATAGGATCAGGTCTTTAAAAGTTTAAGCAGTATCCAGTTAACAATTGGAAAGTTTCAGAATTTTTGAAGATGCGATCAATCAAGCGCAAATTGGCAACTCTGTGACATATCCAGCAAGGATCTCTCCAATTTCATAAACTTTAATTCTTAGTTATTGATGCTAGAATATATTTCTTTCATACAGGGATTGTATAGAAACATTTGCATTTATGATATTTTATTTAGGATGCATGTGTGATTGATTTTTTTTTAAAGGGAAAATAGACATTTCTGAATTTTTTTTTCTTTTTTTTCTTCAAATATCAGGTAGGACTTCCCCTTTGAATGGGTCTAACCATTGTTCACAACTTCACACGTACAAATATGTAAAGGGAAATCCAATACCGTTGTAATGCGTTCATTTGCATGAAACGTAGACAAATAAGGGAATCAGAAAGGTGAAAATTGAAATGAATCGGACCAATAAAGGGAGTGTTTGCAAAATGGGATCACCAAGTTTACCGGTACGCAAATTTCAAATTCATAGTTTTGTAAGTGCATTGTTAGTGACATTCACTGACCTGTTCCTCTCCTTTTTCCTTCTTCTATTAAAACCAACTTGATATCAGGAATTCAGGATGTACTTCCCCTGATAAAGTTGGACTTTTCTTGAATGTACCTCCTAATCAAAGCCACATAGGAAATGTGGATCATATTCATGTATAATATTGAGATATTGGTCGTAACTGATACCAGCCCCAAAACATATCATGACTGAGTAACTTCCTATGGGGTTAGGTTTTACCATGTTTTTCAATGAAAATATGAGGAAACAAACAAAATATCATGTTCCACTTATTATCATCATAGTGTACAGAAGCTACAACTTGCCATAATTTTTCTTTGCCATGCCTTTTCTCTTCCTCTTTCAAAAGAAAAATGAAGAATTTAAGGATTTATGGAATGACAAATTTAACTTCTTAGAAGATACTCTGTAAATGTCTTTACCTTTTCAATAGTGGCAAAACTTTCATTCATTTTTTTTGCCGCATCATTTTTTCCTCTCTCAAAAGGGAATACAAAAATGAAGAATACATTTTAATGTAATACAGGATGTGATGTCTACTATGTCTAGACATAGTAACATTCGTTCCTCTCTTGGCATGCTGAGTCTTCTGTTTTTTTTCTTAGAAAATAGCCATTCATCCACTACAAAATACATTCTCAAAGACTGAAATATCAGTGATTCAATATTAGTGATTCAATATTAGCGCTATTTAATAGAAAACAAACAAACTCAAGAATGAAAAATGGAATGGTCGACAGGGAATGAGAATAACACTCTTTTACTTTGTTTTGCATTGAACTCTATGCAAATTTTTAATTTCTTTTTAATTTTATGACTTTTGGGGGCTCTTTTTGGCATTTCAGGGGCTAATTTGCCCTTCGCCCCCCAAGTATTTTTTTCCCTGCCAGTTGAAGTAGGGCCAAATTGAATTATGTTAGGTGTAAGCTTTGAGATGTCACATTCTCAAGAAATGTTAATCAGGAAAAATAAACTTTTCACATACATGTACTTTACTTCAACAAAAGTTACAAAACTTGGTAAGGCCTACATGTACATGTACATGTAGTATGAATAATTTAGTTGTTAAACCATTGCGTACAGGAACCAGATGGCTTGTGTATTAAGCCTATGGAAATGAATGAATTTACTCTCTTAAAAAAAAAGAGTGAATTTTCACTCTATTCTCACTTTCTTGGGAGTGACGTCCGTGATCACTTGTTTAGGAGTGAAAATCGAGTGATTTTAGAGTCTCTCTAAGAAGAAAAGAGTGAATGTTCACTCTATTTTCACTCTATTTTCACTCTCCAGAGGAGTGACGTCCGTGATTTTGAAAATTCACTCTTTTTTTTTAAGAGAGTAGTCTTCAGGGGGTTAAAACAACTGCAAACTCAAGCAGTCTCTGTGAGGAGAATTTATTACTATAGACCCTACATGTACGTATGTAAAGGCCTATTGTATTGGCATGTACTTGCTCAAGTATTAAATGTTTTACAAGTTAAAGTGAAGTGCACTCTAGTAATTAGCTGACCATATTTAAATGACTGTAACATTGTTGAAGGTTGATGAAAAAAATGCTGGTCTGTTTTCACTCAAACTTTCAGATTATCATTGATTGTACATCCAGCATTGAAGCCACTACCTTAGCACCATTTTCTCTCATCTGAACAATGTTACTAAGTCCCTTTAAAGGGAAATCCAACCCAAATAGACAAATGCTCTAAACGAAAGCAGAAAAATCAGAGAAGCAAACCGATGAAATTTTCAATTAAATCTGACTAAATATAAGTAAAGAAAGTTTATATTTATCTCATATTTTAAACATTCATAACTTCCTTACTATTGGTCTGATTCATTTCAAACTTTTGCCATTCTGTTTCTGTTATTTTTCTGCGTTCATACAAATTAACTTTAGTAGTACAAGGGTTGGATTACCCTTTAATATATTACATAACTCGGTAAGGGTATGAATAATGGAGCTGTGAACTGTACATGTACAGTGTGTATCTACATTTATGTTTACATAACGCATGTACCTGCAAATCTGCAAGTGACATGTACATCTAGTCTTTAAATCGGGACTGGTTTGACGGAACAAGCGAACATGACATTCAAAACAACCCCTGTCTCTCCGCAACCACTGACAGCTTGTTAAGAAAGTACAAGTCGATGAGTAACCATACACGAATGTAACTATGTGGTTCGTGTAGGAGCAATTAGAGGGCATTGATTGGCAGTGAAAGATGATGAGTAACACTACATGAATGTAAGTATGTGGTGCATGTGGGAGCAATTATGGATCATCGATTGGGAGTGAAACAATGTATTGTGATAGGCTGTGAAGCAATTGTGCGATGACTGGCGAAAATCAATGCTGCCTACAAGCACCTGCTACGGTGTGGTTCCAAGTCTGGTGTAGTCTGATGAAAGTAGACCAAGAAAATAACCTGAATATATGGTTTATTTTGTTTTGAAGCCAATTCACATTAGGAACATTGTTTATAAAGAAAATAATAACGGCAGCAGCAACAACAACAACTACAGTACATTTGGGGATCATGGCTTGTGATGTTGAAACTCCTGTGCACGTCCCGTTGAAATCATGTGTCTGAAAATTGAAATGAATCTATTATGATGTACATGTATGCCTAGATTTGATCGTCCATGATATGAAATAAAGAGAGAGAGAGAGAGAGAGAGAGAGAGAGAGAGAGAGGGGAAGGTGGAGGGGGTGAGAGAGAAAAGGGGGAGAGGGAGAGAGGAATGAAGATGAGAGAGAGATGAGCGGAGGGAATAGGAGATAGAGAATTAGATAGAGAGAGAGAGAGATGAAAGGGAGAGTGGAGACGTATGAAAAAATGAGAGAAAGAAGAGAAGAGAGAGAGAGAGATAGAGAGGAGGAGGGGGGGGGGTGGGGGTGGGAGAAGAATAACTATTGTATGTACATGTATATCGAATAAGACAAACTCCCCCACTGAAGAAAAAGACTTTCCCTCCAAAACAAGAAGGTGAAACTGAGCTCAACATGTACATGTAGGACAGTTATTTTCATTGTGGGTTGATGTAAACAAAATCCAAGGTTTCTGCATAATTTTGTTGCTATTCTAGCATGCGCCTACATGTACACAGTGCTAACAGTAAGCATATCAGCACATCAGTTCATTTTACTAGTACGGGTATTCAAAACCAAAGCATGAAATAATCTGTTACATAAAAAAGAGACTAATAGTACATCAATCAACATATTCTAAAAACTTGATTACATCATAAAACTGAATAGCTTGACCCCTTTAGAAGCTGAGCTTGTGAGCGGGGGTGGGGGGGGGGGGGGGGGCCTGATAGTCAACAAAATACAAGTGATCATTCAGACCGGCAAAATTCATTGTATGGCTTCACGAATGCAGTAATGATGATAATAAGAATAATTATAAAAACAAGAACAACAGTAGTAAGAATAATAGTAATCATTTAATAATAATGATGATAAATGATAATAATCTGGATTTCTATTGAGCTTGAAGTTGATATGAAATACCGTTTCCGAGAATTTGACAGATAAGTTTCATCAGGTATGAATGGGACATGACACATATTGTTCATACAGGTGTATGGTCATCACCAATTGGGCTTAATATGAGATACCGTCTCTTAGTCGGTAGGCCATGTAATTGTATCGTGTTTTTGCGTGGTCTGATCAGTGGTGTTAGAAATAAAATTCATGATAATCTCCCAAATATTATAAAACATGCATAAACACTCTGTTCTCCTCACGATTATGCTCCCAAATCGATGAAAATAAAATAATTCTGACGTTTATTTCAATAGTTATTATTCGTGAACAACTGCTATTATAATACACGCTGGCTTCTGGTTTACGTACTTTCGGCCAATCAGAAGGCAGCATTTTCAGGCTCGTACACGTTCGCGATCGCAATCAAATTCTACGTTGACAAGCAATATGGCGACCGACGCTACGGCTGCTTGTTCGTCAACAAGTTCAGAATTGAAGTGTTTTATTCACTCCGAAAGTGCTTCTGACGATGATTTAAAGGCATTTAATGCAACAACGTGGGCCAAAGTTTTCACTAGCGCTGCGATTTGGAAATATTCCAACGGGAAAAAGGCCAAAATTGCAACAGAATTTCTGGCACTGATCGACTCAACCAGCGACGCCGACAGCGTTGAAATTCCACAACAAGCAGGTTTTCATCGAAAATGCTACCAGCAATTTACAGATAAGACAAAGGTTGACCAAGCTAAGAGAAAGCAGGAGAAAGCAGAACTGGAAGATGAAGGTGAGTTTACTTGACAATATTTTCACAGGAAATTGCATGTGATCATTTACTTGTGATAAGGCCTAGCCAGGCCCTATAGGCCAGGGCTAGGCTAGCCCTAACTCTATTGATCGCCAGCGCTACCGCGCTGGCGATCCGTAGGGTTAGCCTAGCCCTAGGCCTTGATCTAGTCATGTTACACCAAACCTTAACTTAGGCCCTAGGGCAAGGCCCAAGTCAAGATCATGAATGAACGGTGCCAAATATTGATTAAAATTCATGTGAGCAACCGATCAATAACCATGTTCATTTTTTTCTAAAGTAACTGAAATAAGAAATGATTTCCTACATGGCACATGCAATTAAATTTAATAATTTTAAAATGTAGTCGCGTGTAATCACATTCACAGCAGCCTTAGCCCTTAGCAATGTTACTTGTAACTTGTTTGTTAGTGTCTATAATTAGATAGATGTGACTTGAGTTGAGTTGAGAAAAAATGGTCCCCTCATCATTGCCAAAACAAAAGGCATTGCCATTGGTAAAATGGCGCTCATTTAAAAATAGAAAAATTAAATAGACTACAATCTACAATCATATTATTATGATGTAGATTCTACATCATAATAATATGATGCAATACATACCGATGTAATGTCTTTGACATGCCACCGTGTATGTATTGACATTGTTAGTAAAGCTGGCCAGCGCCTAGAGGGATGGAATGCTGCTCAAATTTTTATACACAAAAAGAGATTCAGTCATTTTGCAGATTGACTATTCATTTTTTACTGTGTATGATGCAATACATACCGATGCATGTATTTGATATGAATTACTAATAAAGCTGGCCAGCGCCTAGAGGGACGGAATGCTGCCCAAATTATTATTCACGAAAAGAGATCCAGACCCATTTTGGATTGTGCCTGTCATTTTGTAGTTATTGACTATTCATTTTTTTTCTGTGTGTGATGCAATACATACCGATGCATGTATTTGATATGAATTACTAAAAATATTCATTCACAAAAAAAGATCCAGACCTATATTCGGTTGTAAAAGAGCCGAACTACAGCATTTAAAGCAGGCCCATTATGACCCTTTTTTAAAGGGATTGTTTTACATAATGCAATAAAGCGTGTGTTTTTGTCACTGCATGGTATACACATAAATAGTCCTCTTGTTCTCCTTATGATACTTTCTTCTGAAATAAATGCTCCTTTTATCATCTTGCAATTACATTATAATTTATTTTTGCGAGCAAATTAGTGTGTTCCACACTTGGAAATTACTAACTATTTATTGTTGCAAACCCAGAATTAATTGACATATAATAATTGCATAAAAAGTACATATGCGTATCACATATCTATTATTTAATTGCTCTTTTCATTTTATTTTTATATTTCCCCAGATTCATCTAAAGAACCAGAGCTGAAGAAGCCACGAAGGGAACTACGATCCAGAGAGGCAGCCACCAGTTCCCGACGTTCTGTGCACGTACTCCCAGCAGAGTGTATCATCTGTCAGAAGAGTGGACGGTTGGATGTAAAGAAGCAAGGCAAGCGTGTAAAGGAGCCACTTTCCAACTGTGAGATAGTCAACGGAGGGCGAATTCTAGAGCAGGCTATCAACGAGCAAAATACTCGCATCTTACGGCTCATCCAACATCAAGATTGCGTTGCCTTAGAAGTCAAATACCATGCAACCTGTTACCTGGATTACACGCGACCTCTGACAAGGAAAGGAAACAAGCAGAAGCATGACAGGCACTACACTGAGTCATTTAAGAAGTTCTGTAAGGATGTAGTGGAGGAGAAGCTGATTAAGGAGGAGAAGGCATGGGAGTTGGTCGCGCTCAAGAAGAAATTCGTCCAAGTTGTAGCCGAAGTTGAGAAGGTGGATGCCAGTTCTTATAAAACAAACAGTTTGAAGCGTCGGCTACAAAGTACATACCCATGTCTAAGATTTGCAAGACCAAAGAATCCTAATGAGAGCGACATTGTGTATGCTAAGCAGCTTTCGGCAGAGACCCTTTTCGCTAACAGCAGGGCTTCCGTTGATGGACCGTCCGGTACTGACACCAGCACAGACTCGGAGGAAGATGAAGACTTTGTTTTACAACGAAGAAGAACAACAGGATCCACTCTGACAGAGATGTACAACAGCGCCATATATTTGAAGAAAGAAATTGAAGATATACCAACACAAACTATGCCATGGCCACCAGACTCAACACATCTGACACTGGACACAGCAGAGAAGATCGTTCCAACTAAGCTCTACAACTTCCTCTCATGGATGGTTGGTTTCAATGAAGATCCTGAAGACGTTAAGTTTGTAACACTGCCAGAAGAGCAACATAGACGGATATTGTCCCTGTCGCAGGATATTATATATCTTACTTCAAAGGGAAGGAAGGCAATGCCAAAGCAAACGTCACTCGCCATGGCTGTTCGCCACCTCACTGGGTCAGCACAACTGATTGGGCTTCTAAATGGCTTCGGACATGCCACGTCCCACACCAAGGTCCTCGAGCATGATACTGCGCTGGCCAAGAAGGAGATTCAAAATGGCGAAAACAAAATACCATCTTGTCTGCAACAAGGAGTCATCCAATAATGATTTGTACCAAATTAGAAACAAATCTGATAAAAATTAAACAAATGCATAAACTTTGAAAAACTTTGAAAAATTGCTCTAAAATATGGCCGGAAATGACCTTTTGACCTTGACCTTGACCTTTGACCTTCATTTTCCCCCCATTTTTGGAAACCCCAATTATTCTCATATAAGTGTGCAAGGTTACAGTGTTGTAGGACAAATGATTGATTTTTAATGATTTTTTAAGTTATTTTGGACATTGAATGTAGAGGGCTCCCTCTGTTGTTGAAATGCCATTTCACTAATTAGCTGATTATCTCATTAATGGGATCATATTTTTTCGGGGAACAAAATGTTTTTTTCTTCAGTAGCAGCCATATAACCAATTTATAATGTTAGATTCTAACACCAGTCATCAGACCACGCAACTTTTTAAATGAAGCCTTAACACTGATATGGCCTACAGTCTATCTGAGCGTTTGACAGATAAGTTTTCTCGGGTATGAATGGGCACACACTGTACATCACATTTGTTCATAAGGGTGTTTAGTCATCACCTATTGAGCTTAATATTAAATACTGTCATTGAGCGTTTTATAGATAAATTTCCTCGGGTATGAATGGGGCATGACACATTTTTTTCATACGGGTGTATGGTCATCACCTACAATATGAAATACCATCTCCGAGGGTTTTTACAGATAAGTTTCCTTAGGTATGAATGGGACATGACACGTTTTTTCACTATCATTAAGATGTATGGTCGTTACCCATTGAGCTTGATATGAAATACTGTCTCAGAGCGATTTACAGATAAGTTTCCTCCGGTGTGAATGGGTCATATATTTCATTTTGTTCATACAGGTGAATGATCATCACCCAGGAATCACACAAGCAGTAAAAGGTCATTCCAAGATGGGTTTTCTATACTTGATTGAAAGAAAATGACTGACATAATAGCATTCCATTCCTTATATGGAGCTAACTGTAAATAGAGTGTTTATGATTGTAGTCTAGATAACAGACTTGATTTATGGTCACCAATATAGTAGCAGATGACAAAGCACAAATATAGAGGGCAAGTCCAACACATTTTGCAAAGATGAATTGAATGAATTGAGAGAAATAATCAAACAAAACAGTTGAAGTTTCGTCAAAATCACACAAAAAATAAGAAAGTTATGGGATTTTAAAGTTTCATGTAATTTCATGAATCGCTGATTAGTATCACATTCACATACATGTATGCAATTCATAGGGAGTTGATGGTGTCGACCCCTCACTATGCCCTATAATTATATTTTGTTCATCAATTCAAGTTCTTCTTTATTTTGGGATACACCTGCATACAATACCTTCATATTACTACATTTACATTGACAGTGATTTTTAAGGGAGGAGAACATAGATGATTGAAGAATAAAAACTTATATAAAATAAAAAGACAGAATCTGGACGACTTGACCACCGAACAACTCACATGTAAACTGATGACCATCTCCCTTTCAAGTTTCAAGTTTCATGTTTATTTGTTTTACATTTCACAAAACAGAAATCACATGAATGACAAAACTAGAGCTTAATATGAAATACATGTACACTCAAAGTATGACATTATATAATAAATCAACTCTTTGTAAAGACGTCAACAATTAGTTGTTTTAAATGGTAGGTTACTTATAGAGGGTGAAATGTGAGGAACCTATTGAAAATAAAAAGCTTAGCTTGTAGATTATAGGTTCCCATAAATAAAACTAACATTTGATTGAAGTGGTTGCAATGGTGGAGGACGTAACAATAATAATAGGTTGGCAAGAAGGCCTTAACAAAGAATATTTCAAAGTAAACAAGCAAAAATAGCAAAAACAGCAAACAAATAATTTGTTACCAAAGGAATAGCACATTTGTCACCTTACGTGTAGCCCTGAAACCAGTCTGAATGCCTAGACTAGTATTAAGGTTATGGTATGCAGCAGAGACAATGGAGACATTATTGGAAGCCATACCACACAATATTTTATAACCACAGTATCCTTGCCCTCATAAAATGCTTTAACTTTCGCAATGCAAACATCAAGAAGTTAATCTTCAAGAAGTTAGGTCCATACCACAGAATATTTTGAAACCATAACATTCTTGTCTGTACAGAATGCTTTAACTTTCGCAATGCAAACATCGGGAATTTAATTTTCAAGAAGTTAGGTCCATACCACAGAATATTTTGAAACCACAACGTTCTTGTCTGTACAGAATGCTTTAACTTTCGCAATGCAAACATCGAGAAGTTAATTTTCAAGAAGTTAGGTCTATACCACAGAATATTTTGAAACCATAACGTTCTTGTCTGTACAGAATGCTTTAAAGGAATAGTTGAGTGTTGGTCAATACTCACATTAGCGAACGAAACTATGATCTAAACATAAAAAACATACAATAAATGTCTAAGAATGCATCATTGAAGATATAAATCCGAAATATTACATTAGAGTGAATTTATATGCAAAAAACCTGTTCGACTGCAAATGATTTTATTTATCAAAAATTTTACTTTCGAGGCGTGTTCAGTGTAATTGTATAGCGCCACCTCTCGGTCAAGCGGCAGCACACCGTGATTTTTCGCCAAGACGACGATCGGATATGGGCGTGCAAGTAATATCCGAACCATGTCTATAGCGCGCTGACTGATTTATATTGTACACATTATGGTATGCGAGGCCTGCACATAATTGCATGGTCTGTGGTACTGGTAGCGCTATTGTTTTTGAGCGCGATATGCGAATACTGTATGTGTATGTAGTGCGAGTACGCTCGACCTAGTAGTAGTGTATGTGTATGTATTGTACGTCGTATGACCCAGTTGATTACTTCTACAGTGTAAAGAAAGTGGCTTACTCTATCTATCAACCAATATGTGAGACAACGCAAGGGTAATTTTGTATTTCGTTTCACAAAGCTGTGGAATGATCTCCCAGATGAAATTAGATTAAAAACATCTAGGTTATCTGTCCACCTACCTTCTATGTAAATGACGTGGGCCTTCGTTTTTCCTTTTATATTACTTGTCTTCCTTTTATATGTGAAGAGTTTCATTCCAAAAGGAGCCAAATCCACTTTGGGTACTTCTGAGTAAATTGCCTTTTTTATTTCTCCACTTTCCCTTTAGCCATGTATACCTTCATGTTGTTATATATGTTAAAGGTGTCACCCTGCATGGACCTGATTATCTGCCAATAATATTATATTATATGATATGATAAGAAAAAATCTTCCCTTCGGCTTTTCTGATGTTTACTAAATTTTTAGATTTTTTATTTTCGTGGATTTAGCTCCTTTTGGAATGAAACATGTTATTGTACCTAAACAAATAAAAAATAAATCATATTTTCTCAATAAAGTCACTGAAATTTTATTCAAATTTAGCAGCAAACCTTTCCTTTTAAATAATAATAGTGAAATCACACATAAAAAAAACCTTTCGAAAAGAAAGTAAACAACATTATTACAGTTTCATTCCAAAAGGAGCTAAATCCATTCAATTCCAAAAGAAGCTAAATCCATGTTTCATTCAAAAAGGAATTACTAAATCCACAAAATCAAAAAATTTGATAGAAATCAGAAATAACTGGTGGATTTTTTGTCTTATCATATATTATAGGTCCAGAGCGACACCTTTAACATATATAACAACATGAAGGTACATGGCTAAAGGGAAAGTGGAGAAATAAAAAGAAATAAATTAAAAAAAATATAAAAAATTGTTGTATCAGTATACTATAATGAATAACAGTAGTGAATTAATTTAACATCTTACTTGATTCATACTTGTCCATAATGCAGTGTTTTTCAGTATTCTTATTTTGATACTGCATGCAATTGTAAAGTTTAACAAAAAAAGTGATTGTAACTTCTTGTAAATAAGTTGTGTTCTACAGTGCCTGTGTATTGCATGACCTACGTCAGTACGTGATAACTTGTAAATGTGTAAAGACATAAGATTTTAATATAATTATAGTAATGCTAAAATGAAGATACATAACATATTTTTATGGTGTACATTGAAAGCTTTATTCGGCCATAACTAACAGTTAAATTTACACAACATTATTCAGATGAATACAAATTATACTTGCTGTACTGAAGGCAATATTTAAACGTGATGTTGATTCCAACCATTGCATACAAACAGATCATGTGTATTAAAAAAGGCACATTTTTATTTAGCATCTATCGCTATGACAACTTTAACCGTCTTCATTAAGAAGGAGCAATATACTTTATTTTTATACCACAATGTCTTGTTACTTATTAGTTACTGCTTATTTATATACATCTTATCTTGTGTCTTTCATAAAAACTTGACATTCTCTATAGGCAATGTGTAGATAAGTTTACCAAAGAAAAGTATCTATAACAGTAATGTCTCTACGCCCTTGACAAATATACTATTACCCCGGTCATTTGATTCAGTGCTTGCCCGCACACAATGTTTTGACTAGTACGTGATCATACAAATTTTGCCGAGAAACTGCCTACTAATTGATATATTTGGTAAATTATTATATCTATTTGGACTTGATAGATATAACGCATGTGTCGCGCACTTGTGCGTAGTCCCATATACATCTTTCTGTGTACAGTGCTTGTAACTTTACCAAGACTGGGCCAATTTTTTTTATCATTTCAATGATTCTAGAACCTTGCAGTACACACCAAGACTTATATGCTAGATGATCAACCTTTTCTGATCGATTCCACAACAATCCTTTCACAATGCAGTCGCATGACCATAACTGGTTTTATCTTTAAAGTTTCACATCTTACTTTATATATAAATGCTTTAAAAATTGTCTGAGTGATTCTTTTCCTTAATGTGTACGAGTATATATGTATACATACTCCATATCGATCTCAAATCCTGAATCATATCAATTTCAGCACAAAATTAAGTATAGTTAGGTACATGTATGTCTTTCATCTTCCTTAATGCTCGACTATGAATATCACTTCAAGTGATTAACATCCAACATACTAGAGTCAAGGTTTTTCAAACAAATAGCACAGACTTTTCAAAACTGGTCATGTCCTATACGCACACAAAAGACAAATCTGCATTGTGTGTACTGAGTTTCATATGAATCGATCAAACTATTGGAAGTAGTTTGCTCACATACCGGTACTTATTTAACACACTGCACATGCATTGAGTTTTATACTGTTATTATAATGCCTCATCCAATATATACCAAAACTATAAATTTGCAAAAAACCTGGAAAGAATATGCTCCACAAGATTATTAAATCAAAATTGTATTCTTTGTGCAAAGTTTGGTTACCATGGAGATACTTTATCAGACAGACACAACAAATGTGTCTTGCACACCCTCGGGTCCATCAGTATACCAAGTTTTATTACAATTTGTGTGAAAACTGGAAATAGTTTGACCCAGTTTTTTTTACAATAGACCAACAGAAAGACTCGCCTGCCCAACCGTATCCTTATTCCTTTATACCCCCTTTCAAACTACAAAGTAGTTACAGGCAGCAAATTTCTTGATGGTATAACCTTGAACCGCAATACTTTGGCGTTGAGCCGATTCACATTCATGGATTCAAATGATGCATGAAACCAATTGTTTTGCTGTCTTGGGATCATTATTTTAGTCAGATTGATTGCATTAAACAAAAAATGAAGACTATTTACAATAACATATTCTACAAATATTTCTTCTGTCCATGTTGATGTCCGACATGTTCCGAAGTATAGTCTTTTTCCTGATCGACTGTCACCTCGGTTACATGCACAGTCACTAAAACCAAACACATTGTTGACTCATGGTTGGACCTCTTGGCTGTAAATTTTATAATTACTACCGTAACTTCTTCAATGAATATAGGTTGCCAAATAGATACAAATTGAAGTATCTACCATTTACATGTGAGCAAGCACTGATTTTATCACAAATTATGCATTGTATAAATCACATAGAGCTTTTATACACTGATGTCACAATTTGTCTTTTATATTCCTACATTTCTTCCAATTGTAAACTTGCCAACCTCTTATTGTAATACAATATACAAGTGCCAAGCATGGTGGCTAATCTAGCAACAATAACAATTTATTTCTGGTACATGTATATCATGTGTTATGTGATTTTTTTTCTCCAGATAACCACATCCCCATGATCCCCAGGGACACTCTAGTATCAAGTTTGGTGGTATTTTGTCAAAGGGTCTCTGACATATCAAGAATACATGCTCGTAATGCTAAGCCATGCAATCTTTCACCTCCGGACCACAACATCATTAGCAACCAAACGAGTCCAAAATGTTAAGTTCCAACCAATCCTCAAGATAGCCTAAAAACATGCCACATGGACAAATTAAATCGAGGCGATTAAGAGTCTTGCATGCAATCATGCAACAATGAACCTCATTTGACCTTTGACCTACTTATGTGACCTTCAACTCCAGAATATCATGGAGGCCAATAAAGGGCATCTACCAATCAAGTTTTGTTACAAACAGATGCAGGGTTGGAAAGTTAGCAACCCTTATTGATTTTTGCAGGTAAGATTTCACATTAGACTTCATTCAAATTTTTGTACAGTCACGGAGGATGGACGGAAGGACGCCATTTGGATCCCTTAGTCTCTGCTCGAAAAAAAGCAGTTCTCAAGTCAGACAATCCCAATTGTTCACTACAGAGGATAACATGGATTTCTCTAATCGGCCTAGTCTCCTAGCTGGCTACGATCACATCAACTTGTGGTGGAGGAAATGGTGCAAGCCGGTGCCTTGTGTGTCTAGGGTCATCAGGGAGCAGAACAGCCTTCGAGAACAGTGGTTCTTGGTCCTGTTCTCTGCGTTCCAGTATCGCACCGATGAGTCATTGTACATAGGGGTAGGTCTTGGGGACCTTCTCCTTCCGGGCCACGTAGTTGTTGGCATGCTTTAACAATACTGCAACATATCTGTATCATAAAATAAAAGAACATGCAAAATGTAACAAGTTGCATTATATGCACACTCATTCTTGTCAATTGGAAATGATTCATATCTCTTAATTTATCAATTTGATATGTTGGGTCAATAATGATCTTTCAAACTACTGTACGTCACTGTGTTCTAATAAGTATATTATTACACTGAATCCAAGCCCACATTTAGGGTCCAAAATCAGCAGCGTGATTGACAAACCATCAGCTTACAGTCCGTAATCTACATAATTGAGATGTGCGTCGTGTACAGGGACAAGTTCTTTAGATGACGTCATATTTTGGCGATTTAAAAGGGGCGTTCCCAGGAAGGACTATTAGATATTTACTAATTTCCCCAAAATTGATAAATTTCATGGGAAAGAACTGCCAATTCGGATTGCCTCGTCCAACTACACAAGGAAAACAAAAAATCTTTTTTTCTTTCTTTCTAATTTCCACTCACTTTGTATTGCCTTGTTCATCAGTCTGGTCGGGCCTGTCCTTGTGTGCCATGTAGTCGATGACCGCTTGGAAGCATACATCAGTATATGGTTGTGGAAACACTCGAGCATGCTGGTGTGCCTAAGGAATTATGAAAACAAAATAAAAACTGATATAAATGATAGAGCATTTCATTATTTTCATACCACAAAATCAATATTGAAAATCCCATGTCATACACATGAGCAAATGAGATGCATTATCTTGACTTGCTGATATGTCCCAATTTTATAGGTCATAACAGAAAAAGAGCTCAATCTTGCAAACATGTACGTAATGAACGCATTCTCATTAAATTCCTCTCAATTTACAGAGCCTTTCATACATGTATACAGATTCCTACCTGAAGCGAGCAAATCAGCAGAGTAGGCCAAGTTCTCCATGAATTTGCGGTCAAAGGTGACTTGTACTATTCACCTGCTAATTCCCCTACTGCTGCTTGGAATTTCTTCGCTGGGGATGGATTGTGTTGTCTGTTCTTCATATCTGTAAAAAGTGAAGAAATGAAAGTCATTCACAAAGTAAAAAACATTCAGATTTTAAATCACCAAAAGAAATAATTTTGAAGATTGCATTCTCTAATAATTATCACAGCTAGCCAGATTTGGAATTTGCATGACTAATAACTGATGCATTGGTTCTCTGTCATGTATGTGAAGTCGAGACACTCTTTGGTAGAGATAAATATAGATGAGACAGTCACATCTCAAGCAAGGTATAGTATAACCTTGTCGACTTTTAAAAAGAGCAGGATGTTTACCCGGTTGACTAGCCCTGCACGTCATCATTACAAAGAAAGTTGCAGTCGTAACGAGGGACATTAAAGGTATTACAAAGTTTTTGGAAATTTTGAAAATTGGGTGGATAGTGATTCTTTACAATTTTGAAATATTTGGATATCCCTGTGGAGATATTATAAGCACTAGAAAATGTAGCTCCTAAAACACTTCTGCTTTCGAAAAAAATTGAATATAAAAATTTACCGGTGCTCTCAGTAAATTTTGATAAATTTCAAATAGCTAGCGCCTACGGTTGTACAACGGTACATGTAGCTGCTACCATAAAAATCTCGGAATACATGTATGTAGTTGTGATATATAATTTCAAAACGGTAATAGCCAATCGGTCAATTGTAGCTCGTTGTATAGCTTAATTAATATATTGACCTTGAGAGAGAGTTATACCACATAAAGAGATTATTATTTACAATTTCATCACTTTAGACTTGATTTCAACCGCGACAAAGTTCACTGAATATTGTAGGATGGCATATGCTTCCAATATGTTCATTTGAACCAAATTCATGACCCCATACCAAAACTTTGTATTACCTTTAAAGTAAGCTTACATGTAGCTTGCATCTCGTAAGAATTAGTAAATCGGTTAAATCATTATTTCCCTTCATAAAGGACAAAGTGTTCCCTTCTTTTGATATTCCAGATTAAAGCAATTAAATTTTCTAATGATTGGGCAATCGATCTGGCCATGAATATTTCAAGCCACGTGCCGCAGCGATAGCTCGTTGAGCCAGTGGAATCCAAAAGCTGCACAGCACGATATGCAAAGCGTGGAGTAAGGGTATTTTCAAACTGTAATTGTTCATGATCCCTTGGGACTAGAAAAAACTCGGAGGCTCACTTCGTGAAATTGGTAAATCTCTGAGTTACCATGGAAACAATGTTTAAATCGCTGTTTTGATCAAGATATTCTTAGAATTTTTGGGGTGAGCTCCTTTACTTTAGGGAATATGGAGAAAAACCTGCTCTTTCATACGACACCTGTCACACCTCACTTCTTGAGTATTAGTCACCTTCATGATCACGAGCAGTATTGGTTTGAATCTCATTTTGGTAATAAAAACATCATTGACCAATTTTGCAATGCACATGGACTGAATAGGGATGTGTGCAATCTATATGGGAAGGATTTTAGCGCACAAAACTGAGTGCGCGATCAGACACGTAACACCCTAGTAGTAGTAGGCTTACATGTAGTTAGGCATTATTAGTCATGTTTTTATTTTTGTATTTATTTATTTTCCACATATGGGAAGGATCACCCTTTTCAGCTAAAAGTTGGTCTTCAAAGGGGTAGTTGGTACAGGTAGGTATTACCAACTAGTATTAGCAATAGCAGGCTAATGTTACTGTAGTAATTTATATAGATCTAGACTAGACTATCAATATCATGATTCATGAAATCTGAATTAAAAATCCAAGACCAAGGCAAGATATAACAAAACGTAATTTGCCGATTCCATGCATCTATTCTCTAGACTAGATCAAATTAAAACGGTAGGCCTACCCAGTGCAGTGGGGCGTATATCATTTCAACTTACCTCTAATAATGAGCTGGCATAGCCATATAGGGCCTATTGAATTGCATCCTCTAGTCTAGACTCGGCAACGAGAAAGCCGCCTGCAGCTGCAGCTCGCGTCCCTGGCCTTGTTCACAGCCACTCCCGCGCCTCCTCCGGCCCGGGTGGTCGAGCTGCCATTGCTTGTTTCTCTCTTCATCTTTCCGCCTTAGTCTTATTCCGATTTAGCGTAGCCTTAGCCGTGTCCCGTAGCTTAGGCTTAGCACTAGCTGAGTCCGAGTCGGCCATCGTCCGTGACCTCATCATCATCCTTTTCCAATTTCGATCTCGTGTTGTCGTATTTCAATCAAAGCTTGTCTAGCGTTCGATCGGCGCCGGTGATAATCTGATCTGAGTTGTGTGTGTTATACGTGAAGCGTATTGCATTGGAATTGATCAGCTGTAGGCTGTATATACTAACTAGCGCGCGGCCGGATACCCGCCTGCTAGCTGCTGTACCAACGAACTCAAACCTCTACTCATTGTAAATACGCTGGTTGTTAAATGACATAGAGGGAGCTAAACACCTAAATTCAAAAAATAAACCGTCGAAAGTCAAAAGTGATGTCCGGACGTCAAACACTTTTATATAATGTTTTGAAAGCAAATTGCACAACAATTAGAGCATTTGATTTGGAATTATTATCATCTCCCATGTTTTTTTCGATGATCTTTCATATGGTACTGAAATAAACCAAATCTGTTTTGGAGGGGCACTTTGGAAATTACCAACACTCAACTATTCCTTTAACTTTCGCAATGCAAACATTGGGAAGTTAATATTCAAGAAGTTAGGTCTATACCACAGAATACTTTATAACTCTATAGCCGTATGGCAGCCTTGCTAAAGCCAGGGTAATAATCGGGAGCGCCAGGAGGGTCAAATCTGACTGACATGAGCGCTATTATTATTATTATTATAGAATGCTGTAACTTTCAGAATAAAAACATCAAGAAGTTAATTTTCAAGAAGTTAATTTTCAAGAAGTTACGTCCATACATGACGCATGGATGTTACTTTTCCATGTACTGGTACATGTTTATGTCTGTCCTCAATAATAAATGCGCAAGGACTTTGAATACTAAAATTAGCTTACATTTGTTGTAAAACATTTTGTGACTTTAAAAACTTTAGCAAATTGTTATGAAAGCCTTTCTCATGCACAACATTGGATTTCTTTCAGAATTGGTTAAAGGTAAAGACCAGTAATGGTCATGCGATTGCATTGTGAAAGAAACGTTGTGGAATCGATCAGAAAAGGTTGATCATCTAGCATCTAGCATCTGCAAGGTTCTGGAATCATCAAAATGATAAGAAATTTGGCCCATTCTTCGTAAAGTTACAAGCACTATACACAGAAAGATGTATATGGGACTACCCTATCTCTCTCACACGACCATGAGAGAAATAAATTTACCAAATATATGAATTAGTAGGCGGTTTCTCGGCAAATTTTTTATCATCATGTATTAGTCAAAACATATTCTTTCACATGATTGGTAATGAGAGCTTCCATTTCATTTTTTGAAATTGGGGCGTTACCAATACTGGTCTTTACCTTTAAACTTTGGATGTTCTTATCATGCTAGTCTGTATGCCCTTATTTGCTATATACCGGTATGTATGATGAATATTCACACAACATTAATTTATATTTATACAATGTTTATAATAATTAGTCTGTAAGGCGAACAATTCTTATTAAACACAATGTTTCTTTATACAATTTTTATGTAAAGTCTGAACATGCTATGACTATCTACCTTGTCTGGACATACCAAAGATATGAGGCATAGATGTGATGAAATCAAGAAATATTTGTTGTGGTTGAACACCAAATACCTGGAACAGTACCGCAACAATGTACATGTAGAAGTCTGGGGTATGTAGTCTAAAAATTGAGACCCTTTGATTGAGAAGCTGTTGATGAAGTGATTATGATAATATGTGAAGTTGATGCCCAATCACTTAAAAAAAAATGGTCAGAAACCTACATGTAAATATAACTGTACAGAGAGGGAGGGAGGGAGAGAGGGAGGGAGGGAGAAGTAACAGGGAGGGGGGGTATAGGGTTATGTGTGATGTTAGAAGAGGAGAGGAGAGGGGTGGAGGGGGGGGGGGGGGGGAGGGGTCTAATAAAATCATCTCTAGTCCAATTCACCCAACATTATGACCTCCTCTCCCCCACGTAGGGGACGGCTGTGTAGACAATCATGACCCCCCTTGAAAGTGTAAACAGGATCGGAGACGAGAATTCGGACATAAGGAATATGAAAAGTATAAAGACATCTCGATGCTGTGAATGCACTTGTTTGAGAGTCAATCCCTACAGCTATTTTGAGTATGTGTAGGTGGATGCCCTTTATCCCTTTTCAATCCCAGGCTAGTCTGGTTGCAAGGCTCAGCCATGTTTTTTTATTTGTACCTGGAAAAAAAGAAAAGCAATTAATTATGTACACATCTACATGTATGAACCAGTGTTAAAAAAATAAGTTGAATTTTCCGACATACAGATTACTGTACAATTATTGTGCGGAGAGAGAGAGAGAGAGGGAGGGAGAGTGGGGGAGAGGGGGGAGAGAGAGAGACAGAGAGAGGGGGAGAGGGGGAGAGGGAGAGGGAGAAACGGAGAGAGGGGGAGAGACAGAGAGACAGAAAGAGGGGGAGAAGGAGAGAGAGAGAGAGAGAGAGAGATGGAGAGAGAGAGAGAGAGGGAGGGAGAGGGAGAGGGAGAGGGAGAGAGAGAGAGGGAGAGGGAGAGAGAGAGAGGGAGAGAGGGGAGGTGGAAATCGCTCGTCAGTTTTGCCTGGGCATGAGGCCAATACCATACCAGTGCAATCAACCTAGCCAAGATTTGTGCGTAAATTGACATATCAAAACGGATCTGCCCAAATTGAACTGACTTTCAAATCTATCATCAAACCTGGACAATACGGAGCAAAACAGGTCGAGATACTCATTAAATTAGCCTGCAGGCTTCCCCTTTTTTTGTCCAATCTTTTCCACAAATTACTTTAAAAGGGAAGTCCACCCTATTATTACATATTGTAAAAGAAGATTCCCCTCAAGCATTCACTTGTCCACCTCCCCACCCCTCCCACAATCATTCTAGATTTGGCTTTGTGTTTTTTTTTTTATTTAGAACCCTAAACAATATACCAGGGGGTGTTTCACAAAGCCTTTTTACAAAGACAAGTGACAAAAATCAGTGACAAATCTGCTGATAACAAATCTGCTGATAACCAATCAGAAGCAAAGATTTCAGTAGCTTATAACCAAAAAAAATGTCATTTGTCGCTGATGACAAGTTTGGTGAAACACCCGCCTGATGCACACACTGCATCCAGTTTTGTTTCATGACTATTGCTTTGGATGGCAGTAACTCTAAAGAAGAAAATAACCTTTAAAATCCACAAATTGTCAACACGTTAAGAGATTCAAAATCATTGTTTCTTTTCAATCAAAATTGGCTAGTTTCTCAACTTC
This sequence comes from Strongylocentrotus droebachiensis, assembly GCA_035222895.1. Classification (NCBI taxonomy): domain Eukaryota; kingdom Metazoa; phylum Echinodermata; class Echinoidea; order Camarodonta; family Strongylocentrotidae; genus Strongylocentrotus; species Strongylocentrotus droebachiensis. The sequence continues at coordinate 33,278 of JAVYIG010003193.1, forward strand.
TCAACAACATTCTCTCCCTTGCATATATTGTTTGTAGAGACATTTCATTTTTATTTTAATAATGTAGCAATAACAGAGAAATATTATCATTGCAAATTTGATGAACAATACTCTAGCAATTTAGCAGTAGAAATAAATCTTGCCCTGAAATAAATTACACATGCCAATCCATCCACATTATGCTACATGTACATGTGTGTATCCATGTGTAATTTTACTCCAAGTTCTGCTCATATGTGTATAATTATTATGATAATTATGATTATCACCTATTTATTTTGATTAGTACTGTTTTTGTTTGTGTAATCTATATGTATTTTTTTAAGCAAAAAATATCATGTAAAATTTCCATTTGATTAATTTCAGATGAATAAAATAGAATTGAATTGAATAAGTTCATTCTCACAAATCTCAATTTTCTTGTTGCCTGAGGCAGGTATCCAGTCAATAATTCCCATGTGGGAACAGGTGAACGTTTGCAAAATCGTGTTCTAAACCCGGGGTCTCCTTAGAGAATTACAATACAGAAACGTGCTTCGAACCGACTTTTTTAATGTGGGTGCGAACACTGTACAACTTCCTTTATATACTGATGAAAAGGAATAGATTAAGTTTTTAACGGGACTTATATGAATATTGTGCAATGTAGCTATATGAAGGAAGAACTGATTTATCTATGAGTGTGTGAACACGTGTCTTTATATAGACTCTGCTTCCAAGAAATTGAAATTAGTTTAAACCATAAAAAGCATGTTTTGAAGTAAACAGTCCTTGAAGGATTATCGTTTGTTACAAGTCTAGACAGCCAATGTAAGGTTCGAGAAGGTACTCAACTGATATTTTCTTTTCAGTATGAACATGCCTTCACAAGCATGTATGTACATGTATGTTTGAAACAACTCAGAGCAATAAATGAAAGTGTTTTTTAAAAACTTAATTCCTTTTTTAGAAGTAGTAGAAGAAGAAGGAGAAGAAGGAGGAGAAGAATAACGAGAATAAGGAGAAGAAGAAGGAGGAGAAGAAGGAGAAGAAGTAGAAGAAGAAGAAGTGGAATAAAACGATGTCAAATTTAAGTTTTCAATTTTTGTACAAGCCTTGGGAATATTGACTTCTGAGTCAGCTTATCCTTTGAGTGTGAACAGGCCTTGACGATATATGTTGAAACAAGTCAAGTGAGTGTAAAAGATCGGTTAAAATAATACAATTAGGCCATGCAGCTTGTAGACTGATTTGATTACAAAAACCCCCTCAGGTAGAGAATGAACTCTCCCAAAAGTGCACTGGTCTTGCAGGGACAAGTAGAGCGTAGGAGGATAGTAGTCTTGAAAAACAGCACTCTTTTTTTGTATTTCATCTTTTATTGATCTGTTTCATAACTTCAAATTAAACTGATGTTTAATTTGAAGTTATGAAACAGATCAATAAAAGATGAAATACAAAAAAAGATAGCATCAACATAAAATATGGTGGATCATATGATAAAGTATGAATGACATGAAATATACACATACTGTATCTAACCACAAAACAACAACAATCAAATGAATAGTTGCCTGTTGCTGGTATTAAACGATTACATAAGATTACAAGAGACAATTGGAGATAAACAATGCTTTATTATCAGAAAGGAAAAGTAATACATATAACAGGCACCCGGCCAAATGACAGAAAATAAATAAATAAAACACCTCCCCTCAATCCTACTAACCCTTTATAATATTCAAAATGCACTCTTTCTATCATTGGTATAATCATTTTTCAAAAGTATTTTTGTGCCATGTTTTTAGTTGTATAAGACCGTGGCTTTAGGAATGAACATAATTAAGCTTTCTCAAAGTTGTCCATAATATTCTGAAATCAGTAACCGTGTAAGGGGAAATCGACTCTGTGAAATATCATGCATGGCAGTAGCATCTAGAGAGAGAGAGATAGTAGCGTAATAAATTGTCTCTGACATTCTTCGGCTTTTGTTTACTGGTAATATTTCCTTCTAGTTCCCTTTTTCTGTATTGCCTCTAAAAACAGAACTGTGGATCAATATTGTGAGTAAGGAAGACACACAATCGGCGAAGCGCATCAAGGCACTGCTACTGACAGTAGGAATTTCAGTATATAAGCATAGAGTAGTTCCTTTTAAAGTGAACCGGTAACATTGTTGAAGGTTGATGAAAAAAACGGCCTAGCTTTTGTATGAACTGTTACTAATTATATTCCTTATACTCTAACATGCAAAAAATCCTGATTTTTATTTTATTTTATGGTTTTCACTCACACTTTCAGATTATCTATTGTATATTTAGCACCATTATCTCTCATCTGAACAATGTTACCAAGTCCCTTTTAATAAACATGCACTGATATGGTCTTTGCACAAATGAGATTTTGGGGTAAGACAATATTGTGATTGACTGTGCTGGTGACAAGTTCCAGTTTTCCACTCAAGTTGCAATTAAATTTAACACTGCCCTCTTGGATAGATTGAGAGAGAGAGAGAGGGAGGGAGGGAGGGAGGGAGGGAGGGAGGGAGAGGAAGGAAGGAAGGGGGGGGGGGGGGGGGCTGAGGAGGAGATTTGCAAGTGACTGGTGCTGTTTATAGTTTCCACTCAAGTTGAAGTTTTGCAAGTAACTGTTAGACTGCCCTCTAATGGGAAGAAAGTTTTAGCGAAAAACTTTATGAACTCTATGAACTAACTTATGCAAAATACAAAGATACCTTGAGTTCAGAAGGAAGGTGTAATAGGTTACAATTCCTTGTTTCTCTACAGTCTGTAGTGCTAAAGGAAAGAAGAAGCCATTTTGTGATAATACAGAGAGAATTCTGTTCAATCACAAAAAATTGTCTGTCTGAAACGAGAAGGGTGTAACTCTGTTTTAATTGAAAATATGATTTAATCATGGACCTTCTTTGGTAGGTCCATGATTTAATGCCCTCCTGGCTCCAAAAAGATGATACTTGTATCTCTTGATCGGTCCAGATTTGCAAAACTGAGGTGAACACGTGGGACGGCGTAGAACGCGGCAACATGCATGATGCATGAGGTAGCGGGAAGACGTCATGGCGAGGGTGTGGCTCTGCGACTCGCGTGATGAATGGCTCAGGCACTAGCTACGGCCAGTGGTAGTTCGGACTCAACAATCACAATATCACATGTTGGTCATTTGTAAAATTAATGAATATTCATTTCTCATTCAGTTAAACGGATAGGGTAATGCTAAAAGGTTTTCATGGATGCGGTCGTTTATAAATCGTTGTTTAAACGTTTTTTTGACTCTGGCTTATTCTGAACGTACTGCACAAATATTGTCAGGGCTTGTGATAACATTTCATATTTTCATGTGAAATGTTGTCACTGTAATGGCATTAAGTAAATGTAGGTCAATATTGAATTCTCCAAAAGAAACAATTTCCTTGTCTAATACTACTGGATTGTGAAAGAACCTTCAATATATTGAACCCAAAGTGAAATGTACTGTACATCATCCTCCGATCACCTCTGGCCCTTTAACCTCAATTTTGTGTCTTTCACTTACGATAACCTGTTTAGTTACGCCTCCGAATGCACATCTTTATATTCCTTGTCGAAAGTGTATCGTGTGGGTTACCAGTTTTACTTTTGCTGTTGTTGGGGGGAGGGGGGATGCCAGAAATATTAGGATAAGGCTGTTCAATTAGGATTAGTTGTGGGAGGGGCTTGTACCATCTTGTTTCACAATGTTTATGTTATTATTATTGTTTTTATATTATTTTATTTCAATTAATTTTATCATTTATTTATTTATTCCTATAATATATTCATTTATTCCTATAATATATTCATTTATTATTTATCAATTATCTATATCTATTCATTATTATTATGAGGAAGGGTCAAACATGTATATGAAAAATAGCTAGTAATCACATTATTCTGAGAATCTTTTAGTGGATTACAATCAAATTTGAATTTTAAAAATTGCTTCTGTTTTGGTTTGTAAAATTGCTCCATGGCGCAGGCATCATTTTCGACTGTGCGCAGTTGAAGGTCCATCTAGTTTTGGGAGGGGGGGGGGGGCATTTGACGGGGATGGGATGCCCCATCCACCCCTATGAATCTTATATGCTACAAGTAGAACTTTCAGTGCTATGACAGTTAAAACCCAAGTTCACAGAGGTCACGCCACTCACAATATCGATACCAGTCCATGTTCTCTGCAAGGCTTGATTCTCTGTTTCATGAAAACAAAAGTTCACTGATACGGTGTGGATAAACCCTGTCCGCGATTATCTTCGTTGGGAGTATGTTACCCCAAGGAAGTGTGTTTGTCGCCCTCCCTTCCTCCATTCATCCTATCTTTCGTCCGAGTGGTGTTTTTATTTCTAAACACCAACAATAAGCGCTGCCTGACAGATCACAGCTCTCTCATGCATGCATAGCTTACTATCACAACATAGTCTCTATAATCAGACCCCATTTAATCTACCCTTTTTGCCACCTGCACATTCATTTTTGTAAGTTAAAACATTCAGGCTTGATAATTACCCAACTATTTTTCCCCCAATATTTTTTCTTCCCCCTATCCTGTTTTCCTGATTTTACCCCGATTTCCTGATTTTCCTGATTTCCCCCTTTTTCCCCTATTTCCCCTATTTTTTTACCAATTTGTTTTACTTATTAAAGCGGGGGTACTGCTGATGAGAATGTGAGATGCCATTTTTTCTGCTATACTGCCTAGCGAACAGAAGAAAATATGATGCTTGTATTTTCCTACTAATATTGATAAATTAGAGGCCGATAATATTTTTCATTTATTTATGTTTTACTGATTACGAAAAGCATAAGATATAACAACACAGATTTAACACAATAATGAAATATAATCATACACAAGAGGATCATGAAAAAAAAAACAAGGAAAAAACAACAAAAACAACAAGAAAACAAACCAGAATAAGAACAACCCCCCCCCCCCAAAAAAAAAAGAAGCAGTATGAACATCAGTTGAAATAAATCCTTTGATATGTCTGAGGGAAAATAAAAGGTGAAGATGTCAGATTAGGTTCCCAGCTTCCACTTCCTAAAATGATACATTAATTTACCTTTCGTTTTGGCAATGTAATATTCTGTCTTTTTAGTCCTTATAAATTGTTTAAAACCAACATACTAGGGATGCAAGAGGCCTGTAAATGATCTTGATATGTGGTGTATGAAACTAGGTAATGTAATTTAGCGAAACGTTTTTGCTTGAAACATATTACAGTGTTTATTTCTTTCAGTACCGGTCCTTTTTTTTTAATTATATGTACATGTAAGTCTTTTCATCTCTTCTAGTGTAAATTTATGCAGGGACATAAAATATGTTTGAAGAATAGTTACAAACTCTTTGAAATTCAAATGTCATTGAAATTTACATTTACAGGTACTCGACCTCCGCGAAAACTACTATCAGTATGGCCACCAAGGGACTGAATTAATAGACTACCCTTTGGGCGAAGTCAGTATTTTCTTGAAACAATTGTGGGAACGTAACAATGAAACGTAAAATAAAGTAAAACAACAAAAAAAGAAGAAGAAAAAGAAAAGAGAAAAAAATGGATCATTGCTCTTCAATGAAGTAAAGGTGAAAGGACTTTTGAGGAACTTCATGATAGTAAAACTAGGCCTACTAAGTTGGACAGGTACATGTTGTATTTCATGACTTTTACATGTACATGTATAGAGGGCAAACATATGTCAAAGGTCATATAAGATACTACAAGCAAGATGTAGAATGAATTTGGATTGGAGTGGATAGCTTCGAGCACACTAATACCTCATTCAGACTACTAGAATTCATTGTATAGTGATATGAGAATCGTATAGCTACATGTACATTCATATGCTAAGTATTTCTAAGTCTGAACTTACAATGAAACGTCCTATAGCGAAATGCCTCTTTGAGCATTGTTTCAAAAGAAAACTCAACGAAGACTTACATGTCATTCCAGTCATAACGTTTTTATTGTTAAAAAAATAAATTGAAGAACTGGGATGGGCTTAATGTGCGTGCGCTGATGATTGTCAAAGCTGTCGTGACAATTCACCCTGTAAAAAAAAAAAATGTTTATATATGACATTTCTTCATACAACTTTGATCAAGTCGTACCTTTATTTTATATGGTCACTCTTCATACAACGTTTCTTTATACGAGTTAAGTAACGATTTGAGCATGCTCATACATGTAGAGCAAAAACTGATATCTACGCATGTACATGTGAATGAGTGTAGTGTCTACAAAACATTCGATTGTATTCAAAAGTTTATGTAAACAGTGAGTGAATGAAGGTGAATAGTTGAAGTAAAGCTTACATGTACATGTAGATAGACAGAAAACCCCAGTCTGTTTGTGTAGATTGTCAAAATACAGGAAAGGAAAGAGAGACATTCAGGAGTTCAGATGAGGAGTAAGGGAGGAAGAGCTGGAGTCAGAGAGAGAGAGAGGGGGGAGGAAAGAGAGAGAGAGAGAGAGAGGGGGGGGGGGAGGAAGAGGGGGGGGGGGGGAGGAAGAGAGAAGGAGGGAGAGAGGAGGGAAGGAAGATAAAGAGAGAGAGAATGAGAAATAGAGAGAAGGAGGAAGGGAAGGAGGAAGGGAAGGAGGGAAGGAGGGGGAGAGAGAAATAGGGGGAGCAGGAGTGAGATTCATTTAGGAGATAGATGCCTCCTCATGAGATACGTCCGTTCGAGACCTCTCTCTTCGATTCCAAATGATATGACATTTTGAGCCTAAAAGTATGGAAGTAGCGTTTTTTTTAATGTTTTCTGATGTGAAATGTCACTGACAGGTGACTGTACTCTCCTTTGTAAACATGAGTGTGTGGGTGTGGAGGTGTGAGGGTGTTTTTCAGTGATTACATCCTCCTTGCTCTTATCTTTCTGGAAAAGGTGAAACATCAGCCAACCCTACTCATGTATCTACACTGATAAGAGCACATACAATGCCATGAAGTATATGACCCCTGTCAGTGCAAATACTGCTCACAATAGGAGCTTTCACACCGGAACAAAAAAAAACAAAAAAAAAACAACATTTTTTTCCCCTCACATTCCAGAGTTATGTCAGAAGTTGCTAGGCAACTACCCATGCATAAACACAACAACAAATCAGTGTTGAATACCCCCCTCTGGAGTGTGGCTTTTTGTAAACACAGGAGAAACTCCACCGGTTATGACAGTGTTAATACTTGCTCTCGTAACACCAGTGGTCCATTGTGTTGTTTTTGTTTCTGTTCTTTTGTTTGAAAATGTTGTAACTGAATTCATTTTGTTTCGATTTGGATTGTTTACATCAATATGTTTGTAAATTTTGAATTCATGTTGTAGGGCCTCCACGGAAAACAGTATTTAACTATTGATGTAGCCACCCTACTAAAAAAAGACTAATAAATAAATAAATAAATAAAACCATTTTGTTGATGCTCATGTGACTTTCCTTGTTTCTATGCTACATGTAACACATGCGCAGAACTCACAGAAAAATTAGAATTAGCAAACATCAATGGTTTTTTTTATGCGCTTTTCCCGTACGGTATTGTAAATGGTAGTTAAAAAGACATGGTTTTAGATTGTTTGTTGCTGCTCTGCGGGATGCGATGAGAGAAAAAAAATTGAATCATTCACTAATGTTTTCAGAGCGATCATTTACACAGAAAAAAATCAGGGAAGTTTATGCCAACATTAACAAAAAAGTTTTTTGATTGTTTTTGTTGTTGTTGTGTTATTTGTGGTTGCTAACCAACTTGTGCAGAAACACCGGAATGTGAGAAAATTGCTGATTTTTGCGTTTGGTGTTAATGCAGCTAATTGTGATTTTAATTTAATTTTCGAGGGCTATATTAACCGTTTTTCATTCATTTTGTTATTTTCTTTTCTACAGGTAGGTCTATGTGACATCTATACTTCTTGTGTGTGGTCAACGTAACGCAGGTAAAGTGGGCACCTGTATATAGCTGGTTATCTTTAAAGGTATTACAAAGTTTTGGGAAATTTTGAAAATTGGGTGGATAGTGAATCTTTACAATTTTGATATATTTGGATGCCCCTGTGGTTGTATTATAAGCACTACAAAAATTAGCCCCTAAAACACTTCTGTTTTCGAGAAAAATTGAATATAAAAATTTACCGGTGCTCCCGGTAAATTTTGATAAATTTCAAATAGCGCCTATGGCCGTACAATGGTAGCTGCGACCATGACAATCTCAGAATATGTAGTTGGGATATATAATTTTTAAACGGGAGTAGCTAATCGGTCGATTTTAGTCAAGAAACATTGTTTCATAGCTAAATTAATATCTTGACCTTGAGAGGGAGCTATACAACATAAAGAGTTTATTATTTATAATTGCATAACTTAAGACTTGATTTCAACCGCGACAACGATCAATGAATATTGTAGGAACGCATATGCTTCCAATATGTTAATTTGAACCAAATTCATGACCCCATACCAAAACTTTGTAATACCTTTAACAATATTATTGCTCTTGATATGTTATTAATACGTACTTGGTATCAGCTGTGCGTGGGAGGAAAGAAAAAGTGAATTTAAAGGGCAATCTAACCCTTGTAATTAGTTCGTTTGTATGACAGTAGAAAAGTAGGATTAACAGAAGGGTGAAAGTTTGAAATAAATTGCACCAATAATAAGGAAGTTATGAATGTCTGAAATATGAGATCACTAAGTAGATGCGAATCTCAAATTGGCAACTTAGTCAGTGGATAGCATATTATTGTAGGTCCTATAAAAAGAAAAAAAATCCTCCCAAACAATACATTTAGAAAAATTGACATTACAATCATTTTGTGTTTTGAAATAAATGGGAAGGTAGTCTGGATCTTCATCACAGTAACGTTACCAATTCCAACAATATTAAGATCCCATACGTATCCAGTGATTTTAACCTTTAAAAAAGTCATAACTTTCTTATTTCTTTGTCCGATTTAATTCAATCCTTCACCAGTCTGCTTCTGTCATAGTCTGCTTCTGTGATTCGTTCTACTTTATTTTAGAGTAGTTGTCAGTTGGTTGGCTTTCCCTTTAAGCACTGTGCCCCTTGGGTCTCTGATCCCAATACAATATACAGTACGTCCCAGAAAAAACGAAACCGAGAATTGTCCATGTTTTTTCATAACTTAATCACAATTATAATTATTAAATGACACATATTTGTAAAGCTTAGATCCTCCTCTTTTATTTGATGCAACTCATATGATGAATATTTCATGCATGAGTGATTACAAACAATTTGAAGAGAGGAAACCAAAAAAAAATCACATTTCTAGAAAGTTTAATTTCTGCTCTTTCATATGACACCTCAATCAGGAGAAATGAGCCAGGACTAACAAAGTTCTATTTGTTTAAAGTAGTGCTTGCATTTTCATAATTTGATTAAACGAGTTCATTTTTACTGGCTGTCTGCCGTAGCAGCAAACAGAGTTGACAAAAGACTTAACTCTGTTTTGTTGACGATCAGCCATGCACAAATAAGACGAAAGACTTGATGTATATTACATTACCCAAAACACTTCTAACTTGTTCAAACGAGAGGGTGGACAAATAGTATTTAAATGTCAATCATCTTCTGTCCAGATAGCGAACAAAACAATAATTTTATCAGCTTCTTTTTCTTTGAGAGAGTTGAAATATTATCATCCATTATACCAGTGACTTGTACAATCTGCATGTCCCTTACTACCCTTAGGGTATCTGTAATTGCTTTTTCAAACAATAATGTTGTCAGCTTATTTCTTTAATCTCTCTTCCTTTCTCCCTGGGAGAGTTTGAATGTTATGATCCATTATACCAGTGACTTGTACAACTCACATGTAAATGCCCTTGGTGATATCAGGCATTGCATTTTTAAATGATGCACAAAGCAATGATTTCATCATACCTATCCACCCTTCCCTCTTCGGCTCTCCCTCGCTTCATCATTTTGAGAAGAAAATTGACTCAAAAGGTCTGTCCTCATCAGCTCGAGTTTGCCCAGTAACCCACTTTTTCTGACGCTGGATATTATCCCGAGGCTCGAAATCGTGTCCTCACCAGATCAATACGCTCATCACAAACCAGCTCGGACGGGCACAAATTTGCCAGCTATTTCCCAAATAGCGGGATATTTTGGAAACAAGACCAAGATTTCTCGGGATATTATCTCAACCAAATATCCCACAATTGCAACTGCAGGCTGATTAAGGCGCAAATTAACTGGTCAATTTGCGATCGGGGTCTTAAAAATCGCGGGTTATTTGGCAAACTGGAGCTGATGAAGACAGGTCTATTGAGATTGGGAGAGGAGAAAGCAATAAATACCAATCTAGGAGATCAGTGCGAGTGTTTTATTGGAGTGAGCCCTCGCTCAATGCTCTCATACATTGTTTTTTATTTCTAAGGTCATGTGACCCATGATATTTTTTGTTTACTATTACCCCCTCCCCTGTTCACATGCGGAGGATCACATCACACTGGTATTTCAAGTGATCTACAGTGAATTCTTATTATCATCATAAAATATTTCTTTATTGGTACTAAAACTTTAGGTTGAATCTCAAATACAAATAAAAAAAAAACAGGCATAACAATGGAAGGCATTAAATGTACACAGAGTCCAAGAAATTCTTGAGTCTGATACATAGATACGATCAAATTATTACACATCAAATAAACTAATGTTAGCTCATTAGTGCAATAATGCATATTTAATATGTTTAAGATTAGAAGTAATTAGGGGAGGTATGTCTATAAATTGAGCAGTATATAATGAATGAAATATTACATAGATTCAGAATCTAGTGTTGAGTGATGGTACTGTGTATCATATGTAAGCAAATATTGAACAAAAAATCATACATTTGTCATTTTGTTGTCATTTTTTGTGTTGAAACGAATTGGAAAGTTGTCCGGCACTACGTCACACTGACATAACCGATATTAGCCAACTCGAAGTGCCCTAAACAGCATCATCATCATCATTACATCATCATCATCATTTATTAAATGAAGATAAAAACTGATTTACAACTTTCAAGAATTCTTACTTTTGTCGAATTTTCTTCAAAACATCTTCAGTCTGCTTCTCAGATTCTATTTTCTTATATGCGAGTCTCGTCAAACCTGTCTATCAAGGCCAGTAATTAAATTTATGCCACCTCTTTTGAATAGCTGTATTTCATTAGTCAGAGTGTGAATTGTTGCATACATTCTGTGTTGTTTAATAGGTAGGACAAGCCATAATGTTTGTTCCACCTAGTAACAACTTGTGTATGCAATTCGCCATCTGACTATTTAAATGCAATCAAATTTATATTCTGACTATTTCAATGCAATTGAATTCACATTCTGACTATTTAAATGCAATCAAATTCGCATTGTGACTATTTAACTGCAATTGAATTCACATTCTTACTATCTAAATGCAATCAAATTTGCATTTTTACTATTTAAATGCAATCAAATTCGTATTCTGACTATTCAAATGCAACTGAATTCGTATAAGTATTTAAATGCAATCAAATTTATATTCTGACTATTTATATGCAATCAAATTTGTATTCTGACTATTAAAATGCAATTGAATTTGCATTCTTACTATTTAAATTTAATCAAATTCGTATTCTGACTATTTAAATGCAATCAAATTCGCGTTGTGACTATGAAAATGCAACCCAAATCGTATTCTGACTATTTAGATGCAATCAAATACATATTCTGACTATTCAGATGCAATCAAATTCACATCCGACTATTTAAATGCAATCAAATTTGATTGTATTACAAAAATAGGCTATTCCCTGCGTGGAAGGTACCACTTTTAAAGCCTGTCTGTACTAGTTTTGCTGGGAGGGATTAGACCACACAGCGTGGTCAATGACAGGTGGCTATCTCATCAACTCAGCTCTCAATTAACATAAGAAAAAGAGGATCATGGGGGATCAATGGTCACCGAATAGGCATTGTTTTCTATATAGAGGGAGCAAGTAGCTACAAGTAGTTTGGTGGGGCTTTAAAACAGCTCCCGTCTGCACTCTTGTATCAAAGACTAGCCTTCAATCTGCCAAACTAATTACGGCCAGTTTGAGGAGTGTTGGAGTTAATGGGTAGTGACACGCTGGCAACCGGTAACCATGAATCCTGAACGGGCTTCTTTCATCTTTTCTTCCTTATGATGTGATATATTTTTTGTCATTGTGTGTTTCACAATTGCGCCATAAGCAATTGATTTCATGTGGATTCAGCGCCTTTCAAATGTCATATTCTATTATTATTTGTTATAGTCATGATGATAAATAATTCTTGTATAGCACATATCACATATTGATAAACCATCCCAATGCGCTTCCACAGAAGGTTGGATAGTATTACCCTAGCTTCACACCAGGGGTAGCCATTCTTTGGAGGGGGAGGGGTGGGGGGGGGGGGGGGGGTTGGCGGGGGGGGGGGGGGTTGGGGGTGGAGGGGTAACCTTAAAAAGTAAATGTTATCTGCTACTTCCCATCCCTACTATTGGTGCCGTGGTATAGTGGTTTATTCACTTGAATCACAGTCCAAGGGTTGAGGGTTCAAATCCTAGCCCAGCACTCCCATCTTTTGGTAAGACATTGATTCACATTTGCCACTCTCCATCCAGGTGTAGCTGGATAGATATTTTTACTCCTTGAAATCCATTGTGGTAAAGCATCGATTAGAGTCCATTTTTGTGCAGAATGGTGCAGAAGCAACAGTAGCTTGGATAATTATAAGGGTTAAAGGTAAAGACCAGTTTTGGAAACGCCCCCCTCTCAAAAAATGAAATGGAAACTCTCATTACCAATCATGTGAGAGAATATGTTTTTACTAATAAGTGACTTTACCGGGAAACCGCCTAATAATTGATATACAGTGTGTGTTTGGTAAATTATTATATCTATTTGGACCTGATAGATCGCGCACGTGTCACACACGTGTCGCGTAGTCCCATATACATCTTTGTGTCTAATATAGTGCTCGTAACTTTACCAAGACTGGGCCAAATTTCTTATCATTTTGATGATTCCAGAACCTTGCAGTACACACCAATACTTATATGCTAGATGATCAACCTTTTCTGATCGATTTCCACAATGTTTCTTTCACAATGCAATGGCCTGACCAGAAGTGGTTTTTACCTTTAACATTTTTAACTCCTGAGCCCTCCCAAAAGCTAAGGGAACATGTAAAAGAAAAAAATAGAAGAAGTTCAAACTAAAGGGCATGGGCACAGATACCCTTGAACTTTCATCCCCCTGTCCTAGACCCTGGGGGGATTAAAAAGAGGAAATATTTTTCTCCTTTTTGAGAAAAATATGGAAATAAAATAATAAAAAATATGTTATTGAGCGTGGAGCCCTGACTTTAATCCTTGACTTGTAACTGGAAAAGAAAAAAGAGTGACTGTAGATATTACTGTGCAAAGAACTTCAGGCTACATTTTAATGCAGCGTGTGTCATAAATATTATAATCACATATTACTGTACTATCAGCCTTTTCACACACAGCTAAAATTCATCGTATCCAGAGATGATTAGTACATGTATAAACGTGTTTAACTCAACAGTTTTAAACATGTTTATAGCAAATTTTCCCAGTGTGAACATCGTTTATACGATGTTGGGATAGATACAAAGTCGCGATTCATACGCTCCTAAAAGCAGGCTGCAGATACGAAGTTCGTATCTAGTGAGCTTGACATTTTGTGTGTGAAAGGTTATTCGTGTTTAAACGTGTTTCAGACGTGTTTAAACTGGATGGAGCGTGCGCTTTGATTGATATGACATGACCTTCAATGCGCAATGGCACTACTGCGCATTTTACGATCGCACCAAAATTTGTGTGTGTGAATGATGTCGTATGTTCAGGTGATTAGTTTAAACACGTTTATACTATTACTAATCATGTTTATAGAATTTTAGCTGTGTGTGAAAAGGCTGCAAGACTTATAGGTAAAGACTGGTAGTGGTAACATAGCGGTTCAAGGGTTTTGGGTGCAAAATATCCATTCAATTTCTCTCTCTCTCTCTCTCACATGGTGCACCCGCAAATCTACTGTACATCCACATCACCATGCAAGCCGACACTTACAAGCAGCATCCATTCAATATTGTTTAAATATCGCCTTCAGAGGTTTAGATGGTAATATTTCAACCTAAATTGACAAAAAAGCAGAAATATATGCCCAATTGTTCAACGTTGAAGTGCAATCGCAATATCTACCTAGGCCGGATTGATATGGTAATTTACCAAATATATACCAATTAGTAGGCAGTTTCCTGGCAGAATTTGTTTCATCACGTATTAGTCAAAACATATTATTTTACATGATTTACATCAATAAATCAACGTATCTACCTATTCTACTTTGCTATTGTTGCACCTCAACATTGCATAACCGAAACTTAAAACACATCGCCAAATTGCTCATACCCCCCCGCCCAAAGGCGCCCTCCGTGACCCTTGCGTCCGAGCGCCGCCAACGTAACCTCTTCCTCTTATCTCTTCGCATCCGAACGGATAAGTTACACTAAAAATCGCTCCCAAAAGTTGAAGAGTTTTTCCTCTTTTAGTCACTTTTTGGTTCGCATTTTCGCCTTTTATAATATTCTCTACGATTTTCTGTTCGTTAGAGAGTAGTTTCACTCCGTGAATTTATTTATTTATCAGTATTCTAGAACGTTTTCTTGCCGACTACTGTTACGTTTCCGCTTTCGTGTTTGCCTGTCCTCACTCCTCCGAGGCCTCGGGTGCGTGCGGGGGTAGTCGGTGGGGTGTTTTAGTCACTGGTAGTTTATTTAATTCTTGTTGATAATTGCTCGTACCCTTTGTTTAATTTTCTTTCCCGCAGGTTATAATATGTCTCGCAGTTCTTATTTTCTCTTAGCAGGTTTCACGAAGAAGAAATCAAGTTCTGTCGCGAGAAAGAAGACGAAGGATTCTATTAATAAGTACGCCCCTCGGGAGCGGTGGTGACACCGCAAACCCCGGGGATGCGAACGTCAGTGGACGTTTATGCGGGCAAGGGAAGCCCAGGAGAATGGTTGAGCAAGGCGATACGTCGCCCCTCAATACGGTTCCCGGAAACCCAGGGTTCTTATCCTGGGTGGAACGGGCCTTAGTTCTGCACCGCCAACAATTGTTCCGTCGGTTCTTTTGTTTGGTCGGTGCACAAATCCATTGACGGGTACGAAGACGAAGGATTCCAGTTATAAGTCTTCGTTAGTTACGCCCCTCGGGAGCGGTGGTGACACCGCAAACCCCGGGGATGCGAACGTCAGTGGACGTTTATGCGGGCAAGGGAAGCCCAGGAGAATGGTTGAGCAAGGCGATACGTCGCCCCTCAATACGGTTCCCGGAAACCCAGGGTTCTTATCCTGGGTGGAACGGGCCTTAGTTCTGCACCGCCAACAATTGTTCCGTCGGTTCTTTTGTTTGGTCGGTGCACAAATCCATCGACGGATATTCGGGTTGCTTCTGTGGATCCGGACTTGAACCGGTCTCCGTTCGGTTCTTCTGTCCCTTTGTCGGATTTGCCGGTTCCGGATTTCGGTCCGGATACCCGTGCATCCGAGTCGGATCCTGGGGCTTCAACTAACCGCGCCTCTCCGTCGGTGCGTGTTCCGTTTTCCCGATTCGGTTTGCGGGGAACTCCTACCGTCGGACCTTTATCGGATAACCGTCCCGTTTCTTCGGCCTTTTCCGTTACCGCTACGTCTCGTAAGAGGCGGGGTTCCCGGGACGCGGTGGCCGGTTCTTCCTCGGATTTTGTTTATCCTTCGAAGAATCCGCGCTCTGATTTTATGGCACCGTTTGCGGTTCCTCGGGGTCCGCCTTTGGTGGCTACTCTCCCTCCGTCGGTGCCTCCACCCCCGCCGGAATTTTCGGATTGGATGCGGGCTTTTGCTGTCGCTTTTCGATCTTCGGTGCCCGAGTCGGCTCCTCCGGTTCGTCCTACTTCACTTTCGGATCCGATCGCGGTTGATTTATTTTCGGAGTTTTCCGAAGATGCATCGATCTCGCCTGAGCAGTCGCCGGTGCGGGTTTTCGAGTTGTCGTATTCAGCCGGGGTCCTCTCTTTTTTTGCTTCTCCGCCTCACGCTTCGTTGGGCGCTCCGAGAGGCGGGGATCGTCCCTGTTTATCTGGTCAAGATAGGGGGGGCTCGGTTGATCGTTGGGACACTGGTTCCATCGCTCAGTCGTCTGGTTCAGTTGCGGGGGATGATGCGTCTACTTCCGTTTGTGTCTCTGGCGCGGATTCGTTAGCCTTGTTTCACAAATATGTGCCCGATTCTTGTGTCGTCCCGGAGTTATCGGCGGGGCTTCCTGTCTTCTAAATCGGACTCTTCAGCGTTTCAGGGACTGTTTCTTCCTGTTCTACACAAAGAAGAATTTGTGAATGCCGCAGAAGACTTGTCGTCATTGACGGGATTTCTTAAGCGGCAGGTGGACAAGTACGCTTTCGTTCCTCAGAATGCGGATTTGTATTTGTGTCCTAAACGGGTTTCTCCCAAACTTGTGGCGGTGGCCAGTCGTTTGGGGAAGAAGTTTGGGACTCGTGGTCCTTTTGATAAAAGTGACAATTTGTTGTTTGATCTTTTCTCACGGCTTGCGGTGACTTCGCATTCCATCGAGAAGTATCGTCGGGAGGCTGTGCTCACTTATTTGGGCATTCGACCGCATCAAATTCCAGGACTGCTTCCGCAGATTCCAGTGGCCAGCCCCCGCCTTTGTGGAGATAGTTTCACTACTCTACTGCAAGCCGAGATTGATGGTGAGAAGCAGGCTCGAGACCTGTCCGTTGCTTTTCGCGATGTCCAAGAACCGGTTCCTTCCTCCAGACCTCGTAAGAAAAGTTTGAAGATTTCGGGTTCTTTTCGTAAGAACGTCGGCCAGTCTAAGGGCCGCCCTCAGGACTGGTACCCGGCCGAGGAGGAATACCAGGATCGTGGTCATCCTTCGTCTCGAGTTTCTTCTTACCGTGATTCTTCTATCTTCCCGGACTCCCTTTCGTGGGGTGGGAAGTCATTTTCTAGTGATGGCTTCCCCCGAGTGCTTGGGTCTTAGGTCGGCGGGCGGCTCCAGAGATTTCTCCCGGCGTGGGAGAAGATCACCAGCGACGCATTTGTTCTGTCGGTGGTACGAGAAGGATTCTTCATAGATTTTGTGGAACCTCTTCCGAATGGCGTCCTCCGGAGCCGCTCTCCGATCATGTCCCCTCTTTTTCAGAGTCACTTTTCTTCCGATTTCGTGTCTCTGTTAGAGAAGGGGGCAATAGAGGAAGTAGACGATCACCCATGTCTTTGTTTGTAGCCGGTGTTCGTGATTCCCAAGTGCTCGGGTTCTTTAAGAATGATTCTCAACATGAAGCGGTTTAACCTTCATTTGGGAAAGGTTCATTTCCGAATGGATCATCTGGCAACCATCCTTTCTTCATTGAATCCCGCAGACGTCGCGGTTTCTTTGGATCTTCGCGACGCTTATTTTCATGTGCCGATACATCCGCGGTCGCGGGATCTTGTGGGGTTTTTGCCTTCCTGGGCAAATTCTACCGTTACAGAGCGCTCCTGTTCGGTTTGCGCCCTGCTCCTCGGATTTTCACGAGAGTCGTGGCGTCAGTCATGCTGTTGGATCATATGCAGATTCTGATCAGCACGACTCAAGATCTCGGATTTCGCATATTTTGGGAGAAATCAGAATTCGTTCCGGCTCGCACGCCGTCTTACCTAGGTGCTCAGCTGGACATTCGTCATCAGCTGGCTCGTCCCAGGCTCGACAGGGTCGAGACGATAGTCAGGACTGCTCGGTCTCTGAGATGTGCACGTCGGGTGAAAGCCGAGTGTTGGCTTCAGTGGCTAGGGTTTCTCTCCAGTCTAGTCGGCATGCTTCCAGATTGTCGACTTTTGATGAGTCCCTTCCAACTCTTTCTGTTGGAGTTTTATCAGCCGAGCGTGAGTTCTTTTATTGTCGTGGATCTCCCTGTTGTCCGGAGTCAAGGGTCTTCTAGGTCCTTGGCTTCGTCGTTCCTTCTTCCTTCAGGGCAAACGCTGCCGAGTTCCTCTCCCTTCTGTGACCGTCACCACGGACGCGTCGCTGTTGGTTTGGGGAGGTCATTGCCAGGGGTCAATGATTTCAGGAGACTGGAGTCATCTGGACTTTCTGCTCCACATCAATGTGTTGGAACTCATGGGAGTGTTTGCTTCGCTTCGTCACTTCCGTGCTCGTCTGGTGGGTTGTTCGGTTCTGTTTCTTACGGACATCGTATCGGTGATGGCGTACATCAACAGACAGGGAGGCACTCATTCTGTGGCTCTGAACGAGTTGGCCTCTCGACTCTGGGCGTGGTGCAAGGGGACGAGGGTGTTCCCGATTGCATCACATATCCCGGGCGAAGAGAATATCTTAGCGGACTTTCTCTCCCGAGGCAAGTGCCTTCCCTCAGAGTGGACTCTGCCTCCGACTGTCTTCAGGCAACTGGGGAGAGTGTTCGGTGTTCTCGACATCGTTCTCTTCGCAACTTTGCTCAACCATCGTTTTCCTCGATATTCTCGAGAGTCTGGGAACCAGGAGCTTTTGCTCTGGACGCTTTTGCGATCCCGTGGAGGGATGGAGGGCTTACGCCTTTCCCCCGTTCGCGTTGTTTCCCCATGTGCTCTGGAAGGTCAGGGAAGATCAAGCGATGATGATTCTCATAGCTCCTTGGTGGCCGGCGAGGTCGTGGTTTCAGGACCTCCTGACCCTCCTGGTGGGGGCTCCGTGGTCGTTGCCGTGTCATCCGGATCTGGTGTCGCAACCTCTGTCTGGTATTCTACACCAGCGACCGGAAATCCTCCGTCTGACCGCTTGGCGGTTATCGGGAAGAGGGCTTGTTCGTCAGGTTTCTCCGAACGTGCTGTACAATTTCTAGTCCAGAGTAGACAAGAGTCGACCAGGACGGTTTACAACTCCTGGTTGGATGCTTTTCACACTTGGTGTGAGGAGGTGGGCGTCGCCCCTAGAGAGGCGTCTTTACCTTCTATTGCTGACTTTCTGAGCTCTTTGTATGACAAGGGGAGAGCTCTGTCAACGATTTGTGGCTATCGGTCTGCTATCTTCGGTTTCTTCTGCTCCTCAGCTAGCGGCTCTTTTGAAGTCTTTCTTCCTTAAGAGGCCCTTCTTCAGACCTCTGACACCAGTGTGGAGTTTATCCAAGGTTTTGGCACTCCCTTCGAACCGCTGTGTTCTGCGACGCTTCTGCTTACTACGGTCAAGACGGTTTTTCTCATGGTAATCACTTCTGGTCAGCGTAGGAGCTCACTTCATACCCTTTCGGCTGCCCCTGGGCATATCCGCTGGGAAGGACGTGGGGTTCGTTTGATTCCCAAGGCTTCTTTTATTGCTTAGAATCAGTCTGACACGTCGGGTTCAGTGGAAGTGGTGCTTCATCCCTTGTCGGATTTTTCTTCGGTCTTCAGGGACGGACTGTGGTGTCCCTTTCGCGCCCTCAAATGGTATCTTTACAAGACGAAGCCTTTTCGCAAGTCGGATCAGCTCTTTCTGGTTTCTCGAGAGCCACTTTCGGCGGCATCTCGGGATACGATCTCCAGGTGGTTAGTCTTGGCTATCAAGGCTGCGGGTCCTGAGGCCTTGACGCCTGGCAGGGCTCCTCGTGCCCATGATACTCACAGTGTCAGTACGTCTTGGGCTCTTTTCATCGGAGTTTCAGTTCAAGATATCTGTAAAGCAGCTTTTTGGAAGTCTCCAAGTTCTTTTTCTGTTTTTTACCTCAAAGATGTGCCCGCGGGCGAACGAGCCTTTGTGGTCGCTTCTCTGAAGGCGGCTTCGTCGTCTATTTCTCATTTGAATTGATAAGTTTGCTTGGTTTTTACCACCCGGCATTAATCTGTGCTGGTCTTTAGCAAAGTAGAATAGGTAGATACGTTGATTTATTGATGTAAATCATGAAAATCAGTATTGATTTTATTATTTACGATATAAATCTACGTATCTACCTATTTTCCCTCCCTCCATCCCCAGCGCCTTTACCAAGGTGTATCCTAGGGAACTCGTGATAAGAGGAAGAGGTTACGTTGGCGGCGCTCGGACGCAAGGGTCACGGAGGGCGCCTTTGGGCGGGGGGGTATGAGCAATTTGGCGATGTGTTTTAAGTTTCGGTTATGCAATGTTGAGGTGCAACAATAGCAAAGTAGAATAGGTAGATACGTAGATTTATATCGTAAATAATAAAATCAATACTGATTTTCATGATTGGTAATAAGAGCTTCCATTTCATTTCTTGAGAGGGGGTGTTTCCAAAACTAGTCTATACCTTTAATGGTACATTTTAAGGAAGTGCATTCAATAACCTAGATATATTAGTCAGGTGGCTTAGTGAAATTATCGTTACTTGCCGGATAAAAGCACCATTTTTGGTACAGGGCTCCCTTAGGACCTACTAAACGATATTAGGATAGGAGCCCCCGGCAAAAATTTCAATTTAAGGGTGTGGGGGCGGGGGCGTTTTTTTGAGCTCCCAAATAATTATATAACATCGATTTGTTATTGTACAAATGCCATTTTTGGTACAGGGCATCCTTAGGACCTACTGAACGATATTAGGGTAGGAGCCCCCGACAAAAATATCATATAACGGCGTGGGGCGGGGGTGTTGCCTCGTAGCCCCCAAATAATTTAGAAGGTAATATAACATTTATATGTTGATGTACATCAGCCATTTTTGGTACAGGGCTTACTTAGGACCTACTGAATGATTTTAGGGTAGGAGCCCCCGGCAGGAATATCATATTAGGGTGTAAGGCGGGGGCGTCGCTTCGTAGCCCCCAAATAATTTAGAAGGTAATATAACATTTATTTGTTGTTGTACAAATGTCATTTTTGGTACAGGGCTTCCTTAGGACCTACTGAACGATATCAGGGTAGGAGCCCCCGGCAAGAATATCACATAAGGTGTGAGACATGTGCGTCGCCTCGTAGTCCACAAATAATTTGTAATGTAATAAAACATTGATTTGTTGTTGTGCAAACGCCATTTTTGGTACAGGGCTTCATTCGGACCTGCTGAATGATGGTAAGGTAGGAGCCCCCGGCATACATATTCATATACGGGTGATCGGGGGCCCATGGCGTTTGTACAACAACAAATCAATGTTATAATACCTTACACATTATTTGTGGACTACGAGGCGACGCACCTGTCCCACGCCCTTATATGATATTCTTGCCGGGGGCTCCTACCCTGATATCGTTTAGTATGTCCTAAGGAAGCTCTGTACCAAAAATGGCATTTGTACAACAACAAATAAATGTTATATTACCTTCTAAATTATTTGGGGGCTACGAGGCCACGCCCCCGCCCCACACCCTTATATGATATTTTTGCTGGGGGCTCCCACCCTAATATCGTTCAGTAGGTCCTAGGGAAGCCCTGTACCAAAAATGGCATTTGTACATCTACAAATCAATGTTATAAAATTATTTGGGGACTCCAAAAAACGCCCCCGCCCCCACACCCTTAAATTGAAATTTTTGCTGGGGGCTCCTATCCTAATATCGTTTAGTAGGTCCTAAGGGAGCCCTGTACCAAAAATGCTGCTTTTATCCGGCAAGTAACGATAATCGACAAATTTGACGCTAAGCCACCTGACTATATAGGCTACAATCACATATTACTGTACCCAAGACTTCATGCAACATTTTAAGGAAGTGTGTCCCATAACCTAGATTTATTACGAGCAGATATTCCTGGAAGCGATAACCTGATGCTGCATTTTAATAAAGTGTGTTTAATCGTCCGTCCCTTCCCTAGGCCAATTAAAGATCATTGATCTAATTAACACCATTCTGACATGACCACAAACGAGGTCACCTGTCATTAAAATGGATGTATTAGTAGCCTTCTTAAATGAAATGGACATTCATTAGGCAAGCTCCAATGGAATTAGGGTGTGCTCATGCATTTCTTGAAGCCAGCTACAGCAACGCTAACCCCGTGTCCACACACAACATTTTCCGTGATGAGGTGTGATTAGTTATACCGTTTCGGGATAGTTATACTGTTTCGCGATAGTTATACGATGAAATTGTGTGTGTAAACGCTTACTAACTATACGATGCCCAAACCTGCGTTTCGTTATACAACGTCTAAAGAATCACGCCTAATCACGGAATGTGTTGTGTGTGGACATAACTAGTATAACTAGAACTAGAACGGTATAACTCAGCGGGGCTTAACGTGACCTCGAGCGAAAGGAGACCTGACCTCTCATTTCCGCTTCCATTTCATGATTGCAGTAGCAAACTGTGCACCTATACGGGATTTCGCTGTAGAGTTTCAGGATTACTCTCTTCTGTGTGTGGACACCCTAGAATTTATACGATGATTCTTTATACAACGTTTCGTTGTAGAGTTTCGGGATAAATTGTTTTGTGTGTGGACACGCTGTACAATGTAAAAGTCTTTCCTCATGTTTAAAAAAAAAAAAAAATTATAATTCTGAATCTCATATTAAACGAAAGGCGTAGAACTGGGCTGGGCTTATCAGGCCAATTGAGCTCCTCAAAACTAGTTTCTTAAAGCCTATCTGTACTAGTTTGGCCATGAGGGATTAGACCTCCCTGCGTGGTCACTGGCAGGTGGTTATCTCATCAAATCAGCTCTCAATTAACAACAGAAAAAGAGGATCATGGGGGACCAACAACGCTTATGGTAGGCATTGTTTGGTATTTAGAGGGCGCAAGTAGCTACAAGTAGCGCAGTCCCGCTTTAATACTAAGTTTCTCTATACAATGTTGTTGTCCAGTGTGTTTCCTCCTTTTGCCATACAATGATTCCTTGTATAATGAATGTTTGTTTGTACGAGTTACGCATGGATTTTCTTTAGTGTGAATGACCGGCTATTAAACTAATTGGACCTGCTTATGGACTGAACTAATTTGCACTCTGAGTTTTACAGAGTTATGCCAGATCAATAGGATAATTAACCATAGTAATTAATGCTATACACCCTGCTAAGCATGTCATCAATTAATTCAGACTAGATTTGGAGGTGTCCTGCATCAGAGAGAAGAAAAAGAGAGAAGGATAAAACGTACCGGTATGTATAGAGAGAAAGAGAGGTCAAAGAGATATGAGGCGCATTTATACTGTCAAATACCTCATTTTGAAAAGTCGCGATGTTTCGCGCACCCGTTTACACTAATCTTGTGCGGAAACATCACCGACTGAAAAGCTCAGTGATGTTTTGGCGTGTTTCAGTTGGTAATGCGCATGCGCGGCACTCCGATGCAAACACTTTCCTCTTTCTATCTTTCCTTGTTATTCTTTGTTTTTCCTTCTATCACCTTCTCTTATGTTATTCTTTTTTTGTTATCATTCTATCACTCCCTCTTTCTGTGTTTCCTTATGTGATTCAATGTTTCTTCCTTCTATCATCTTCTCTTATGTTATTCTTTGTTTTTTATCATTCTATCACTCCCTCTTTTTGTGTTTCCTTATGTTATTCTTTATTTCTTCCTTCTATCACCTTCTCTTATGTTACTTTTTTTAATTTTTTATCATTCTATCACTTTCTCTTTCTGTGTTTCCTTATGTTATTCTTTATTTATTCCTTTTATCACCTTCTCTTATGTTATTCTTTGTTTTTTTAATCATTCTATCACTTTCTCTTTCTGTCTTTCCTTATGTTATTCTTTATTTATTCCTTTTATCACCTTCTCTTATGTTATTCTTTGTTTTTTTAATCATTCTATCACTTCCTCTTTTTGTGTTTCCTTATTTTATTCTTTGTTTCTTCCTTCTATCACCTTCTCTTATGTTATTCTTTGTTTTTTATCATTCTATCACTCCCTCTTTCTGTGTTTCCTTATGTTATTCTTTGTTTCTTCCTTCTATCACCTTCTCGTATGTTATTCTTTGTTTTTTATCATTCTATCACTCCCTCTTTCTGTGTTTCCTTATGTTATTCTTTGTTTCTTCCTTCTATCATCTTCTCTTATGTTATTCTTTGTTTTTTATCATTCTATCACTCCCTCTCTTTGTGTTTCCTTATGTTATTCTTTATTTCTTCCTTCTATCACCTTCTCTTATGTTATTATTTTTTTTTTATCATTCTATCACTCCCTCTTTCTGTGTTTCCTTATGTTATTCTTTGTTTCTTCCTTCTATCACCTTCTCTTATGTTATTCTTTGTTTTTTATCATTCTATCACTCCCTCTTTCTGTGTTTCCTTATGTTATTCTTTGTTTTTATCATTCTATCACTTTCTCTTTCTGTCTTTCCTTATGTTATTCCTTAATTCTTTGTTTCTTCCTTCTATCACTTTCTCTTTCTGTTTTTCCTTATGTTATTCCTTAATTCTTTGTTTCTTCCTTCTATCACTTTCTCTTTCTGTCTTTCCTTATGTTATTCCTTAATTCTTTGTTTCTTCCTTCTATAACTTTCTCTTTCTGTCTTTCCTTATGTTATTCCTTATGTTATTATTTGTTTCTTCCTTCTATCACCTTCTCGTATGTTATTCTTTGTATATATCGTTCTATCATTTTCTTTAAGAACGACATCTAGCTCCGCTCCTGAAGTTACGTCACCTAACATCGCGATGTTACAACTGTGAGCGTTTATACTTGCCAAACACGCCAAAACACGCCAAAACACGCCAAAAGATCACACTTCGATTTGGAATGTTTTGGAATTGGCATTTCTGCCGGTAATGCGTAGTTGCCCTTGGTAACATCGCGGCCAGGCTCCGGTTTGGCATTTTTTGGCGTGTTTGGAAGACAGTGTAAATGCCCCTATGGAGAGAAAAATATAGTGGTTGTGGTAGAGGCTGGAAGATAACAATTATATATACTTATATAAACCGGGATATATATCAGGCCTAATACTTACCCGATTTAAATCGGTTTCCCTTATTTTGTTTTCTTCTTCCCGATATTACCCCTATTTTCCTGATTTCCCCCTTATTTCCCCCTTATTTTCCCTATTTTCCCCCAAATTTCTTACTCAAAAGGGGGGTAATGTTTTTGATGCCATTTTTTTTCTCCCTGAATCCCCCCCCCCTTTTTTTTTACTCAAAGGGGGGGACGGTTGAGGAAAAACACCTATTTTTTTTTAGTGCTCACTATCACCCCTGATATATATATATATAGAGAGAGACAGAGAGAGAGAGAGAGAGATTGAGAGAAAGAGAGAGAGAGAAAAAAAGAGAGAGAGAGAGAAAGAGAAAGAGGAAGAGAGAGAGAGATAGAGAGAGAAAGAGAGGGACAGAGAGAGATTGAATAATGCGTGGGGAGAAGACTTGTAAACATGGCTGGTCCAATATACCACTCAAAAAAACCCAACCCTTTTTGTCTTTCTATATGCTTATATGCTTCTCAATATATATCAATACAACCAACAGTATTGACATAGAAGTAATGATCACACGATGGTCCTGTAACTTAAATTCAAGATTGTGGTTATAAAACTTTGAAATTATCTTGTAGTTAGGGACCGTGGTGAGTGCTGGTTACACAAATTTAAGTTAACTCAAAGATACAAACTGTGACAGAGGTTGGTTAGTTCAATAACTTTAAGGAGTGGGGGGTCCTCACTCGTAGTTTTGTGCCGCGTGAATGCAGTTGGCTTTGAGGTTACGTGAGCTTGTAGTTAAAATAAACCCTTACCCGAGCTTTAAGTTAACTTTGAATACTTGTTGTTTTGGTCTCGTGCGACCCCTCCTCCTGGTTTTTTGGTCGTTGTTTATCACATCAAAGTTTCACAAACTTAAAGTTTATAACTCAGTGTTACCGTGTGAACATACCTATTTATTTCATGTCAAATAATACTCTCAGAGGCCTCTCAAAGAGAGCAAATTGTGTACACCACACAGTCAATTTCTGCCCTCAAAGCAAGGATTATTGATATTTAGGATTCACAGTCCTTTTGAGAGACTGCACATCGCCTTGCGGGAGACTATAGATATTAAAAGTTAAAACTTGTAGACTCAAAGGCAACACCTAGGTGGGGCAATTAAGGCTAAGAGTTTGTTCATTGACAGCGTAATCTCACAAGTAGGAGTCGTTTTGCTCTTCTTTCTTTTCGTGATTGTGCACTAGACTGTAATTCTCAAAAACCAGTTGTTTTAGCTGGACCATGACGATTGATAAACCAATGGGTATTCGTAGTGGGATTCGCTGGATCAGATAATTCTTGGCTTCTGTGAGATCTGAACCTTTTTATATTTTGGTGATAATCGTGGAGTGATTTGGATTAATGCAGAGTAATGTGGATTAGTGCTGATTAATGTGGATCAATGCTGGTATTTAGGCCACAGAGAGGCAACTCGATTATTCTTGTTATTTGGATATTGGCTTTGTACTTGTAGCCTAGGTAGTCAACGGTTCTGAAGTGCTTGTCAGCTTCTCCAAAATATTGTCATTTTGTTCGTTGAACAAGGAATGCGTATTATTATTATGGTGAAGTAAAAGTCAATGGTCTGTAGATCCTGGTCTAAATAGGTCTCTGAGTAGATCCTGGTCTAATTTTGGCATCCAGGGCTTGACTTTGGAGACTGGTTATTAGGAACATTTCCTGATCTGTATCGTAGACTGCAGACAAGAGGACTTGGGCCCCGTTTCACAAAACCTAACATCAGTAACAAGACACATCAGATGTTTAATAAGCTACTGAAATCCTGACACTTTATTGGCAATGAGCAGACCTGTCATAGATCTGTCGCAATTGTTAAGGATAAAAGTTTTTATGAAACAGGGCCCTGGGACCTGTTTCACAAAGCCTTTTTTCAATGACAAATGACAGAAATCAGTGACAAATCTGCCGATAACCAATCAGAAGCAAGGATTTCAGTAGCTTGTGACAAAAACTGTCATTTGTCACTGGTGACAAGTTTTGTGAAACACCCCCCTGGTCTTCTGTGAGCAGGAAGGAGGAACAAAACTTGGTCCTGTGACAAAGGCCAATCAGATTAATGTTGAGTGGCCTGGGCTTATCCTGTAAAGGGTGTAGTCATAAGACCAGGGGTGTGTTTCACAAAGACTAAGATTGACTTTAAGTTGGACTTATCTATTGCAGGCCATTCATGCCACTAGTTGCTCTCACCATTGGTCTCTCAATTATGATCTTTAGATAATATTTTCCCCTTCAATAATGAACTATCCAAAAATTTAAATTTTGTAGATTTGTGACCATGATTTGAACGTCCCTTGAGAGAATAATGCCAGTAAATGGTGAGAGCAAATAGTGGCATGAACAGCCAGCCATATTTAAGTCTAGTGCTGTAACATCACGGATATTTCCAATTCTGTTTAACCGCCAGTCAAAACCAGACGGTTTTCGGTTAAACGATTAAAAAAAAAAAAAAAAAAAAAAATTATTGTTGATCGACTGTGAAAAAAACCCACGCGGGAAGGATTTTCATTTAAAAGAACATTTAGAAGAATGTATAAGATCATTAATGTAAATTAAAAACAGTAGAGGACCTAGGATAGAACCTTGTGGTACGCCGTGTGTAAAAGTTGGATGAATTATTATTATAAACTACATATTGAGATCTAATACAAAGATTACTTTCAAACCAAGATGACAGACAAATTGGAGTGTTAATTGTTCTAGTTTCGGAGTGGTGAGTCAACACACAGATTACTGAGCTGGTAGACATTGCCAGGCATAGTACCAGGTGGAGGGGCATAAATAAATCGAAACTTTAATAAAAAAAATTAAAAAAAAAAAATTATTAAAAAAAAACAAAAAGAAAAAACGGGAAAACGAAACCGTCCAATTGAAAACGGAATCCGCCATGGGCGGTCGGATACCGGACGGTTAAACGTTTGACTACAGCACTATTTAAGTCCAACTTAAAGTCGATCTTAGTCTTTGTGAATCACCTCCCAGGTCTTGTATGTATTAAGAGAAGGTTGAGCTATGGGAAAAAATACAGAAAAAATTCTTCTTCTCAATTTGATGATTCAAAAACCTTGACGTATACACAGATACTTGTGTGCTACGTGACCAACCTTTTCCAGTCGCCTCCACGCAGTGTTGTCTTTCGCAATGCAATTGTATGACTAGACAATCTTTCACAATAAGCATTCAGCTTGACATAGTTTAGAGTCTTGTCGAACTTATCCTGGTTTATATGCAGAGTGTAACACACATGCCCTTTAGAACTGTTTTTTGGTCTAATGCCCAGGTACTTGGGACTTTATTGAGGAGCATGTCGAGCGAGAAATCTTCTTTTGAGGCTTCTAAGGGTGCGTTTAATCGACACTTTTTCACCCTAGAATCACGGTTTCTAAAGACGTTTAGTTTAAAACGCAATTGCGTTCAAGCGATTTTTCGTCGGTCGTAAAAATAAACGTCTTTGAAAACACAAACATGAAACGCTGAAAAAGATGCGTTTTGTATCATGATTCAAAAGAATCACGGTCGCTAAAATTCGATTGAACGGACGGAGTTCTCAATCATGATTGTATGACGAAGCCTCTTCCGGTTTGGGAAAAACCGCGCGCCCGCTTTGCATGCAATTTGCGTTCACTATACCATCGTGGCCTGTTCCGTTATGTTATTCCTTGTTTTTCTTTCTATTCTTATGTTATTCTTTGTTTTTTTTCCTTCTATCACCTTTTCTTATGTTATTCTTTGTTTTATCATTCTATCATTTGCTCTTTCTGTCTTTCCTTATGTTATTCTTTGTTTTTTTTCCTTCTATCACCTTTTCTTATGTTATTCTTTGTTTTATCATTCTATCATTTGCTCTTTCTGTCTTTCCTTATGTTATTCTTTGTTTTTTTTCCTTCTATCACCTTTTCTTATGTTATTCTTTGTTTTTATCATTCTATCATTTGCTCCTTCTGTCTTTCCTTATGTTATTCTTTGTTTCTTCCTTCTATACTTATGTTATTCTTTGTTTTTTCCTTCTATCACCTTTTCTTATGTAATTCTTTGTTTTAAGCATTCTATCAATTTCTCTTTCTGTCTTTCCTTATGTTATTCTTTGTTTCTTCCTTCTATCATCTTCTCTTATGTTATTCTTTGTTTTTATAATTCTATCACTTTCTCTTATGTTATTCTTTGTTTTAATCATTCTGTTACTTTCTCTTTCTATCTTTCCTTATGTTATTCTTTGATTCTTCCTTCTTTTACCTTCTCTTTTGTTATTCTTTGTTTCTTCCTTCTATTTTTATGTTATTCTTTGTTTTTTCCTTCTATTACCTTCACTTTTGTTATTCTTTGTTTCTTCCTTCTATTCTTATGTTATGCTTTGTTTTTTCCTTCTATCACCTTTTATGTAATTCTTTGTTTTAAGCATTCTATCACTCTCTCTTTCTGTCTTTCCTTATGTTATTCTTCGATTCTTCCTTCTTTCACCTTCTCTTATGTTATTCTTTGTTTTAATCATTCTATCGACTTTATCTTTCTGTCTTTCCTTATGTTATTCTTTGTTTCTTCCTTCTATCACCTTCTCATTCTTTGTCTTATTATTGCGATCTATGCTCAAAACAGCAATCGACAGTCGGCCGTAAACAATTCCAGAAAGCGCGCGCCGAAGTTCCTGGGCCATACTGCGCAGTGTGATGCGCAGTGGTTTGGCTCGCAATGAGCTAGAATCAGCGTTGATGAAAAATCGCTTGAACGCAAACCGCAGTGACCTTGCTTTTTGTAACGGCGTTTTGAATTGTGATTCATGTTTGTGATTCTAGCTTCGAAAATTCGATTGAACGCACCCTAAAGAATCTAGTACTTTGTCAGGTCAGGTTGGAGTGTTCTTGTTGTTGTTGATGATAATTTTATGGCATTCATTCGGTATTGGAGTGTCGTGATTTAAAGGCCCTTTATATAAAGAAGACTGCCTTTATTGTTGATACATGCTTTAGCTGTCAGGGTCATCCAAGTAGGGCGCATCGTACAAAAGACGCAAGGAAGGTGCAGATAAATATGGTCCCGAGCCTCATAGGCCGACCTAGTCAAGCATTAGCTGCACTTTTAGGTTGTTATAATCATTGGATAGGAATTTAGACAGTGGTTGCTTTTAGCCCTGAATTCACAAATGTTTACAATGCATCAAGGCGAGACGACTGTGGAATTGAACGGAATTTTATACATGGATCCTTCAACAAATCTATTGTTAACGATCTCTGTATGATATTGTATGGTTTTTTTGATAAATGGATTTTCATACCCATATGCAGGAGCGGATCCAGGATTTTCCAATAGGGGGGGCCGGAAATTTGAAAATTGCGCAGACCGTTTTTCAACTCAACATACCAATACTGACAAGGTCATATTAGAAGCACCATACCGGTAATTTTTTTTGACATTTTTATCGGGGGGGGGGGGGGCTGAAGCCTCTTGCCCGAAAAAGAAATTTTCTGGTTTCACAATTCGGCTAGTGAGCGAAGCGAGCGAGCAAAAATTTGAGGATAATATGTATTTTGTGAAAGTGTTATTTATCACCAAAATATACGAGAAAATATATAACAAATTCATATTCGGGCAGCTCGCTGTTCCCCCTGCCCCACCCCCCCCCCATTACGCGCGAAGCGCAGAAGCTTTAATGTTTCATGAAATTATTAGAGAAAGAAGAGGATTCGTTGTACCATTCTCGACTCCTAATACTTGTCTGAATTAGTTCCTCGGCCCCCCCCCCCCCTGCTCTCCCCCCCCCCCCCCCTCCCGCGCGAAGCGCGGAAGTTTTGGTCTTTCATTAATTGGTATTAGAGAAAGAAGACGATTTGTTGTACCATTCTCGACTCTTATTCCTTGTCTGAATTCAGTTTTCCCCCTCCCGCGCGAAGCGCTGAAGCATTGACCTTTCATAGTTTAATGAAATTATCAGAGAAAGAAGATAATTCGTTGTTCCATTCTCGACCCTCAATCCTTCTCTGAATTCATATTCCCCCCTCCACGTTAACGTTAACCCCTTAACGTTTCATTAAATTGTTAGAGAAAGAAGACGATTCGTTGTACCGTTCTCGATTCTTAATCATTGTCTGAATTTAGTTTCCATACCCCCTCCCGCGCGAAGCTCGGAAGCTTTGACGTTTCATTAAATCATTAGAGAAAGAGTACCGTTCTCGGCTCTTAATCCTTGTCTGAATTGAGTTCCCCCCCCCCCCTCTCCCGCGCAAAGCGCGGAAGCTTTGACGTTTCATTAAATTATTAGAGAAAAAAGACGATTCGTTGTACCGTTCTCGATTCTTAATCATTGTCTGAATTCAGTTTCCATACCCCCTCCCGCGCGAAGCGCGGAAGCTTTGACGTTTCATTAAATCATTAGAGAAAGAGTACCGTTCTCGACTCTTAATCCTTGTCTGAATTGAGTCTCCCCTCCCCCCCCCCCCTCTCTCGCGCGAAGCGCGGAAGCTTTGACGTTTCATTAAATTATTAGAGAAAGAAGACGATTCGTTGTTCCGTTCTCGGTTCTTAATCATTGTCTGAATTCAATTTCCCCCCTCCGCGCGAAGCGCAGAAGCATAACGTTTTATTAAATTATTAGAGAAAGAAGACGATTCGTTGTACCGTTCTCGATTCTTAATCATTGTCTGAATTCAGTTTCCATACCCCCTCCCGCGCTTCGCGGAAGCTTTGACGTTTCATTAAATCATTAGAGAAAGAGTACCGTTCTCGACTCTTAATCCTTGCCTGAATTGAGTCCCCCCCCCCCCCTTCCCCCTTCCGCGCAAAGCGCGGAAGCTTTGACGTTTCATTAAATTATTAAAGAAAGAAGATGATTCGTTGTACCGTTCTCGATTCTTAATCATTGTCTGAATTCAGTTTCAATATCCCCTCCCGCGCGAAGCGCAGAAGCTTTGACGTTTCATTAAATTATTAGAGAAAGAAGACGATTCGTTGTTCCGTTCTCGGTTCTTAATCATTGTCTGAATTCAGTTTCCCCCCTCCGCGCAAAGCGCGGAAGCTTTGACGTTTCATTGAATTATTAAAGAAGATGATTTGTTGTTCCATTCTCGACTCTAAATCCTTGTCTGAATTCAGTTTTCCTCCTCCCGCGCGTAGCGCGTAAGCTTCTGACGCTTCATTAAATTATGAGAGAAAGAAGATGATTCGTTCATTCATTCTCGATTCTTAATCCTTGTTTGAATTCATTTTCCCCCTTCCGCGCGAGGCGCAGAAGCTTTGACCTTTCATAGTTTCATGAAATTATTAGAGAAAGAAGATAATTCGTTGTTCCATTCCCGACTCTTAGTCCTTCTCTGAATTCAGTTTCCCCCTCCAGCGCAAAGCGCAGAAGCTTAACGTTTCATTAAATTATTAGAGAAAGAAGATGATTTGTTGTACCGTTTTAGACTTGTCAAAAATGTTTCTTTGTCTGCTCCTTTTTTCGTCCTATGTCCTCTTATTGCCCCTACCGCCCCTAGCTACGCATGCTTTAAAGGGAAAATGAAACAATAATGATTGTGATAGCATACAATAAGGTCAGTAGAAATGAAAGGGGAAAAAAAGATATATTTATACACCAACCATGATATAATCGCGACCGGGAGCGTCATATCTTAGTTTTGTGTTATCAGGCGAGGGCCGCGGCCGGCCGGGGCGTAGCGACCAAGCGAGATTTTGCAATGTAGAATGCTGAAATTATGCATTCTAGAAAATCCTTTAGTCCAATATGTACGTTCTTTCCGCTACATGTATATTTCTTTCTAGCTATATATCTAAATTTCCGGGGGGACGTGTCCCTCTATCGGGCCCAGGATCGCCGCCGCTGTCCATTATCACTACCAACATGAGTTCAAATATAAGCACAAGCGAGTTGGTATGAGCTGAATCCAAATGTAGGGCAAAATAAGAGTTGTGAAGCGGCCCTATCGTTAATTTAAAATTTGACTGTTTTGTATATAGCTTCTATTTGAAAGACATCCAAAATATTGTGCCCTTTTCAATTTTTTTCAAAAAGCAGGGGCTGTTTGTAACGTTTAACTTTGAATCCGTGGCTCGAGATTGTATGCGGCCGGCCCGGCCCCCTCTATTCAATAACGTTTCCCAAGCCTTCTGGAATGACCCCAAATCTCCCGATTACAGTTTTTCCCTTATTCGTCGTTACTGTCACTTAGCGCCATTTCCTTGTCTTTCCCCCTTTCTCACCCGACTTTTCTCTTCCCCTTCCCACCCCCCCCCCCCCCCCCACCCACTCAGTGTTAACTAGGGTACGCGCATGTATGTTCCCTCTCTTAGTTTGAAAGCACCCCTTTATCTTCGGTGTGTAAAGTCAGTGCGGGCCGGATTTGTGTGTATTACGGGCCGGACTTTGTTGCGTGAAAAGTAACCCTTTATCGGAAATTTTGGGAACACAAAATCGGTCCCTCTGACCCCGGAGTGGGAGTGAGGTGGGGGAGGGGGGGGGGTATCTTCTTCTTTTTTTTCTCTCTCTCTCTCTCTTCTTTCTTTTCTCTTCTCTTTTCTTTTCTCTTCTCCTTTCTTTTTTCTTCTCCTTTTTTTCTTCTCTTCTCCTTTCTTTTTTTTTTGCGCCGCCAATAGGGGGGGCCGCGGCCGTTTCGGCCCCCCCCTGGATCCGCCACTGCATATGTTTGGTGGTTTTATTGGTGGGAGTCAATCTGTATGTGGGAGTGCGAAAGGTTGATCGTTGCGGAGCTCAAACTGAATGTTTCAATTAAATCTCCTCATTTCAATTGGATAGTACACTTGTTCCATGCACCTTTCGGCAGGGAGAGACGACTTGCAGGACCAACAAGGCGTTTGGAAAACAAATAGTCACACTGCTATAATTACTCTGTAGTTGCTGGGGAACTCTTCATTAGTTTCAAAGTGATCTTGATTGGTACTTTGAGTCTTTGATTAAGCCTGCTTGTTTGACGGAGTTTTTGAGGACATTCCAAACGACTTGTGATTATTTTGTTTTTTCCTAGGTTTTCTATTAAGCAAGGGTTATAGAGTGGTTGTGACTAGCGATTTGTGGCTCTTCTATCAGTCTGTTTTTGTTTGGACTAGTCCTGGAACTACTTCAGCAAGACCTAAAAAACATTGGAGGCTGTTGCATATCATTCCTGGACCTCTGGATAAAGCAGTAATTCCATTGAGTGATCCTTTGTCTCTTGACTCAAATTGACCTGGATGACCTTAGTCCTAGAGGCTAGACCTAGACCAAGGACGACCAAAGACACTTTGTTAACATTCCATATTATCCCTAGACCTTTTGATCAAGCAGATGCTCCAGACAGTGATCTCACAAACTACTTTGTTTTTTGACTTATTTGACTCAAGTCTTGGACTTGTGAGTACAACCCCTCCCCCCAAAAGGATCAATCTGTGAATGTTATTTCTGATCCTGGAGCCGTTGGAGAACTGGTAAGCAACATCTGTAGGACTTGTGGACATCAGCGTTAACAGTTTTTCTTCAAGTCCTGGAACAATCACATCTGCTATATGTACTGAGCAGGAATATTTGTACAGCCTTCATGATCCTTGTAGAATTACACCTGGAGTTGTGACATTGACCACAGCCTTTTGGACAAGGAACTAGCTAGACCTTACAATATATCTGGTTCCATTCTGTTCCCGTGGGCTTTTGAGACTAGTTGGTGTCACCATGGCAACAAGTCCAGTGATATCCTCAGTCACTGGGGTAAGTAAGGTTTAGACAATGTTAGACAAGAAATATGAATTTTGTGAATTTAAAAATATTCACTATACACACACAGGCTTCATTGGAAATGTCAGTGTGACTAAGTACCATACACCTTTCAGGAAAAAAAAATACTTAACATTTTTGGGGGGCTCTTTTTGGCATTTCGGGGGCTAGTTTGCCCTGAGCCCCCGTGTATTTTTTCCTTGACACCTTTCCCATATGTTCCAACACAAAAAAGTACAAAAATATAAGTTTTTTTCAAAATGTATGACTTAATATTGTATATTTTGAGTAGTTCCCAAAGGCAGAAGGTGCTTATATGAAGAAAATGAAAATGAATGTTATTTTTGTACCCGAGAAATGAAAGATTTGTCTGTGATTACGACGCAATCCTCAGACCAAGTTGCCAATTTGAGATGGACAGAGATTTAGTGATCTCATATTTCAAGCAAGGTGGTTTCAGTCACTTGACTCTCAATCCAACGGCTGAGGGTTCAAATCCAGTCGAATCCACGTACCAGTTGAATCCAAGTCTGGCACTATTGTCTCTTGGCAAGACATCAATCCACATTTGCCACTCTCCACCCAGGTCTTAATAAGTAGTGGACAACCCCTGAAGTAATGTGATAGCAGGGCTTGCAGGAAGAGCAGTATTATTACTGCTGTGGAAACCCCTGGCCTAGTAAATAAGACCAATTATCATTATATAATTATTCTTTCACAATTCTCTAATTATTGGTTGGATTATGGTATTCTTTCTGCTTTCATACAAATGAAAAGATACAAAGGCTGAACTCCATTCAATGGTATCTAAATGATCCATTCAGATAAACAAAAATATATGTCAAACATGTTTATTCACTGACATCATTAATCATTTCTTTTAGTATTTTTATGCCACCATATTCCTCTTTTAATTCAATAATATTCCTAATACACACTTTAGTCCATACTGAATGTATATGTACATGTAGATGTGTAGAAATAGATTCTTTATTTTAGTTCCTTGTGTGAATTGTTTCAGCTTACATGTAAGCTTGTGCAGGATGAGTTTGTATAGGCGGAGGCTGTTGTTTGCATGCAGTTTGTTTGAATTCAATATTTTGTTTCTTTTTCAAATACGGAATTCCTGGGTACACAGTGCTAGTCTGTGACCCCAGACTTTAGTGTACATGAGCGGGGTCGAATGATGGTCTGGAGTTGTAGACTAGGTAGTTGGGAAATGTGGGAGAGAAGGAGGGAGAGAGAGAAAGAGAAGGAGGTAGAGAGAGAAGGGGGGGGGGGGGAGGGAGAGAAAGAGAGAGAGAGAGAGAGTAAAGAGTCTGTGAGAGAGAGAGAGGAGAGGGAGAGAGAGAAAGGGAGAGAGAGAGAGATAGAGAGAGAGAAAGAGAGGGAGAGGGGGGGGGGAGGGGCTACCAAGGTAGAGAGGAAGGGACGGGAAGAGAGAGAGAGAGAGATAGAGAGAGAGATAGAGAGAGAGAGAGAGAGAGAGAGTATAACATAAATAGATTGAGAGGAAGACATAGTGAGAGAGAGAGAGAGAGAGAGAGAGAGATGAACAGTCGACAAAATCCATTTAAAACTGGTTCTATCTAGTAAACATAACATTCAATTCTTCCTTATTTAGATGACTTGCCACAAATTCTTCATATTGAAATGACAAAAGCCCCAGAATCTTTGAGATATTTTGTACAATCTGAACTCTTGCCAGGATATATTTTTCTTTGGTTTCTGTAACATTGATTATTGTAACAGCTTTCCTATGCTTGATTAAAGATGAGATTGAGTTCTGGGAAATTTAGTTTTGAATGTTCTCATTTTTTATTCATTCCCATATTATTAGTTTCATGTCATGTGGAAGAAAATCGTAAATAGAATTTTGCATATAAAAGCTTCCTGCCTTCTTCTTAAAATGACTGGAAATTTGAGATCATAACTAGAAGTAGTAGAAGGAATTGAAACTTTGGACCAAATTTGGATGCCGTAAATAATAAATACATGTATAAAGCCCATGTACTGAATGGTGATTTTTTTTAAAAATCATCAAAATGAATAAAACAAGGCTCAATACTCACTGTTTCAAATAATTTCACATAGCGCCTAAGGCCATCCATCGTAGCTGCGACCATGAAAATTTTAGAATATGCCGTTCTGATATAAAAATCCCAAACGGGAATAGCAAATCAGTCGATTGTAGTCAAGAAACATTGTTTTAAAGCTAAAGTAATATCAGTCTTGAGAGGGAGCAATACAACATTTAGAGTTATTATTTTCAATTTCATCACTTTAGACTAGATTTCAACCGCGACAACGATCACTGATTATTGTAGGATTGCATATACTTCCAATATGTTGATTGGAACCAAATTCATGACCCCATACCAAAACTTTGTATTACCTTTAAACTTGCCTGGGGAAAGGTATGCGCCGGATAATAGGACCAGAATAATCTAGAGATTGTATTTGATTCAGGAACTATCAGTTGGCGCTGATCCATGACAGAATAAAAACAGAGAATAGAAAATAGTCTCCAGGCACAGACTCTGAACAAAAAAAATAACCACAATTCCTGAAGCCTTGATCAGAGCCTAGCTTGGTCAGTCTCTGACTGTGTCAAATATGAAAGTACAAAGCCTTTGCAGCATGGTAGGAATTATTTAATCAGTCATTGAGGCATGTTTCCAGAATAGCCACAACCCTACAGACACAGGGGCTCAGGGCGAATTTGCCCCCGAAATGCCCAAAAGAGCCCCCGAACATCAGAAAAGAGCCCCAGTAAATTTGCATAGAGTTCAATGCAAAACAGATGTAAGAGTGTTATTTTTATGCAGGCAAGCTTGAAAAGTAGCCTCTGAAAAATAAATATTATTTTTTTCCCTGCAACCTTAACCTTTAGCCCTTTATCCTAACCCAACCCCTAGCCCAAGTCTTTTTTCTATTGGACATTTATTTTGTCTCCCACAAGAAAGAAATGTGTGTTGTAGAACCTGTCTAAAAAGGCCACCTGTCTACAATGGCCATTTTCTCTGTTTTCCTTTAATAGGTAAAGTTTGATTGTATGTAAACCATGATAATTTTTTGATTCTGAGAGGTTTTGGAAAGATCGAAATGAAAAGAAAACTCAAACTTGCTGAAAATCATCTGCACAACACTTGCAGCTGGAAAGATTGCTTGTGGTTTGTAGCTTTGCCAGAGTAAACTTAAATCCCCACTGCACTACTTATAGCTACTTGCGCCCTCTATATAGTAAACATTGCCTAATCAGTGCCTGTCGGTCCCCCATGATCCTCTTTTTCTCATGTTAATTGAGAGCTGATTCGATGAGATAACCACCTGTCAGTGACCTTGCAGGGAGGTCTAGTCCCCGCTGGCCAAACTAGTGCAGATGGGCTTTAAAGTTTCATAACTACAAGAACTACGGTCCGTAAATTCAAAATAACCTCGACTTAAACCCCAATCTAACCTTGATGTTTACTAACTGTTGTGTGACCCTACAATACATGTAACTATTGTTCAAATGACCTTTGACCTGCGACATTGTTCTGAGTGACCCAGAGAAAGAGGAAGGATATGGTGGACATTTGGAGCAGATTTTTATTTGAATGATAAAAATTGATAATGGGTTCTTTATCAATCTTGGAGACAAAGATATTGACACCGAGCTCATTATAAAAGGAGAAAGTCTACCATGGTATAGTCTACCATGGTATAGTCTACCATGGTATAGTCTGTTTGGAGCCAGACGGGCATTAACTCCAATACTTAGGTACAGACTTAATACCCTTCTGGCTCAGAACATGCACTGTTAAGTAGGCTCTCAACAGAAAGAAACAAAACAAAAGAGAGGGGAATAGTA
The DNA here is from genome assembly GCA_035222895.1 of Strongylocentrotus droebachiensis. Taxonomy (NCBI): domain Eukaryota; kingdom Metazoa; phylum Echinodermata; class Echinoidea; order Camarodonta; family Strongylocentrotidae; genus Strongylocentrotus; species Strongylocentrotus droebachiensis. The sequence goes on from JAVYIG010003193.1 coordinate 71,749, forward strand.
AGAGAGGGAGAGGGAGAGCGAGAGGGAGACGAATAGTAAGAGATAGAGAAGGAGAGGGAGAGGGAGAGAAATCAAGAAAGAGAGAAATGAAGAGAGAGAAATAGGTCAATCATCAGTGAACGTTTCGATTATATCTAGTAAGAAAGCATTGGAAAAGGTGAAACAAAGGCTAATTGATTGACCAGTTATGATTAGCCATTAATTTTGTAGGTCAAGTGCTTCCTTAGAAATAATAGTTTGAACTTACTTGTGGGTATTTCAAAATGAAGTCTGCAAAGGGCCAGAAGTTCTAGTTCTGTCGAAGTGTCGCTCTTTTGCTTTTGTTTCTTCTTTGATGCCTTTGATGTGATATTGCCTGTTCAGAGCTATAAAGGCATTATCCATGTATGCCAGTATACACACCCACACACACATGTACACTTCTCTGGTTGTGTAAGTACACAACAGTATGTCATTACATATTCAAGGACACACCTTTTTGTTGAAATATAACATGTCAAGACAATCTGGAAGTGTATTGTGTTGTAATTAAGGACCTACTTTTTCTGTGCAAATAGAGCACATAATACATTTTGAAAGGGCCTCAGATTTGTAACTGTTTACAGGGTTCTCGAACCGAGGACGTCCTTGTTTTTGCTAGTAGTTGTCTAAGTGAAGATCAGTTCTTGTTATTGCCCTCGGTACCTATCTACTCATATACCCACACCCACCAATGTACCCATACCCACCCACACCCACCCACTCATATATCCACACCCACCCATGTACCCACACCCATCCACGTATCCAAATCCACCCATGCACCCACACCCACCCACTCATATATCCACACCCACCCATGTACCCACACCCGCTTATGCATCCACACCCACCCATGTACCCACACTCACCCATGTACCCACACCAACCCATGTACCCACACCCACCCATGTACCCACACTAACCCATGTACCCACACTTACTCACACATGAACCCACACTTACTCACCCATGAACCCACACCCACCCATGTACCCACACCCACCCATGTACCCACACCCACACCCACGTATGCACCCACACCCATCCATGTACCCACACTAACCCATGTACCCACACTTACCCACCCATGAACCAAAACCCACCCATGTACCCACACTTACTCACCCATGAATGAACCCACACATGTATCAACACCCATCCATGCACCCACACTAACCCATGTACCCACACTAACCCATGTACCCACACTTACTCACCTATGTACCCACACCCATCCATGTACCCACACTTACTCACCCATGAACCCACACCCACCCATGTAACAACACCCATTCATGCACCCACACCCACCCATGTTCCCACACCCACCCATGCACCCACACTTAGCCACACATGTACCCACACCCACCCATATACCCACACTGGTGAAGACGCAATTTTGAGCTTTGGGAAAATATCCAGAGTCTGAAAATAGAGCGTTATTTTGCAACTTCTGGCTGTTGAAGAAAGGCCTTATGTAGAAGGGTTACTGACAAGAGTCCCGTTGGAAGTATACTTGACCTAGAAAAACTGGAGGATTTCCTGATCAGTTTGCAGGCCAGCCAGAAGTCCACCCGTAATGAGAAGAATAAACGCAATTCAGAGACAATGGAGCGGAGAAAATGAGGTCTGATACAAGCTCTGTTGATTTTACACGAGTCACTCACCTTGACTGGGCTTCTGCTCCCCCATTCATAAACCCTTACTAAGTGATTTGTCACCAAATTACATAGTACCTGCTGCATAAAGAGTTGTTTTGGTAGGGGGTTTCATTTTCATCAATTTTCTCATATTTTGTTACATTTAATTTTTAATGTCTATTAAAACAATGTACCTGGACGAGAAGGTTGTCGAAAAGTTGAACAAATTCCAATTTCAAAGAAAAAAAGCAATGATATTGAACCTCTCAACATGTTGCCAATTTAAAGATTCTAAAGATTTGTTTACCTTTTGAAATTTATGGCAACAAACTCAATATACAAGTCATGAAATAAAAATGGCTTTAGTATGTTTCAAAGTGTTTGTCCTCTCTACCCACGCATCTAGCATAGTTTTAAGGGCTCTAAATCTTAAGAAATCAAGCCAATTCAACTACAAAACATGGAATAATTGTTGTGATAGGGTTAAAACTACAGACCACTTATATTTTCAGCGATCCTCGCCGAACTTTATCTGCATATTTCTGTTAGTTTTAACTCTGCCAGGACACCATTATCACACTTCCTAAGGAAATCGCTAATCTCTTCCCTATTTTCACGACCAAAAATTTGGGAAAGGTAATGGTTGTTCCTTTGTCACGTAATCTATCAAAAAAGGAAGTATTTCGTTTCACGGATGTCTAAAGAAAGACTTTAGACATTGATAAGGATTACATTGATTCAAAAAGCATATGAGACAATTTACAATATTATATATATGTTTGTTGTGATTGTATGATGTGTAGTACAGCGAAACCTGTCTATAAAGACCACTCAAAGGAGACAAAAAAGTGGTCTTTATAGGCAGGTGGTCTTTTTGTACGGGTTCCTTTAGTACATGTTTCAAATGAGAAACCATATTCAAGGGATACCAAAAATGTGGTCTTTGTAAATTTGTAGACAGGAGGGATGGGCTCTAGCATACAAGGACCATACTCCTTTTTAGCTCATCCCTTCACTCCCATTATGTTATATTTCGTTGTTGTTGTTGTTGGATATATGATATTTCATGTGTGATTATTCCGTATTGAATTGTATATATTCTGTATTTTTAATGATGAGTGTAAATAAACGAACTTGAACTTGAACTTGAACTTGAACTTGAAGGTGGTCGTTAAAGCAGGTTTGACTGTAGTAAATTAATATTGGTAGGTTAACAAGATATTTTCACTATTTGTTTAATCATTCTTTGGATTAATAGATTAGTTGATTGATTGAATAATTGGCTGAGTGATTAGTTGATCATTTTACTGATTGATTTGAACTTAGGGAAAGATCAATTAATGATTGAACGGTTTTTATGACATTACAGTCTAATGGGGAAAATGTGTATGGTAAAACCAGTCACTCAAAGAGTTTTACTTTTTTTAACCACTCCATGATCATTTTGAAGTGCAATTTGTTGTTAGGGCTTCAATATTACACCGTATCAGAGACACTGGTAACACGTAGGGCCATCCATGCATCTCATATTTGTAAAACTAGAAACATTGTTAAACCATGCCTTTATCTGAACCCTCACCCTCACCTTACCTTAAAGTAGTAAAGCCAAATCATAAGCCTGATACTAGCGTTATATTTTTGATGAAATAGAGCAGGAGCAACTTTCACTAGAACAAACTATTGGAGCACTGACTTTTTCCCCCCACAAAAGGGGATAGTTTGCTCGTACAGACCCTTGAGACTACGCTGAAAGCATCCTGCATAGGCTCTATTCCGTAAATCTCCGTGTATAAGGCGCACCTGTGTATAAGGCGCACCCCTATTTTGGGGAAGAAAAAAAAAATTTTTTTTTTTTTTTTTTTTTTGGTTGCCGAAAACCCACGCGGGGAAGGACCTTCATTTTACATCGAGGTGCAGTTGAAGTTGTGAACTTGTCACAAATAATAGTAACAATGTCGTTGTAGAACAATGTGTAAGATCATTAATGTAAATTAAAAACAGGTCCAGACTCTAAGGCTTCATGATACCAAGTGTCCCACACCAGCCTCATCACATCACCTAGCAGAAGCACTGTGTTCTATGCCAAACATCAATAGTCATGCATGATATGAATAGCATCCTTTAAATTTCTGACAATGGAGTACCTAGGATAGACCCTTGTGGTACACCATTTGTTATAGAAAAAAAATTTGAGGAATTATTATTATAAACTACATATTGAGATCTATTAGAAAGATTACTTTCAAACCAAGATGACAGACAAATTTGAGTGTTGTTGTAGTTTCCGACTGGTGAGTCAACACACTGATTACTGAGCTGGGAGACATTGCCAGGCATAGCGCCATAAATCGAAACTAAAAAAAAAAAAAAAAAAAAAAAAACTTTTTTTTTTTCTGTATAAGACGCACCCCCGACTTTCAAATTTTTTCGGCGGCAAAAAAGTGCGCCTTATACACGGAGATTTACGGTACTTAAAGATAAACTTGAGTTCTGGTAAAAAAAGAAAATGAATTCTCACAGAATCTAACGAAACTTACACTGAATGTTCAAGATTACAAATAAATGTCATGTGCCAAACAATTTTGGAAGAAAATGTATACTGGCTGAGTAATGAGCATAGAAAGATAAGGAAATCGGGGTAGTACTAGCCCCGACACCATTTGTGTTGTCCCATATACCTCTTTCTGTGTAAGTGATTGTTACTTTACCAAGACTCTGCCAAATTTATGATGATTTTGATGACTCAAGAATCTTGCATTATACACCATTATTTACATGCTATATGATCAACTTTTCTAATCCATTCCACACCTTTTCTTTCACACCTTTTCTTTCACAATGCAATCGCATTACCAGTACTCAAGTTTATCTTTAATCTAAGACCCCGTTCTCACTCACTTTGTTGGAGCGCTCTGGAGCGCTCTAACTAAGACCCGTTCCTCAGGAGCGGTTCTTAGGTGAGTGAGAATGGTCAAAGTGGTCCAGGAAGCGGACTTCTGGACCGCTCCAGAAGACCACCTTCCGAGGTGGTCTTGAGGAGCGGGTCTTATTAAGAGCGCTCCAGAGCGCTCTAACGTGCAATGTGAACGGAAAGCGTACTTTGAACGGAAGTGAGCTAGTGACCTTCCGCGCGAAACATGTAGTACGGTACATACGGTTTGGATTCCGCGCGCGAAAAAATTGACCCGCCTACCTGAGCTGCCATAGCAACAAGACCACTTTGACACGTGGAGCGGTTTGAGCCATAAAAACTGCTCGGAGTGTGAACGCTCGCAAACCGTTCCCCAAGACCCGTTCCTCTGGAGCGGTCTAGAGCGGTCTAACTAAGACCACTTTCAAAGTGAGTGAGAATGGGGTCTAAGCTCCTCCGGAGTCCAGACACAGCCAGAGCCTGACAGAATCAGCCTCTGCTCAAGACTTTAGGAGTTGTGGTCAAGTGTCAAATTAGAGTCTGTGGTGGCACACCAGAAAGGGAGAGCCAGAGAGAGACGGAGAGAGAGACAGAGACAGAGAGAGAGAGACAGAGAGAGAGACAGAGAGAGAGAGGGAGAGGGAGAGAGAGAGACAGAGACAGAGACAGAGAGAGAGAGAGAGAGAGAGGGGGGGGGGGGGTGGAATTAGAGCTTTAAAAAAGAATGAGAAAATGTTACACTATAGTCCCATCTGTGTCAACATTGTTTTGACCTCCCCTGACCTTTCCAAACTCTGCTGAAAGCCAATATTTCCTCGGATCCTAACCATACAATGACAATGACAGACACATCACAGCTGATTGAAGGTGATTAGGAACATTACTGTTTTGTTAACATTCTTCTTTTTTGTGGTGAATGTTGCAAAGACCGCATCTCTTGTTCTCACTCTCTCTATTGAGTTTTTTCAACTACGAGGGCAGTAACACTGAAAGCAAAACTCATTTGTTTATCTTACATTCTGTAAGTTTGTCAGTTGCTAAGCACATAAAAAAACCACTTTAGAAAACCCACTTCTAGAGTGTGTTTATACCGGTATTTGCTCATAAAATTCGCCTTTCTTCCGTGCTATCGCATGCAGAGCAGCGAAAGAGTAGCGCATGCGCACATCACAAAAAAAAAATATGAAGAAAAAACAGAATAAGCTAGCACCAATATAAAAAAGCGTTTTTTTCTAGTATTTTAAATGGGAGTTTAACAATTTTGACAATTTCTTGTTATTTTGATGATTCCAAAACCTCATATTACACCCCAATACTCATATGCTACATGTAAATTATCAGCCTTTTCCAATGGCTTTCACACAGTGCCTTCCACAATGCAATCGCATGACCAGAATTCAAGTTTATCTTTAATGTTTACACGCTCCCGTGTGAACCTTACCCCAGTCCCGGTCCCGGATCCCAGCTTCCCACCTCTCCGATCTCTGAAATAATACCTGTCCTGTCACCGAGCTTTTTATTTTATCATCTGTTTCCCCTCACCTATCTGAATGTTCAAAGAATACCTCAGTGAACTTCAATGTCAATACCAACCTTCCTTTCACAGACAGAAGGCCGTAAGTGACTACATAATGGAAAAGAAAAGTGCAGTTAACCCTGCATGACTCTAAGCTACACAAGTCAAATTTTCCCTCGGTGAAGTAAAAATTTTGGACGAAATTATGCAAAACATGGGTTATTTACACTTTGTACATTGAATTTGCATAAGTGAAACTATTTGTTGGCTCTTAACAAGGATAATTGTACTGGGAATGCGCCTTAACTTAGTTTCAACTACACACAAAATGACTAAATTTTTTATTTTTCAATTTTAATGACTGAGGAGGGTCTATTCTCATTAGCCGACCTATAATAATATACTATCCATAATATATTTTGAGTATCGCCCTAAAGGAATGACACTGAGGAGAAATACAGAAATTAATGATATTTTTGTATAACAAACAAGAAGTTATTCACGATTGCATATCCAATCCACTGTCCAGACTACCAATTTGAGGTTCGCATCTATAAACTTAGTGATCTTATATTGACAAACATTTGTGACTTTCTTTATTAACTCGTTAACGGTTTTTAAATGCTGATACTTTTCAAAACAGTATGGATGTCGTTTGTTTCCTTTTGCTGTGCTTTAATAGTTATTGCAGAAATCCCAATTGTTACACTCCAATCGTGAACCCCACGTGCTGTACCATCCGTTTGGTTTGGTTTTACATTCCTGCTTTTGTATGATTGTATCTTTATCACCCATCTTGTCTCTGTGTTATATCCGTTTTGTGTTCGTGTATTTTTAATTTCTTTCATTAAAAAAAAATGTATGGATTTATTTACCCCCTTTCTGACCCGAGCAAGGCTCGATACATACCCAGGCGCCCGATACACATAGGCGCCCCAGATTAAAGTCTGTACCCTCCAAATTTCCAAGGTATATCTGTTTTGTGTCGATATATTTTTAGTTTCTTTCATATTTTTTTTTGAATTAATTTTTCCCCCATCTCATTGTCAAGCTGGGCTCGACATTAAGGGGCACCCATGACACATCTGCGCCCCAAATTTAAGTCTGGACCTCCAAATTGTTAAAGTTTTTACATGTAGGGTTAGTATATACTGATTGTAGATACATTTTATACTGACCCCCTTCCCAAAAAAGTAAATGTGGGGCCCTGAATTGTCAAAGTTATAGTGTTTTTTTCTGGTTGCATCTTCTCATCACAGTGTTTCTGTATTTGGGTAATTCCATAAATTAGAGACCCACTTTGTGACATGTTAAGTGTCCCACTTACACAAGGAACCCACACGTATTTGTGGCTCTGAGTAAAGACTTAAATAGTGGAGTGAGATTGTAAAGTGATTTCCAAGCATGATATTGCATCCTCATACCTAGAATCACTAAACAATCTCACTCCACTATTTAAGTCTTTACTCAGAGCCACAAATATGTATGAGTTCCTTGTGTAAGTGGGACACCAAAAATGTCACAAAGTGGGTCCCTTATTTATGGAATTACCCATTTACACGTATCTGCCTCTTTCACTCCATGTCTGTTTGTCTGTCAGTTTTTCTGTCTGTCTGTATGTATGTTTGTTTTCCTTACATATAATTGTACGTAGGCCTACAATTTAAAGATGAAGTTGAGTTCTGGTCATGCGATTGCATTGTGAAAGAAACGGTGTGGAATGGATCAGAAAAGGTTGATCATCTAGCATATAAGAATTTGTGTATATTGCAAGGTTCTGGAATCATCAAAATGATAAGAAATTTGACCAAGTCTTGGTAAAGTTACAAACACTGTGAACAGAAAGATGTATATGGGACTACACGAACACGTGGCGTAAAAAACTTACCCCCCAAGTTTTACAATGTTACATGACATATTTAGAATATGAAGGCATTTGAAGAGCCATGCTTTATCTTTATGTCTTATCTGATGTTCTTCCACACTTGCATAATAAGAATGATAAAGTTCACAAATTATTTTTCACCTCTTCCCAGAACTCAACCTTCTCTTTAAGTTTTCTTGTGTTATGGGCTCCAATCTATCTTGCTCACAACTCGGTCAAGATCTCTCTTCCTGTCTTTCTCTCTAAACAATGTTTTGCTTTCCCTTTTGATTTCACTATGATAACACTTGGCCAAAAGTTATTAAACTCTCTCTATCTCTCTTTTTTTTCTCTCTCTCTCTCTCTTTTTCTCTCTCCATCTCTCTCTCTCAATCTCTCCACCTGACTATCTATCTTACACGTTGTGGTTTTCTCCTGTTATTTCTGATGCAAGGCACTCTTGTGAAGATATCAAACTCTCTCTCTAACTATCTCTATCTCGGACTCTACCTACATAATTTGTCACCATTCCTTCCTCTCTGTCTTTCTCTCTCTCTCCCCCTGTACAACTTGTAACTGATAGCTTTCAATTTCATCAGCTATCCCTGTCTCTGTCTCTCTTTCTCTTTTTTCTCTCCTCTGTCTTGATCTCTCGCTGTCTCTGTTTGCCTCCCTGTCTGTCTGCCTATCTTTCTGTACCTCTCTCTGTCCTCTGTCTTCATCTTTCGCTGTCTCTGTCTCTCTAACTGTCTTTTTACCTTTTACTTTTTCAGCAATGGCAATGGCACTATTAAAGTCTTCTCTCTCTCTCTCTCTCTCTCTCTCTCCATAAGTACTCTTCAAACCAATGCTAGGCTTTGTTTGGGTTTGTTTTCTGTGGTTTAGCTCTTTAACCAAAACTGTAAAAAAAACCTCTTGCCTCTCTCCACTCTCTCACTCTAATCTCTATCTCCCCTTCTTTCATTCAAACAATGTTTCACTTTCCTTGGTTTCTCCCTGATAGCACTTCAACCCCAAGCCATAAATTCTCTCTCTCTCTCTCTCTCTCTCTCTCTCTCTCTGTCTCTCTCCTCTCTTTCTTTCTCTCCTTACAATAATGTTTCACTTTTCCTTTCGTTTTTTTCTGTGATAGCGCTCCAAAGCCAACCCACAAACTCTATCTCTTTCCTTAAAACATTGTTTTACTCTTCCTCTTGTTTTTTCAGCGCTAGCACTTCCCCTAAGCCACCCCTCCGTCTCTCTCTCTCTCTCTTTCTCTCTCTCTCTCTCTCTCTCTGTCCAACTGAATCCACAAAGTGTATCTCTGGCTTGGCTTGACTTCCTTTAAACGCATGCTCTGCCGGTCTCTTCCTCACTCTGCTGATATCTGTCTTTCGGGACGGTCGTGTCTGCGCTCTCCTCTTAATTGTCACTTTGGACCAGATTCTGCGTTAACTCTACCCCTGTGAGCGATTGATATTGGATATTTTTCATTTGCCATTAGATCCAACACTCGGTAAGAACAGTCAGATATTTTGATTTGACATGGTTAATTGATTCAAGAAATCTTTGCAATCATGAGGCTACTTTGAAATCCATGATTTTTTGTGATCATGCGGTGCTTGTAAATATGCTGCAAAATTGGATTGTAACCATAATAATTTCAACTTTTTGAATATATACTAGATAAGAACAGTCAGATTTAACCTGATACTTTGATTTGACAAGGTTAATTGATTCAAGAAATCTTTACAGTCCTGAAAAGTGAATTGTGAATATCTTTCCTTTTCATGAGAATACTTAAAAATCCTTGATTTCTTGTGATCATGTTGTACTTGTAAATTTGTAGCCAGACTGCATTGTGATAATAATAATTTCAAAATTTGAATATTTGTTTGAATTTATTTTCTACTGGGAGCTAGAACGGCATAACCTTGAAGCTTTTATTTTGCAATTACTGCCCTTCTCGCTCTTAGCTCTTTCATACAACTCTCTTTTCACATCATCATCATCATTAGCATCATCATTTTTTAAGTCAGCATTTTCCCTCTTTGTAAGGGGTTACCGACATTCGCGCCATGATGACACTCCCTCCCTCCCTCCACTTCTTCTTGTCTCGAGCATCGGCCTCACTTATACCAACCACACCCTACAGATGTGTGTCAAGCTTGAGAAAGTAGATCTCAAACTTAGAATATCTTTGATTGTTGTTTAGACACACCTTACTGCATTATTCCTTCACCATATCTTTCCATGAAATCTTTCCAGGAAACCATTACAAAGGTTTTCTTATATTTGTGTGTATCATATAATGTTACCTGTATAAGATGACAAGGGTACGGGATTCAAACTCCAGCCCAGCCAAACGTTAAAGGGATCCGGTAACTTTGTCTCAGATTCTGAAAAAATATCCTGGATTTAATTAGCTCATGCTGCAATGATAATTATAAACCTTTAGGTCAGTCAGGAACCCCATGACTTTTACAAGCCGATCGCCTTTCTGATCATCAAGATATTTATGATTGGAAATCGAAACAAAATTGTGTGTTTTCCCAACAGTTTTTATAACAATACAGTCTATTGGGGAAAACAAGTATGGTAAAACCGGTCACTGAAATTTTTTACTCTTTTGAGGTACTTGATCATTTGAAGCACAATTTTTTTAGGGCTTCAATATTACACCATATCAAAAGCACTGATAACACGTAGGGCCGTGTCTCTTTGGTTAAACGATCCCTTTAATAGATCTACATTTGCTACTCTCCAGTCTTCTCCACCCACGTGTAAATGGGTACCCGATATGCTTGAGCGCTAGTTATTTTGGCGGCTGGGACATATGCAAGAATAATCAGTGGCTTCAGTGGATATGAGCACTATATAAGTGGCTATATTTTTTCTATCATATCGTTACCCTTTACTCCATGTCTGTTTGTCAGTTTGTATGTATGTTTGTTTGCTTATATACGATTGTATAAAGTAATAATCCATTGCACTCTTTTGCAATTGGTGAATTATCCATTCTTTTTATTTGATTTGGAGAGAAGCAAAAGATGGGATAGGAGTTTTTGAGATGAATCGAAACTGCATCACTTTCTTTTTATTCTAAATTTTCAATTTTGATGATTATTTGCTGCATTTTAGAAGGACAATTTAGGGAAGCAAGAGAAGGAAAGTGAATGGTGTTTCCTCATCAACATGTATTATGATATGAGTTGTTAAACGCTAGGTGATCACCGGTAAGCTGCACTACAGTCTCCCTCTTTCCTCCATACTGCAATAAGGAAATGAAATATGCAATTTACTGAAGGAAGTTTTTTTCTCTTTGTAAGAAAACATATCAATGAAGGTCATGTACATGTACAATATATAAGTCTTAGATAGCAAGATGATTGAGGCTACTTCAACTTTTAGATATATAGCAAAATAATTTGGGGCCACCTCACATTTTCTTTAAACTAAAGTTTCCCTTTTTCGTCCAAACCGCAATACGGAAATGAAATATGCTAGCTACTGATGCAAGTTTTTTACTCTTGGTGAGAATATATTATATTAATGGCAAAGGTTATGTACATGTATGGTCCATCAGTACTAGTTTCATGTTGAAAAGTACCTCTGCATTTGCCCAGCTGACCGCCACTGGTCCCACTGGTGCGCTTCTGTGTATGTTTGCATGAGCAGGATAATCGATGAAGACTCCTTTGCTGACTGTGTCAAGTGTACATTAATGGAATTAGAAGAAAAGGGGGGCATGGGCTAGCCCCCCTCCCCCATCTTCCCCTGATATACCTGAGATGTACTCGACTCTCAACTCCTTCATTGTCCAATTTGAATAGGTCCCCTAGTGCATGCTATGATAGTGCTCAGTTCTGCCCTCCTGTTCAAAATGTATCACAAAGATTTGCTTGGAGTCCAGTAATTCGTCCCTATTTTCACGAAGTGACGGTAGTGAGGAAAAATCGTCACACAAATTGTATGCGATTTTCATTCACTACCGTCACTTCGTGAAAATAGGGACGAATTGTAATGCTCATGTGGCTCTTAACTTATACATTTTTCATGTATTTCCAATTCTTTAAAGTAATCTCTATAGTTCTGACAGTTTTCTATTTTCTTTATCACAGAAATATCAATTTCATTTTGTTAACCCCCCCCCTCAAAAAAATACCCCAAAGCAAAACAACGACAACATCACTGTTTAGTTATACTTAATATTCAAACGCTGTTGATTAATTGCCTCACATTAATCAATTAATCTTATTCAATATTACTCTCCAGACAGTAACTTTCCATTGCAATCCAGGAAATAGAATATATATTGTGTACAATTTATACAATACACACCCAGTTTTCTATAAGCTATATATGTCTGTCTGTTGTGTGTGTATATTGTTGATATCTTGCTAGTTGAGAAGTTATTTCTTAACGAGGATGTGGATTTTTTCCCTGTTCCTTCCTCCTTCCTTGCTTGATTAAAATTGCATTCATTTAAAGGGATCCTATCGTAAAAGAGTATTTAAAGGGGAATGCAACTAATATTGCGAAGCTCCTGTCCAATTTGCTCTGTACACAAAATTTCATAAACTATTGTTTTCTTCGTTATTGAAGAAGGAATAAACTTTTTCCTTACAGGATTTGAAGAAAAACATACTTGCAATAATTATATTTGGTATGATTGACAGTTTTCTTGAGGGAAAATAAATCTTTTTTGTTAGAGCAGTACGTACCCCCAACTACTTGTTATTGCGCTAACCTTAAAGGTAATACAAAGTTTTGGGGAATTTTGAAAATTGGGTGGATAGTGAATCTTTACAATTTTGATATATTTGGATGCCCCTGTGGATGTATTAGAAGCACTAAAAAAATTAAAACCCCTAAAACACTTCTGTTTTCGAGAAAAATTGAATATAAAAATTTACCGGTGCTCCCGGTAAATTTTGATAAATTTCAAATAGCTTATATGGCCATCCAATGGTAGCTGCGACCATGAAAATCTCAGAATATGCAGTTGTGATATATAATTTCCAAACGGGAATAGCTAATCGGTCGATTTTAGTCAAGAAACATTGTTCATAGCTAAATTAATATTTTGACCTTGAGAGGGAGCTATACAACATAAAGAGTTTATTATTTATAATTTCATACCTTAAGACTCGATTTCAACTGGGACAACGATCAATGAATATTGTAGGAACGCATATGCTTCCAATATGTTAATTTGAACCAAATTCATGACCCCATACCAAAACTTTGTAATACCTTTAAAATCATTTGTGATTAATAGCTGAGAGTAAACTCTCTCTCTCTCCCCTCCCCCCTCTCTCTCTCTCCCCCCCTCTCTCTCTCCCCCTCTCTCTCTCCCCCTCTCTCTCTCTCCCCCTCTCTCTCTCTCCCCTCTCTCTCGCTCTCTCTCTCTGTCACTCTCTCACTCTCTCTCTCCTTTTTGTTCTTCTGCACCACCTCTTTCTCTATAATAAATGTTTTTTTCTCTTCACCATTCTGTCGTCTTTCTATAACTCTCTCTCCTCCCCCCTCTCTCTCTCCTCTCTCTCCCTCCTCTCTCTCCCTCCTCTCTCTCCCTCTCTCTCCTCCTCTCTCTCCCTCTCTCACCCTCTCTCACCCTCTCTCACTTTCTCCTTTTTGTTCTTCTGCACCACCTCTTTCGCTATAATAAATGATTTTTATCTTCTCCGTTCTGTCGTCTTTCTTTAACCCTCTCTCCCCCCTCTCTCCCTCTCTCTCTCTCCTCCTCTCTCTCCCTCTCTCACCCTCTCTCACTCTCTCTCCTTTTTGTTCTTCTGCACCACCTCTTTCGCTATAATAAATGATTTTTATCTTCTCCGTTCTGTCGTCTTTCTTTAACCCTCTCTCCCCCCTCTCTCTCTCTCTCTTCCCCTTACTCTCTCTCCGTTTCTCTCTTCTGCACAACCACTTTATCTCCTAACCAGGAGTGTGACTGCATCTCATAACTCAAATGACAACCTTGAACTTTAAAACTTTGACCTAAACTTAAAGTTAACTTACAGTTCAGGGACTGCCGTGTGAACGCAACTTTTGTGAATGGTATCAGCAGGGAAGAGTGACATGTAATTTCCTTGATAGCGTAGTGTTATGTAATAGATCAGGATATATAATCAATGCAAGAAAATATTTGATTTGGACACAGAGGAAAAGTGCAAGTGAGAATTGTGGACAGAGAGAGAGAGAGAGAGAGAAGATATAAAGATAACGAGAGAAAATGAGGTATAATTGAGAGAGAGAGAGAGAGAGAGATAGAGAGAGAAAGATGTGCAATCAATTGCAAAAATAGCATTATGTTTCGGGCCCAAGTGGTCTCAAAAGGCCACTCCTGACAAGGATTTGATCTGTACTTATTTTTACAAATAATTATATAATTATGAAAATATTGTTGTCAATAATTATTTTGTTGGTGGTCAAAGCTCTAAAACGTGTGTGGTGTTTTGGTCTAGTGGATAAGTCATTGGCCTACAAGGTTTCAAGATACATGGTTCAAGCCTCTGTCATGGCACTATTCTCCTTTGGCAAGACTTTAATCTTTATTTGCCTCACTAGACTCAGGTGAAGCAAATGGGTACCTAGCAGGAATGAATTCCTTGAAATGCTAGAGGGCCATAGACATGCTAAAGTTGGGGTAATAATTGTGGATCGCCCCAAGTGTCAAGTATGACAGACACAAGGGCTATACAAGAATCAAATTTAAATACTTTGAAAGACTCTGCCTCTAAAATGTTTCTGATTGTTTTTTGTCTTTCTGCAGATTTTTAAAGGGTACTTGATGATGGATGGCGACATAGCAAGAGAATCGAGCGGCAACGATGATTTTGAGATCATCGGAGGCAACGACTCGCCCGGATGCAGCAAGTCTGATGGAGACGGAGTAGTGGTTTCAGTCGAGGTGGACGTCATCGCTAACGGCGATGAGTTGTCTTCCTCCAAGCAACTTGATCTTGAGGAGTCCTCCAGGATGAACGGAGATGATGCGGACCAACAGGGAGAGGAGGAAGGTGAAATATCAAACGGAAGGATAGAGCGGGAGGAGGGAGAGGACAAACCTAAGCAATCTGCTGAGGATTTGATAAATGAGTTTGGCATGTCGTTGGACAGCGGTGACCAGGAAGAAGAGGAGGACAAGGTTGGTCCAGATGCAGGAGACGTGGTGGAGGAGGATCAGTTGTCAGCGACTACCTACAAGACAGAGGAAGCAAGCATCAGTCTGGATGCTCTTGCCAAAGAAGAAGAGGCTGAGCCAACACCTGAGGTTGATGATGGTGGCCAGGAAGGTGGTGTTACCATCGTGGTTGATCTTGTAGGAAAGGAAGATGATGATGACACTGCGGAAACACAAGACAGTACTCCAGAAACACCAGAAGATTCTCCTGCAGATACCGATGGCGTTTCCGAACCCGCCCCTGAAGAGGTTGCTGAGGATACTCCTGAAGACGTCACTGAGGATGCTCCCGAAGATATCCCTGAGGATACTCCCGAAGATATCCCTGAAGATACTCCCAAAGATACTACAGAGGACAGTGCTAATGACCTCATTGAGGACACTCCCAAAGACATCATTGAGGACACCCCCAAAGACATTCCAGAGATGGAGGAAGATCCCAACCAGGACTCGGCCGTTGATGTGAACCTAGACACGTCTCAAGACACATCTCTCGACATCTCCCAGGAGATCAGTTTGGACGTTTCTCTGGACAAACCCCAGGAGACTGCTGAGGATCAGGTAGACAACACACCAGCGTCCCAGGATGACGACCAAACCCTGACAGAACAGAGCTTAGATGAATCCCTGAACTCCGAGGAAGGTATGTGACCACCTCCTTAAAACTTTCTCTATTCAATATCAGATTCGTTTTGTGCCAACTGCCAAACCATTTTGACTGTAAATGTCTTTACCCTTACCAGTTCCAATACCTGAAACTCTGCCATTCGTGCTGTACAAAATATTTCTGTAATTTTTAACATGGTGCTTCAATCATAAATACACAAGTTCTGAGCTGACTTTTATTGTCTCCTTCTTGAATTGTTCAAATATACTTTGCATTAATTTGTTTCAAAGTCTTACCCATTGGTTATATTTTGGGTGCTTAAATTTCCTCTTAAAGAGTAAGTTGAGGTCTGGTCATGCAATTGCAAGGTGAAAGAAACGGTGTATTGGTGTATACTGTCAGGTTTTGGAATCTTCAAAATGATAAGTAATTGGCCACGTCTTGCTAATAGTCACATGCTCTGTACATGCTTTTTCTACAACTCTCTTCCACACCTACAGAAAAATAATGAAAAAGCTCACAAATGATTTAGTCCCCTTTTCCAGAACTCAATCTTAACTTCAAGGGAATTACTAAAAAGAAAGAAGAAAGAAATCAGGATCAATCATGTTTAGTGCACGATCCACACTGTCTGCTATTTTTGAACAAGGAAATAGAATGGCTTGCATACGGTATGTGTAGCTAGAGCTCAGAACTTGTGATATTTAATGACTGCATCGTATTAAAAACTGAAACTAGAGATGATGTACACAAGAATGTCAGTGACCACAAGTAAAATGATGACAAATCTCTTGGAATAGGAGTTTTACTTTCAGCTGCAGAAGATGAAGTACCATACTTGTCACAAAAGGCCTGTTTTCATCAGCTCAAGTTTGTCAAATAATCCGCTATTTTAACTATCCCGATCGCAAATTATCCAGCTAATTTGCGTCTTCATCAGCCCATAGTTGCAATTAGCGGGATATTTGGTTGAGAAAATATCCAGAGAAATGTTGGGCTTGTTTCCAAAATATCCCGCTATTTGGGAAATATCAGGCTAATTTGCGCCAGTCCGAGCTAGTTTGTGATGAGCGTATCGGTCTGGTGAAGACGCAATTTTGAGCTCTGGGATAATATCCTGAGTCTGAAAATAGCGGGTTATTTGTCAAACTCAAACTGATGAGGACAGGCCTAAAGAGTTCTGTTGAAAGCCAGAAGGGCGCTAACACAGAGTTAATGTCCTTCTGGCTCACAACAGACCTTACTTATTTGTGATGTGGATATTTTTTTCTTTTCGAATCCTCCTATCACTGGTGGAAAAGTGTCCGTTGTAATTTAAAGTTATGGTGGCATGATCGTTGAATATTCTTAGTGCTGTGCTTAGTTGGGGTTTTATAGAACTTTGGTGAGAGTTTATTTGCTTGTTTTAGTTGCATTTAGATTAGTTTGATTTCTTGTTCATTTCCAAAACAAAATTAGCACTTTACATCTCGAGACAAGGTATGGCATAAGACTTATTGAATGCTGATTGAGATTTGAGAGCGTATCACAATGATGGGCAAGTCATGGGGCCCGTTTCACAAATCCCTTTTTCAATGACAAATGACAAAAATCAGTGACAAATCTTCTGATAGCCAATCAGAAGCAAGGATTTCACTAGCTTATAACAAAACTGTCATTTGTCACTGATGACAAGTTTTGTGAAACGGGTCCCTAGGCGGTCAACAATAGTCTTTTCCCTATGTGTGATCTAACTAATAAAGCATGCATTGGCATCTGGATGACTTTATCTGATGGTTGCCTGCCTCTGCTGCTAGATCCTGATAAGGGGAAATTTGATTATTGATTAGACCAGTCCATGTTTCACAAAACCTGATATCAATAACAAGTTCCAATTACTGTTACAAGCTACTGAAATTTAGCTTTTGTTATTGATAACAAGTTTTAGGAAACGGGCCCTGATTCTTTCCCTTGTTGAAAGGCCACATGAAGCGGTTTCACCAGAGCACCTTACATGGTTGCTCAAGCAGCATGTCCATAAGTCTTTGCCATGCCTTGTGTTGCACAGAAGTGCTTCAAGGGATCACTTTTTTTTTTTATAGTGCATGCATACCCTATTTTGTTTTCTTGTCTAATTTGTTCCTTTTCTCACAAAATGTGTTTATGTTACATATTGTTTTCATTTTGTCTTTGTTCTTGTGTTTGTTTTCTGTTCAAAATTTCTATTAACACAAAGGGAGGTCAAGAGCAACTAACATAGTTCAAATTGCCTAAAAGCAGCAGTAGAAGCAAAATTTGCAAAATAAGAGCTGCTTTTTTTTTTAATTTTTGAAAATTCTACTTTTGAAATTCAAATTAAAGTAGCCTTGGGTAATTGGGTTAACAATGACAAAAATTGGTTCACAAAGGATTAACAAAAGCGACTCCATTCCGACTTCAAACCAACAATTCTTGGCCATGCACCGTAAGGTAACTGTTGTTCGGTCTGTTGTCGGTCTGGTGTAGCTCTCGTTGGTGTAGGAATTAACCTTCTTTGCAGTCCAGATGGGTATGGTAGGGTATAGCCTTGTCCTTGAGGATGGGGCCTGGTCCTTTCATGACTAGACCAGGTAAATGTAAGTCTAATATTACTAGGTGACCCTAGTGATCAGTTGACATGACAATTTTTGTTTCAGTAGAGCCAGCGAAGACACCAACACCTGATGCAGATGTTACACAAGAAGAGTCAGGAGATGGAGCTGAGGGTGAACCAAAGAAGGAAGTAGTAGCAGAAGAGAAAGAGGAGGACACTGCAGCAGAGAAAAATGAAGTAGTAGAAAGTGTAGAGGAGGAACAGACAAAGGAGGAAAATACAGAACCTGTAGTTGAAGATGAACCTACCACTGAAGAAGTTGTAGAAGAGAAAGAAGAGGAAGTTTCTGAAAAAGCAGATGACACAGACACAAAGGAAGAAGTTCCAGAGTCTAAGGGTGAGGCTGTGGTAAAGAATGTTGAAGAATCTGAAGAAGCAAAAGAAGGTGAGACAATGGCGACAGTGGAGACTGAAGTAGCCAATGAGAATGAAGATGAGGAAGCACCAGCATCAGAAATTGCTGAACAGCAACCTGTAGAGACACCTGCTTCTGAAGAAACACCTACCGCTGATGCAATACCAGCTGAGGAAGAAACGCCCACTGCAGAAGAAACACCTGATGCTGAAGAAACACCTGCAGAGGAAGAATCGCCTGCTGTAGAAGAAACACCTGATAAAGAAACACCTGCTGCAGAAGACACTCCAGCCGAAGAAGAATCGCCTGCTGCTGAAGAAACGCCTGCAGAAGAAACGCCAGCTGAAGAAGAATCACCTGCTTCTGAAGAAACACCTGCAGAAGAAGAAACACTTGCTGCAGAAGAAACACCTGCTGTTGAAGAAATGCCTGCTCCTAAAGAAACGATTGCTGCTGAAGACACGCCTGCAGAGGAAGAAACACCTGCTCCTGAAGAAACGCCTGATGAAGAAACACCTGCTGCAGAAGACACTCCAGCCGAAGAAGAATCGCCTGCTTCTGAAGAAACACCTGCAGAGGAAGAAAAGCCTGCAGAGGAAGAAACACCAGCAGAAGACACACCTGCTGAAGAAGACACGCCTGCTGAAGACACACCTGCTGCAGAAGAAACATCTGCAGAAGAAACACCTGCTGCTGAAGAAATGCCTGCTCCAGAAGAAGCAACTGATGCTGAAGAAACACTTGCTGCTGAAGAAGAAATGCCTGCTGAAGACATGCCTGCTGCAGAAGAAGCACCTGCAGAAGAAGAAACACCTTCTGAAAAAGAAATGCCTGCTGAAGACACGCCTGCTGCAGAAGAAACACCTGCAGAGGAAGAAACACCTGCTGCTGAAGAGGAAGGTGAATCCAAAAATGAAACTGACTCTGACGAAGTGAAGAAGAAACGAGTGTCTACTGCAGACTTGGTGGAAGAATTTGGACTTGCATTAGACGAGGGTGATCAAAATGCAATTGATCAGGAAATTGGAAATAATTCAAGTGGTGAAATAGTTGAGGAAGAAGAGGTTGTACCAACAGAACTAAAGCCAGAGGAAGCAGATGTTAAATTAGACTTTTTATCTAGCACAGTGGAAGGTACAGAGGATGGTGCTGAGGAAAATGAAACAGTGGATACTGTGGATGGGGTGAATACAGAAGAGGGAGCAAATAATTTGGAGGTTGTTCCCACAGAAGAGGCAGAGGAAGGGTCAACAGAACAATCATCAGAGGAAGTTAAAGTGACAGATGTCAGGGAACAGGATGATCAAGAGAAGGATGAGGAGGATGTTCAGGGTCAAAGCGAGGAATGCACAGAATCCCAACCTCAAGAAGAAAGCAAAGCCACAGAAGAAGAAGAAGCAGATACTGTTGAAGAATCATCCCTGGTTGTTCAAGAGGCTGACCATCCTGTAGAGGAAGCATTGGAGGAAGCATCAGCTGCTGTTGAGACAGAGGAAGAACCAGCAACTGAGGAAAAACAAGAAACAGAGGATAAAGAGGCTCTAACGGAAGAGGAATCTCCTCAAACAACAGGTGATGTATCTGAAAGTTTACCTGAAGAAGCACTAGAAGTACCTATTACAAGTGATGAGGTGGTAGCAGATGAAGAAGCTCTTCCTGTTGATGGTGAAGCAGAAGGGGCTGCTGTTAAGGCAACTGAAGACTCGGCCATTGAGGAACAGGAGGTCATTGCTGAAGAACCGGTGACCGAAGAACATACAGGAGATGTGGAAGTGTGTCCTGGAGATTCACTAGATGCTGGTGTGGAGGTAGTAACTGAAGAAGCACAGGCTGATTCAGAACAAGCTGAAGATGCAGAACCAGCACCAGAAGAATCAACAGATGCAGAAGTTTGTCAAGATGCCTCAGAAGATACAAGTGTGGAGGCAGTTACCGAAGAGGTGAAAGAGCCAGATACCGAAGAATCTGTTGAGGTGAGTCCTCTTGTCCAAGAAGCTGTTGTAGAGGTCGTTGAAACACAAGAGACAAGTGTAGAACTTGAACAGCAAGCAGAAGTCACAGAACCACAAGAAGAAGAGAAGGAGGAGGAGGAGGAGGAGGAGGTAGTTGAAATAGAGATTGAATCAGAGGACGCACCTGCAACAGTTTCAGACGACGTCAGTAATGAAGTATCTACAGAAGAAATAAAGCAGGACATTGTAGTAGAGGCAGGCACAGAGGTAGATGAACAGGGGGTGGAAGAAGAAAAAGCTGAGGAGAGGGTGGATCAAATTGAAGAGATCAAACAGGAGGTTGTAACTGAAACAGAACAGCTGCCACAGTCACAAGAAGCAAGTGAAGGGACGGTTGAAGTCACAGCTGAAGAACCTAAGGAGGAACATCTAGAAGAATCACAGGCAGAGTCAACGGAAGAAGTCAAAGAAGAGACACCGGAAGGGCCTGTTGAGGAATCTGCAGAATCAACAGAAGAAATCAAAGAAGAGACGCAAGAACAGCCTGATGAGGAATCTGCAGAATCAACAGTAGAAATCAAAGAAGAGACGCCAGAAGGGCCAGTTGAGGAATCTACAGAATTGACAGAAGAAAGCAAAGAAGAGACACCGGAAGGGCCTGTTGAGGAATGTACAGAATTGACAGAAGAAATCAAAGAAGAGACACCAGAAGGGCCTGTTGAGGAATCTACAGAATTGACAGAAGAAGTCAAAGAAGAGACGCAAGAACAGTCTGTTGAGGAAGTCTCAAAGGACACACCAGTCATAGATGCTAGTAAAGAGAAACCTGAGGACCTTGTCATCAATGGACATGGGGAATTCCATCTCACGAATGGACACCATGTCTCTGAAGACGACCTCATGACCAATGGTGATGAAGGTGAGTGAGGACAGGCATAGAAATACATGCTAGTCTGGTTTTCCAATCATGTCATGAAATTTATTCAAAATATCTAAAATACACAGATTTTAGGGAATGAGATATGAAAAGTAATGTGGTTGTGGGCTTGTTCTTATTATACACCAGGGATTTCCAATTCACAATCAATGATTCTACGAAACAAAAAATGCAAAATTCAATATTTTCATAATTATCTTTTCTTTTTTGTTGAGGGGGGGGGGGGATTATTTGGTGACAGACTGAGGTTGTTTGTATACTGACAATATCTATTACTATTTAGCTAATGACTTGAATAACAAATCATCATTGCTTGGAAAGCCAGACTAGATATCAATGTAAGAAATAAGACTACAATTCACAAGGAAACAAAAAATACTCTGTGAAGGTAATTGGCGGGAATAGTAACATTTGTAAGCACTTGTCCTTCAACAAAATTTTGAGAATATTATAGGAGATTTGTTTTCCCCCTTTTCTTCTGTTCTTTATGTTTGTCATGTCAGTTTGTCGTTCCCCCAATCCATGTCCTTGGTTTCCCTTCCACCTTGTATTTCCTCTCGTTCCTTCAATCATTAAAGGGAAAGTCCACCCCAGGATTTTTTTTAGCTGACGATATAGACCTAATAATACCATGAAGAATGATACAAGTCTCATTAAAATCCATGATCACATAACGAAGATATATCGACTTTTTTATCGAAAATCAGCCGCCCCCCAAATGCAAATGCGTTACATGGGCAAAAAACGATCGCCAAAAAATAACCGATAGTATCGAAATTGTGACGTATGTTGCGAGCTGCCTTCTTATTTCGCAGACATTCACTTTCGCTCGCGGTACACTGTTATCGCACCGACACGACGAATCATGAATGAAAGTGAAAGCGAAAGTGAATGTCTCCGAAATAAGAAGGCAGCTCGCAACATACGTCACAATCGTTTCATGCCCATGTAACGCATTTGCATTTGGGGGGCGGCTGATTTTCGATAAAAAAGTCGATATATCTTCGTTATGTGATCATGGATTTTAATGAGACTTGTATCATTCTTCATGGTATTATTAGGTCTATATCGTCAGCTAAAGAAAATCCTGGGGTGGACTATCCCTTTAAATTTGCCATTTATACATAGATGCAAAATCTTAGTTATTTCCATGCAAAATACTGCATTTAGACTTTAGATCTTGTAGCAAGTAGGAAGAAATTACAACTCCCATTCTTCTTTTGGTCTTAGTAAGCATGCTCAGTGTAAGACTGGAACCATGTAGTTTGATATAGAGTAGACTCAATCATGATTCTAGTAGCTCCTTTTGAATGACAACAATCTGTAACCCCCCAAAACATAGAAATGTGAAGGTCTTTGATATTGAATGCTCAATATTCATACTTAAATAAAAATCTGTGTCCAAGTTGTAATTGATGGAAAACAAAATTAATTCAGATTAGGCTTTGGACGTATTTAATACATTATCATCAGTTAAGGACTTGAAGATCATCTTCGCCATGAAACACAAAGCCATAGGCGTTGGATGGGTGGAAAAGTTGTGTCACGGGAAGTCCCTCCCTACATGTAATTTCAAATGTAAGGCATTGTGGATGTTAAGTTGGCATGAAAATTAAAAGATGACATAATAATTTCGAGAAGCAAGTGATACAAAAGATACAAAATATAAATTTAGATACATTGAAATTAATTTAGATGTTTTGTTGTCCATGTAACGTGGTGTGTCGTTGTTTTGCAATTGTGTTGTATCATATGTCAGCTTACTAGTATTATGTTTGGGTAGAATTTATTGTTCTATTCCTCCAGGGTTGAGAGTTAACACTCTTCAAACTTTCCTGTCCATCACAAAAGCATTCCTAACAGCGAGTCTTTGAGGTTATAGTATCTATTTTGTGCAAAAAAGTATAATTACATCAACTTGACAAACTTTTTTTTCTTCAAATGTCTGAGAAAGATTGCAGTAAAATAAACCTGAGAAATCTAGTTTTTGGATATGCTATTTTTAACAGCTCTTTAGTGGAAACAGCTGTGATGAGTTCCAGCAAGAAAGTTTGGAAAGTGTTAACACTCCCCCCAGGAGTACATGTACATGTTCTTTGGTGTTTCATAGCTTGGTGTCTTCACACTATCAACTAACATGGGTAAAACTGACGCGTTCAATTGTTTTTCTTGTTTCTAACACCCCCCTCTCCCCGTCCGCCATCGTATCCACCCCCATCGACATTCCCCTCCATCCCACCTCACCACCACACCCCTACGTCATTGAATGGAACAATCCAGTTCCAGAGATCACGAGCCCGACCAGTCCTAAGCCAATCCTTGAGCGGCTGCTATCGTGGGAGAAGATTGCGAAAGGTACCATAAATGAATCCCACTATGCATTGTGTACGCATGCACCAGCGCCATCTATACGCAGAGTTTGGCCAACCCGGTTCTAGCTGGACATCCAATGGAGGATGTTGCTATGTTGGGAAAATACATGATAGATTAAAATACAGTCCAACCTGATCAACATAAGGGGAACGTTAAACAATTGCCTTTCTAGACAGGTGACCTCTCTTAGACAGGTGGCCTCTCTTAGACAGGTGGCCTCTCTTAGACAGGTGGCCTCTCTTAGACAGGTGGCCTCTCTTAGACAGGTGGCCTCTCTTAGACAGGTGGCCTCTCTTAGACAGGTGGCCTCTCTTAGACAGGTGGCCTCTCTTAGACAGGTGGCCTCTCTTAGACAGGTGGCCTCTCTTAGACAGGTGGCCTCTCTTAGACAGGTGGCCTCTCTTAGACAGGTGGCCTCTCTTAGACAGGTGGCCTCTCTAGACAGGTGACCTCTCTTAGACAGGTGGCCTCTCTTAGACAGGTGGCCTCTCTTAGACAGGTGGCCTTTCTAAATAGATGACCTTAATTGATGGGTGGCGTTTCTAAACAGGTCACCTGTCTGGAAAGAAGGCACTTTTGACAGGTGTTTTTTCTTGAATAGATAGCCTTTCTAGACAGGTGGCCTCGTTTGACAGGCGGCCTTTCTAGACAGGTTCTATTTTACACATCTCCTTCTTGAGGGAGACAAAATGCATAGCCGCTATAGGGCGCGTTCATGCTTGATTTTGAAGGTAGAATGAGCGATCTGAAACGCTCATCGTAAACGCTCATCGTGATCGCAGTTCCACGGTGTAGCTGTTCATGCTTACTTCTCTGGCTCATCCAGGCAATTCTCCTTGTGTGGCATTGTGTGACCTTCACTGTGCATGCTACGTAGACCCACTAGAGGTCAGTGCGTTGACCCCATTTAAACGCGTTTACAATGGTAAACGCATCTTTTTGTGAGTTTACGATCGGCGTTCGTGATCGCCGTTTTTCGGTGATTCTACAAAAGTGAGCATGAACGCAAGCGTGTTTTAAACTAAACACGTAACAGATGCCTGATTCTGGCCGTCAAAATCAAGCATGAACGCGGCCATAGACAGGTGGCCTTTACAGAGAAATGGCCACTGAGACAGGTTTGACTGTATTGAGAGTCTAGCTGAAACCACGTTGGCCCAACTCTGTGTCTAAGTGGCTCCGGTGTGCACTTGTTCAGCCTACTTAGAACAAGCCGTACAGGAAATACTAAATACCCATCATGCAATGTTGCATGATGTCTGCATGCACCTCGCTCACCCTGCCCAACTAAAGGACACACAATGCATCAGTCGAACGTCATCCATGTTTCTTTATTATGCATGTTCTAACATCCTTCAAATTTCATTTATAAAAATAGTGTATCTTTATAACTTCATCCATGTTTGTTTATTGTGCATGCTCTAACACCATTCAATTTCTTTAAAAAGAATATAATCAAATGTATCAAATTATCTTACTCCATTTGTTGTGTTCACACATGTATTTGCATGCTGCTACTAGTTTTGCACAATATATCCTTATTTTGTATTAATTTGAAGGAATGGAAGGTAAGAGGGGTGTAAATGGCTGGTGACACGTCACATTAACGATAATGATATTTAATAAAACCTGTTGGCATAGAAATTGTTATTGCATCTGAGAAAATCAAAGGAGAATAAATTGCATTCACATTGTACATTATCTGTTTGATGTCATGGTTATCGTTAGCTTTATCGATATCTTGAATGCTAACATTATTTATTTATCGTTGTTGATATGTTACCAGCCATAAGAGTAGTCTGCAAGTGCAGACTAAAGTATGACGCTTTCGCATGAAATTTGCTAAAGTCTTGAGCAGTGTCTTTTTTCATCAGTCTTTGGCTGGGTCCAGGAGCAGCTATAGTATATAGCGTATTGTAGTCTCCCGTAGCAGACACTGTTATGCACAAGAGTGACTGCAAACTGCAATTTAAAGATAAAGTTGAGTTCTGGTCATGGGATTGCATTGTGAAAGAAACGCTGTGGAATCAATCAGAAAAAGTTGATCATGTAGCATATAAGTATTGGTGTGTACTGCAAGGTTCTGGAATCATCAAAATGATAAGAAATTTGGCCCAGTCTTGGTAAAGTTACAAGCACTGTACATAGAAAGATGTAGATGGGGCTACACGAACATGAGGAAGAAGAATGAGGTCCTCATTTTAAGCTGTTACATGTCACATTTAGCATATAAGGCATTTGAAGAGCCATGCTTTTCAGGGACTATTTTTCGTCTGATGTTCTTCCACACTTGCATAATAACAATGATAATGCTCACAAATTATTTTTTACCTCTCCTCAGAACTCAACTTTATCTTTAAGTGTGCCTTGGACTTGGTGCTGTCTGCTTCTGTGCTTTATAGATGTGTATTCAAATGCATGTTATGTCTATGTGGCCATGTTCTTACGCTGTGTGTTGATTTGCTTGCATTGTTGCCACCAGCTTGCATTGAATGTAGCGTTAAATTGGAAACTTTCTTGATACAAACTTTGGAAATAGTTCCTGACAGTAATTTATAATGGCAAAAAACGTGTGTGAAGCCCCAAATATTGTGAACTTCCAAATTTTGTCATGTGATCAATTTGATTTAATCATTTTGCCACATGTAATTTTCAGGAATCTCAACTAATTGCGATAATTTTGACAGTTTCACCCGAAATGAAAGTTTCTGGTTGGACAGAACATAGCTTAAGGACATTACCTAAGTACATGTAAATCAATGCAAACAATATATCAGCTTTGTATTGCTAATTCAAAACATATCTCAATCTATTTACCAAAATTGCAAACAATATGTTATGCTTTGTAACATCAATCTTGTATTATTCATTTTCTTCCAACTTTACTTGAAAATGACATTCTTGTTTATTCATTTTTCTTCCAACCTTACTTAAAAATGACATTCAGATTTATTTGTGTAAAGGGATAGTCACTGAGAGTTTTTACCCCTCAGTACACATGCTTTTTCTGTATGCTGATGCAGATTTACATTTTTGTTGTTGTTGCAAAGTCCATACATGAACTTTGTAATCACATTAGAAATAGAATCAGTGTGCACTCTGGAAGCTAGACTAGAAATTTTGTTGTTCAATCAGTAGGAGTGAATACATGTGTACACACTGCTTCATGTGTAAAGTCATTTTTATTTGGAAAGGAAAAAATGGAACTACTATATATCGTTCCTGTTTTCAAGAAGTGACGGTAGTGAGGAAAATCCGCACGCAAATTGTATGGGATTATCATTCACTACCGTCACTTTGTGAAAATAGGGACGATATATCCATTGCCAAAACGACCAACTTATGCACCAAGAGCCCTCCTTATCTTGTATTCTTTGTATATCTGTGCATGTAACTTGATGTATTGGTCATGAAATGTTATGAAAATTGCATACTTGCTGAAGTGCATGATCTGTTCTGTTGAAAACATTTCCTACTCGTAACCCAGCTTCTAAAAGTTGTCTGCTTGAATCCAGAAGGGGTTTACATAACACAGAGTTAAAACCCCCCTTTGGTTCTGAACATATAGTGTATCTTTTTTGCTACTGCAAGGAATATTGACTACCGGTATTGTTGTTTTTTCAGGAAAAAACACATAAACTTATGCTGCATGTAAAGTTGTCTTTCATGAAATTTTCTTGTACTTTTGATTGCGAAGTTTCAATTTCACTCTATTTTTTTTAAAGCAGAAAACTTCTTCTGTTTTACAATATTGTTAGTATTTTCATTATGATGATTATTATTATTATTATTTTTGTTATTATTATTATTAATATTGTTCATTAGAAGTGATAGTACAGTTGAACAGAGAAAAAAATACACAGGGGCTCTGGGGCGAATTAGCCCCGAAATGCCCAAAAGAGCCCCCGAAAGTCATAAAAGAGCCCCAAAATTTGCATAGAGCTCAATGCAAAACAAATTAAAGAGTGTTATTTTCATGCAAGCAAGCTTGAAAAGTAGCCCCCAAAATGTTTTTATTATTTTTTCCCTGATTTGGAGTCACCTGTGGTTAGGAAGGGGAAAAGCCAAGTGAATCATGGTAACCCTTGGGGTCTCCTACCGGTATACATGTAAACGATTGTGGATGTGCAGGTGGATACAAAATTCATATGCAGTGTACATTTTGCATATTTTAGTGAGTTTTGCAGATTCGCAAAAAAAAATTAGCTTTTGCAGTTTATTGAAGTGTGTCTTGATAATGATATATCAAGTTGTGAAATGTTTAGTTTTACATGTCATTTCTTCTATTCACATGTTGGCAAGAAATGTTCCATCCTAAAGCTAGCCTGCCTATTTGTGAAAACAATTTTCAGTAGATGCCTCTTCATTAGCCCGCCCAAGCTCTAGCTTGAAAAAAATTGACAGAAATTAGCTTCCCAAGAAATTAACCAAAAATTACATCTTCACCGCATCATTGCAAAGAGGTTGTCTAGAAAATCTAGGCTCCGCAGATAAATTTCTTCTTGTAGAACACGGAGCTTGCCATTCTTGGGGAGTGCATTCATTTCTAGTGGCTACCGCAAAGGTTTGGTATTGCCTTCCATAGGTAGAGTGCGTTCAAGCGATTTTTTAAAAGCTAGAATCACAAACATGAATCACAAATCAAAATGACGTTACAAAATACTGCAGGAGATCGTTCAAAACGCATCTTTTTCAGCGTTTCATGTTTGTGTTTTAGTTTATTTTCATGACCGACAAAAAAAAATCGCTTGAAAACGGTGTATGTAGGATGAAAAAGTGTCGCTTGAAGGCACCCTTAATCCAAGGAGATATTACCATGGAAGCGATTTAAAGAAAGCGCTCAAGACACATCTCTTCAATATCAAAACCTAGCCATTCTGATTTAAAATGACCATTGAGTGAACACTAGAAATTACAGTTCTCAACCTACCGTAAATAACGTTGTATAAACCGCCCTCGTGTATTAACCGCACCCCTTTTTGCCGAGATTTTTTTTTTGTGTGTGTAAGATCATTACGGTACTGTAAATTAAAAAACAGTAGGGACCTAGGATAGAACCTTGTGGTACACCATGTAATAGAAGAAAAATTGGAGGAATTATTATTATAAACTAGTCTACATATTGAGATCTATCAGAAAGATTACTTTCAAACCAAGATGACAGACAAATTTGAGTGTTGTTCTAGTTTCCGAGTGGTGAGTCAACACACCGATTACCGAGCTGGGAGACATTGCCAGGCATAGCGCCAGGTGGAGGGGCATAAATTGAAACTTTAACAAAAACAAAAAAATGTTTTTTTTTTTTTTTTTTTTTTGGTGTACCGTGTATAAACCGCACCCCCGACTTTGAAATTTTTTCGGCGGCAAAAAAGTGCGGTTTATACACCGTTATATACGGTAGTTCATTTGTTTTGTATATAAACCACATGCGGTACACCTACAGAGTTTAGCTGATTATGTTCATTTTGGAGCAATAATAATAGTGGAGTCTTATATCGCGCTCATGTCTGGTACAGAGACACTCCTGGCGCGCGCTCCATTATCATTACTCTAGCTTTAGCACGGCTGCCGTAACGGCGCTCAAGCATTTCAAGGAACTAATTCCTGCCAGGTACCCGTTTACCTCACCTGGGTGGAGTGAAGCAATTTTAGATTTGTGCCATGAGCGCCTACCTGGAGTATACAGGTGCTATAGAAAGCATTGTTATTGTTATCATTTATTATTATTTGCTGAGTAGGATGGGTTTTTTTTCACATAGATCCTACATGTAAGTTAGACTTAACAATTATGGAAAGCCGTTAGCATCTTTGAAAATATTTTGTAAAGTTATTTAAAAAAGCATAAATTGTTGATTCAAATCATTCACATTTTCTATTGTCAAGGAGATTTCATGTTCTTAATGTGGAATTTATGAAAAGTCTAAAATACTTGAGTTTTTGCTTTTGAATATATTTTATTCTAAGGCTACGTACGAATGGCTCTCCATAATTTTAAGTCCAACTTAGAGTTAAAGGTATTACAAAGTTTTGGTATGGGGTCATGAATTTGGTTCAAATTAACATATTGGAAGCATATGCGTTCCTACAATATACATTGATCGCTGTCGCGGTTGAAATCGAGTCTAAAGTTATGAAATTATAAAATAATGAACTCTTTATGTTGTATAGCTCCCTCTCAAGGTCAAGATATTAATTTAGCGATGAAACAATGTTTCTTGACTAAAATCGACCGATTAGCTCTTCCCGTTTTGAAATTATGTATCCTAACTACATATTCTGAGATTTTCATGGTCGCAGCTACCATTGTACGGCCGTAGGCGCTATATGAAATTTATCAAAATTTACCGGGAGCACCGGTAAATTTTTATATTCAATTTTTCTCGAAAACAGAAGTGTTTTAGGGGCTAATTTTTTTAGTGCTCATAATACATCCACAGGGGCATCAAAATATATCAAAATTGTAAAGATTCACTATCCACCCAATTTTCAAAATTTCCCAAAACTTTGTATTACCTTTAAGTTTGACTTAGGAGCTTTGTGAAACACCCCCTGGTCTGTCTTAGCAGGCTCTTTTTTTAAATTCCTGGTCTAATGGAAACACACCCCACGTTACCTGGACCATGATAGCATATGGTATAGTCATAACTGTGTCATCACCATATCATTACTCTCTTATAATGACCACACATTCAGACTACCAGATATCACTGTATAACTTTAGAAGAATCTTGTAGCTTTAAGATGAGTATATGATATTGCGTTTTTGTTTAGTCTGAACGTCGCATTCAAAAACGTATATTAAAAAATAGCCTATAACGAAATAGTGTATGACGAAATAGCATATGACGAAACGTATGCTTAAGCATCGTTTAGAACCAAAAAAAAAATAAATATATATATATAATGAGGGTCCCGCTACAGTCTGAATGTTGTATCGTCCAAAAATTGTAAAACTGGCGGGGCTTATAGTGAGTGTGCACCAATGATTGACCAGCTGTTGTGACAATTGACAAAATGAGTTTCTTTATATGACACTTTATAAAATTTTGTTTTCCTTCTAGTCTGTATGCTTCCTTTCGGTATTCAATGATTCTTCATGTCACGTTTCTTTTTTAAAGTTTTGTATATTGTCTCGAGTCTGAACAGGTCATGGGATGTATGTAACCGAGTCTTAAATCTGACGGACCAATTAGGGATGAAGTTGATTGCTGGTCATGAGATTACGTTCTGGAAGATACTGTCTTTTAGCTATTGAGAGAATTTGATATGTGAGATTTTAGAATTCACAAAATGAAAAGAAAATCATGAAGAAAAGTAGCAGCGATAATGATAGATACCATTCTTACAAAGAGCATAATATGTTATACAAAGAGCATAACATATTATGTTAGAAACGACTCCCTCCTTTATTTTTCTTTCTCTCTCTTACCCCTTCATTTGGTTTCCTCTCCCTCTCTCTCTCTCTCTCTCTCTCCATCTCTTTCTCTCTCCCTCTCTCTCCATCTCTCTCTTTCCATCTCCCCCTCTCTCCCTCCATCTCTCTCTCTCCCCCTCTCTCTCTCTCTCTCTCTCTCTCCATCTCTCTCTATCATAAATATGTCCCTTTTACGATGTAAGAAGGAAAGAGGGAAAAAAGATGGAGAATAGTGATTTATGAGATACACTCACCTTATGTCTTTAATTTATCAGTTGAGTAAGGAGATCATTGTTTAAAAGAATCATGTTTAGAGTTGTTTTCATTTAATTATGTTATTGGAAATCACTACAGCAGTAGAACAAAAACTAACATGGGCAGTTTTAAGCCCCATAGCTACTTGCACCCTCTATATAGCAAACAATGCCTAAACAGTACTTGTTGATCCCCCATGATGCCCTTTTTCTTATGTTAATTGAGAGCTGATTTGATAAGATAATCACCTGTCAGTGACCATGCAGGGAGGTCTAATCCACCCCTTGCCAAACTAGTGCAGACAGGCTTTAAGTTTTAACCAGAACTTAATTAGATAAAACATCATATAAATAATATTTGTAATCAATTTATGTTCATAATTCTACTATTTGATTCAGTATTAGTCCTGCAAAGTAACCAAGGGGGTATCTAGGACTTGCCTACAAGCAGACTGATATTAATTTTATTTCATGTTCTTTCATGATGATCGAAGTATAGATACCGGTAGGGAGATCTACACTGTTAAAACAAGTATTAAAAAACTGCGGGTTAAAAAATTGTTGATTAAAAAACGCTCAACGTTGGTTAAAAATGTAGTGTTGATTAAAATTTACTTTTAATCTTGCGTTGGTTAAAAACAGTGTTGATCAAAATTATTCCTTTTAACCTATGTTGGTTAAGTCTAAGTCGTTGGCAAAAATTGTAACCCAGCATGGATTAAAAACAAAATTCCGACAGTAATGATAGCCCCCTTCCGGTTAAAGTTTAATCAATGTTGATTAAAGTACTGGTCACGTGACCCAACGGAACGATATCGAAGCGCGTAGCTATAGCGATCGCTCGACATACAAATAAAGTACATGCAAAGTACATGCAGTTTACGCGTGCGACAAAATTAACAATGGAGGTTGTCGCGAGGACCTGAGAAATGGGGGTTTGGACGGTCTTATCTCCGTGTTTTCAGGTAAGAAATTATTTTAATATTATCATCATCAATTCTAAGATTGTAAGGAAGAAGTGAAATAAGGTTCTTGCTCAAATCAAAAACGATTTGTGTCCCCTAGGCTGTACGTAGCTCAACCAATAAGTAACATTTTCTTGCACCGTGCACCTGGCTAACGTAAGCACACACACACTCATCAGTCTGCAAGAATCTTCAACCGTGAAGGAGGCAGACCCAATTAAAGAAGGAGAAGTGTAGGCCTATTACGGATCACCTACCCAATTTGCATGCATGAATAATAATCTTATTTTTAAAATCTAATTGTATCTAATTGTTTGAAACAATTAAATATAAAATAAGATGTCATCATGAAGTGAAACGTCTTCATGCATGCAATTTGTGTAGGTCGTCCGTTGCACTTACTGGCTGAGCTACAACCTACGGGCCGGGACACAAAGGACACAAAGCGTTTTTAATTTGAGCAAGAACCTTATTTCACTTCTTCCTTCCAATCTTAGCATTGATGATAATCATATTAAACCATTTCTTACCTGCAAACACGAGGATAAGACCTCCAAACCCCCGTAAGTTTAACCAACAGTGGTTATAACTGTAACCAACAACCCACTAAAGTTTAACCAACATCGTGTGAATCAAAAAATAATTAACCTACAATGGTTACAATTTTAACCAACGACCCATGTAAGTTTAACCAACAACATGTGAATCAGCCCCGAACAAAGCATAAATAACCAACAAAAGATTAAAGTTTTAATCAACAAATGGTTAAAGTTTAATCAACACCATTTTAACCAACATTGAGCAAATTTTTTTAACCAATAATTGATTAAAATTTTTAATCAACCACAGGTTAAATTTTAATCAACAGGCTGTTGGTTAAAGTTTAACCAACGATTGTGTGATTCACCTGGTAATCCGTGGTTGATTAAAATTTTAACCAACTTGATTAAAAATTGTAATACTTGTTCTAACAGTGTATATCATGCTCAATCTTGGTGTAAGAAGTGATAATGTTTGCTGCCCTCTTGTGCTCAAACACCATACAGTTACCTAGCTGTAGTCTGCCCATACAGCCTTGAATAGAAGATTATCATTCCATCCTAGATAAATCCCCCCCTCCTTAAAAAGTTTAAATATTATAAATTAGTTGAAACTGATAGTGCATGCATTTCTTTTCTGATTTTTTTCTTGTTCTGTTCCATTTTTTAATGTGTTGACTTGTCTGTACTGTATCAACCGTTGCCTCTGGGCTATAATAAACGTGCAGTCCCTCATGAATGCGCTTGCACATGGAATCAGGCTTTTGACAGGAGTGACTCAAACTTCAAAGGAAATCCTATTGGGGGAGGGGAGGTGGAGAATCGGGGGCATGTTTTTATAATGTTTAAACATTTTTTATTGGCCTTTTGTATATCCTTACACTGACGGAACTGATTTGAAACCGACACCAAATGGACAGATTTGTGGCCGTCAAAGGTATTGTTAGTGACTCAGGCTACTCACAACTGGACTTTAAACTCAAAGTATTTTCTAGAGAAACGTGATCAATCTAATATCTTAAGTTATGTTCATACAGCCATCTGTTAAGTTTAATTTGCTAGTGATTGTAAACTTTGAAGTTGTCTTGTAGTTAGGGACCGGGGGGATATAAACCATGAGCGGTTTATAGCACAATAACTACAAGCAACGGGAAGTCACTCGAACTTACATGCCGTGTGATTAACTGTAGTGTTAGGTTACTCCAGCTAGCAGTTAGAATGACTGCTTTCTCTACTTGTAATTTCAAACTTTTTATACGTTTGTTTCGATCTCATGCACCTCATCGTTCGTGGATCGTTGTTTATGAATTTGAAGATTTTGCAGTCTGAAAGTTTTGAACTACAATGGTTCCGTGTAAACCCTGCTAATTGCTACTGTGTAATGTAGCAGACCCATTTCAGCAATCTAACCTTTAGTCAACAGTTCTTAAATAAACAGCACAAGAGTAAATAGTCAGCACAAGGTTACCAAGAAGATTAACTTCAAAACAAAATAAATGTAGCATAAAATAGCAAAAGCCATGTTAACACGATACCAGCATATTTATAAAATTTACGTTTGTGAAACGTCAAAGTTATAAACATCGTTACACGTACCACGACAAGGGTTCGCACAGGATCAAAAGAAGGAGTATTCAAAGTCAATTAAAATCCGGGTAAAGCATTTCTTTAAACTTCAAGCTTTCATGAATTTTAAGTTAAAGGTATAGATCAATTCTGGTCATGCGATTGCATTGTGAAATAAACGTTGTGGAATCGATCAGAAAAGGTTGATCGTCTAGCATATAAGTATTGGTGTGGACTGCAAGGTTCTGGAATCATCAAAATGATAAGAAATTTGGCCCAGTCTTGGTAAAGTTACAAGCACTGTGCACAGAAAGATGTATATTGGACTACCCTATATCTGTCCAGTCCAGATAGATATAATATATTAATTAGTAGGCGGTTTCCTGGCAAAATTTGTATGATCACGTATTAGTCAAAACATATTCTTTCACATGATTGGTAATAAGAGCTTCCATTTCATTTTTTGAGCGGGGGGCGTTTCCAAAACTGGTCTTTACCTTTATCCATCACATATCATTTAGTGAGGACCCTCTCTTGACTGTAAGATCTGTCATTGTTTGTAACTTTAAGTCTATTTGAAGTTTTGTAATCACGAGTACATCGGCATGGTCCCTAATTTTAAAGGGAACTTGAAAGTATAATAACAATCTTAACTTTAAGTTACTGGTCTGTCATGTGAATCTTCCTCATGAAGGTTATGATAAACTTGATACAACCTCAAATACCTACTGAGGCACGGAAAATGAGCAGCTAGGTTCCTTTAATTCACAAAAGGTTTATTCTTGTATGACAAAACAGGAAGGTTGTCTGTGAATGAAACTTGTGAGCTGATTGTGGCTGTAGCTGCTATCAGGGGAAAAAAAAATATTAAAACAATTTTTGGGGCTACTTTTCAAGCTTGCTCGCATGAAAATAACACTCTTTAATTTGATTTGCATTGAACTCTATGCAAATTTTGTTGGGCTCTTTTATGACTTTCGGGAGCTCTTTTGCCCTGAGCCCCCGTTTTTTTCCCCCTGGCTGCTATTAAAGTTACTATCAACCCCTGTCTATTTTGACCATTTTTTTAGGACAAGTAAGATGAAATCATGAAATAATTATTCCATTGAATGATTGGAAAATCAAATTTCCTACAACTGAGGCAAGGTGTTCCAGTTTTTAAACTCACATGCCCTTCCCTTTGTGAGCTCCCTCTCCCACACTTTTCTTAAAGGTGGTCCCCCTTTACTCCTGAACTCTTTTCCAATTTTTCCCTGGTTCGATGTTTCTTTGTTGTTCTCCCTTTCATGAATCTCTTTTACCATTCTTCCGTTTTTTTTTTTATTCCTGCTTCAATATTTTTTCTTTCATTCTCCTTCTCAATACCCTCTTTCACGCGAGCAACTATCTTCTAGAGGATTTTCCCTATGGCTTCTTCTCTTCAAAAGGGTTTCCCTCTTTTAATATCATTCCTCTCCTTCTTATTCCTCGATTGATACTGTTTCTTTTGTTCTCCTCCTCAACCTCTCTCGCCTCAACAAGTCTCACTGGACCACTGTTAACCCAGTCACCATTCCTCTCCCATCTCATGTGGGCTTCCCAACAGGAATACATGGTCGTGAGTCACTGAGATGTGGTTGTACACCAGCTCACAGGGGAGATGGTTCAATCTTAAGAACTCAGTGTGATAGATACTTACCCATTGACTACTGAGTTCTCTAAACTTCATTATGTACAAACTTTTTGAACTTTTCAACTCTTACAGTTATTTTGTGTTCATCTGTAGTACACAAAAGATTTTGTTGATGAAGGAAGCGATTTGCCTTAAGTTTATGTCTTGTGTATTATAATGTTTGTTTCTTGGATTTCTGTTTGATTTACCAAGTTTTAATAACATGCAGAAAATGCATCATGCATGGAACACCCCCTCATAACCAACCAGTCTAACCACAACTCAGCAGAACAGAATTCAGGTGTTTGTATTGTGTTGCACTTTGGCAAGTCATTGAGTAATGATCAATACCAGTCTGGGCCTGACAAAAGGGGAGTTTCCAAATCAGCATATCAACTTCTCAGCCATGAAGTGGTTAGTCTCCAAAATCAGACCCATTTTTAGATACAAACCTAAATCACTACAAATTGGAACAAAATGTTCAGAATGTTGAAGGAGCTGGAAAAGGAGAAGGAGAAGGAAGAGGAACAACATGAAGCCTGGACATGTGTGCACTTTTATTTTTGAAAATGTAACATACATTTATTCTAGAAATTATCTTTTTTTCAATGAAATATTCAGATCTCACAAGCACAACAGAGTGAAATAATTCCTTTTCTAGTAGAAAAACTGTTTTTCTAATTTCATTCTTCATTTGTCGACTATTATCCCTTTACAAAGGCTTTTCATCCTGAAATTTTCTTTAGATTCCAAAATAACTAAAAATAACTAGAAATAGCAAACATAAAATTAATCAAAGTAGGCTTCTTATATTTGGGACATCAGGTGCAATTATTCTTTTAAAAAAAGCCTTGATTTAGCTCAAGGACTGATTTCCAAATCATCCAGATTCCGGGGCAGTTGTGAATATTTCAGACACCAAATGCGCTCTCTCATAGTATTTTTGTTAGCCCATCTGTTCAACTATTTGTTGTGGTGGTGTCATGGAATAGTGGTTCATTCACTTGGCTCTTATTCCAAGGGTTGAGGGTTCAAATCTCACCCCAACATTATGGTCCTTTGTCAAGACTGAAATCCACTATTGCCACTCTCGATCTAGGTGTTAAATGTGTACCTGCTAGGATGAGGAATTCAGTGTAGTATGCTCAGCAGTGTGAGCGTCTGTGAGCGCCTTACTTGAATGCTCCCCAGGGAGTGGAGAATGTGCATACCGGTACATCATGCGCTGGTGAGCCTGAATCTGATTACTGAGTAGATCTGTAAAGTTCTTGGAGACATCAATGATTCATATCCACCCAGAATAATAATAGTAATAATAGAATGATTGATACTACTATTATTATCTTTATTATTATTATTGTTGTTGTTGTTGTTGATATCATTATTATCATCATTACTGGTGCCCTTGTATGACTGAATTCAAAGAACATGACATACTCCTAAATAATGTGAAAGTGTCTGATTTTGCAGCCTATGCGACAACTTTTTCACTCTCTATTGTGAAACACTACTCTCTTCTTGTATAACAAGTGTCAATAGGTGTCCCATGTGTATAATACAGGCAAGATCGGGCACGGGCTTTTCCTATGGTACGTAACGCTACATTACCCGAGTACAAAAGACAAGGGGAGATTTGGTACAACATCGCTAAAAAGAGAGGACAGAATTAGATCCCTTTTATTCGTGTTACCTGTACAGACTTTTATCAAGGAGGCAGTGCATTGTGCAAAAGCCGGTTTTAATAGCAAGGGACCACTCTTTTGCCTGTCACGCTATCTGTCGTCAGTGAGGTTCATCAATACAACAAGTTTCGCAGACAGATCCGGCTCCATTGAGTCAGTCTGTCAATGGGGGAAGATCTGTTTGGTAGTTGAGGCGCTGATTTCCACTCGAGACTTCCCTGTTTTACTTGCCGATTGCTGGCTTTGATCTGCAACTGTGGATCTCTCTTGCGATAGGTGTTGAAACTTGTCAAGTTGTCGGAGAAAGTTGACGAACGAGGAGTGGGGAGAGGAAAGTGTCATTACTGGCTGGTGCCGACTGTAACGTCTGGTTCTGAGGTGTTTCTGTGCAAGGTGTATGCAGACTGCTTGTGATTGTCTCTACATTCTGTGCACTAATCTCCACTCCCAGTACGAACTGTCTGCAGTCAACACACAGAGAGGGGTGTAAGATATGAAACGGTGACGACTGGCAACTCAAAACCGTCTTTTACCTCAGGAATTAATCTATGTTAAACCTGCAGAGCTGAGAAACCGGCTTAATAGAAATATATTTACCTCTTCGGCATTGTGCTATTCATACAATTTGTGCTTTATATACATGAACCAAGGTTGCAGCTACAATAAGGGAAGTCTTCCATTGATTTCAAACTACTAGTGCATTTTAATCCATATTGTTTGCAGTTTTTTCACTGGGACTCTAAAGGCTAAAGTCTAAAGGCATTCATCACAGCTTAAGCAACAAGTCATTCACAAACTGCAGTCATATTGTTTTGCAGATTTCTCACAAATAATCCAGAGATTTGTGAACCCTTTACACTGTGGACATTGGTATTTGCTTCAGAAACTACAGCCTGTACAGGCAGGGAAGTCTTTTGAGTTATTTATGTCTACTCATGCATTGCAGTCCATATTGTATTGCAGAGTTTACCAGACAATCAAGACACTTGTCAACCTTTATCATCAGTGAGGACATTAGCTACTTGCTCTCCAATCGACAGGCAGGGAAATATTCCACTTATTTAAGTCTACCTGCGCATTTCAATTTTCATTGTTATGTAAATGTTTGCACCTACAATAAAGGGATGTTTTAGCCTTTAATCATCTGTGCATAAGGACATTGACACTTTGCTGTGCAGACTACAGTACAGGCAGGGAGATCTAGTGCTGATATCTGAGCAAGGCAAGACAAGGACTTTACTCCGAGACTTCATTTCCAGTTTACTTACTGCGTGACTGTCTGAAGTACAAACAGCAGATAACAGGATAAAGTGTAATTGCATACTCTGGGCAACAGTCACGCCTTATTAGGATTGTCATTATTCGAAAGGGGGCGAAAACTCTACTCTCGGCAGCAGGGCCGACGTTGTTGGCTTGACTAGACGAGTCATTGAGTTGCGTGTTCGTCGCGGCAAGGACACCTGCCTCTGGGAACGGAATACATTAACTGTGATTTATTTGCGTTGGATTAGTACCATTGTAATCGTTCAAGATGGCCACCATGCATCCGATTGTTAGAGGTAGGTTGTTGAATGTTGAGTCATGTCGATTTCTGTTGTCGTGAGCAGATTTTTAGAAAACGTGAAGGTGGTCCTGTATTATGTAATACAGTCAAACCTGTCTATTGTGGCTCCCAAAGGGAAACAGAGAGAGTGGCCATTTTAGACAGGTGGCCTATCTAGACTGGTTCATACATTTATTTCTTGAAGGAGGCAACATACATAATACTATAGGCAGGTGGCCTTTATAGAGAGGTTGCCAGTATAAGACAGGTTCGATTGTATTATTTGTGAACGGGAGGGGACCTTGCAAAGTATATCACAAAGTTACTAATTTGTATTTGATTGATTGCAATAGTAACTGATTTTAAATCAGTTTTTGCTCATCAATATTTTCACTCACCGGTTCCTCTCATTTTTCTGCTTCTATTAGAGGATTAACTTCCTCTTTGATGAGAATATTGAATTCTGGGAAAGGTGATTCATCCTTTTTTATGGCAGTGTGGAATAATATAATGACAAAAAATGTTCCCTGAAAAGGATGCTCTTCTAATACCCTCAAGCAAAGTACGACAAGAAATAGCTACCGAGTTTGGACCAAACTGTCACTCCACATGATTGTGTAGTCCCATATACATGTTTATGTGTACAGTGCACGTGACTTTCTTATTATTTTGATGATTACTAAACCATACAGTATACCCTATATAGTCCTCAATACTTGTGTGCTTACATAATCACCCTGTCACAATAACTTCCTGGCAGTTTCCTTCTCAAAGTGATCGTTTGAGCAGAACTCAACTTTATTTTTGTTTAATGGAGGGAGAAAAACAAAAATCAGTAAATGAATGGGCTAATTGAGGTTAATTGGCATACTCTAACTAAACTTGAGGCCCCGTGTTCAACACCAAGTCAATGCGCTAGTACCCTTCGGTAAGGCAGAAATCATCATTACCATTACTAAGTCCCTCAGAGACGACTTAAAGCTGGAGACGGCTTTCTTCCAGAAGCTTTGGTATTCAAGGTATTCAAGTAAGAAGAAGCAATAAAAAAAGGGAAAAAATGAATAATAATCGACCAACCATAAACCAATAGTACATTGTACTTCACATGACCTTTTAAACAATAATCATTATTGCCTTTTAAATGATAATCATTATTGCCCTTTAAATGATAATCATTATTGCCCTTTAAATGGA
The DNA here is from genome assembly GCA_035222895.1 of Strongylocentrotus droebachiensis. Classification (NCBI taxonomy): domain Eukaryota; kingdom Metazoa; phylum Echinodermata; class Echinoidea; order Camarodonta; family Strongylocentrotidae; genus Strongylocentrotus; species Strongylocentrotus droebachiensis. The sequence goes on from JAVYIG010003193.1 coordinate 112,509, forward strand.
AAGTCTACTCAATTGATTAGAATTAAACCAAACAAATTAGAGAAACTTTTCTCTCTTATTTTCAAACTATTGCAATACTTAATCTTTGGGAATTATTTACTATGTAAATAAAACATTTTGAGCTTTGTACTACTTGTATAAATGTATGAGGCAAGAATTTTGTTAAAACTTAGAGTTGATCCTCTTTGCGATTATGCAAATTGACTTCCCTTTGACATTTAATTGTTAAAAGGTCACAATACTTGTGTAAAATGTCACAATACTTGTGTAAAATGTTATATCAGACATAGTCAATATGCATTGTCATTCTCTTTGAGCACAGAGTCTATTTGATCAAACCATGGTTTAGGGTCCATGATCAAACAATACATGAGAACGATAGTGTGGGACTGGATACATAATTTGGTAGAGACCTTGGGGCCGTATCTTCTTGTACTCATAATCTTCAAACTCAAAGGGCTATGCAGCGTATGTAAATTTATACGAGTTGAATATGCATGCACACTATTTAAAACTGTGTGTACACCCTATCCTGCATTTATAAAAACCAAGTTGATAAATTTTTGGGTTGGACTTAATTCCCATTACAACCCATAACATCTCCCAGTTTATGCTTAGCTGTTAATAAAAGTATTATTAAACACCACACTTTTTACTACCATACCCTTATGGAAATTGGTGCAAGCTTGCCGCGAGCTTGCAGTGCAAGCTTGCAGCAAGCTTGATCTGCGAGCTTGTTTCAAGCTCGCCCGTGAGCTTGTTTCAAGCTCGTTACTAGCTTGCAGGGTTCCAAAAATGCAAATGAGTTATATCTGTCAGCCAATAAAAACAGAGGAAATATATTTTCAGGTCTAACAATCTGCAAGCTTGCCTGCGAGCTTGTTGCAAGCTTGCAGCAAGCTTGTTGCGAGCTTGCAAGCTTGCAGATTGTTAGATCTGAAAATATATTTCCTCTGTTTTGATTGGCTGACAGATATAACTCATTTGCATTTTTGGAACCCTGCAAGCTAGTAACGAGCTTGAAACAAGCTCACGGGCGAGCTTGAAACAAGCTCACACAGCAAGCTTGCTGATATTGAATTATATTTGCAGGTCTTAAAATCTGCAAGCTCCCAAGCTTGCCTGCGAGGTTGTTGCAAGCTTGCTGCGAGCTTGCATGTAAGCTTGCAGCAAGCTTGTTGCGAGCTTGCAAGCTTGCAGATTGTTAGATCTGAAAATATATTTCCTCTGTTTTGATTGGCTGACAGATAAACTCATTTGCATTTTTGGAACCCTGCAAGCTAGTAACGAGCTTGAAACAAGCTCGCGGCAAGCTTGAAACAAGCTCACACAGCAAGCTTGCTGATATTGAATTATATTTGCAGGTCTTAAAATCTGCAAGCTCCCAAGCTTGCTGCGAGCTTGCATGTAAGCCTGCAGCAAGCTTGTTGCGAGCTTGCAAGCTTGCAGATTGTTAGATCTGAAAATATATTTCCTCTGTTTTGATTGGCTGACAGATAAACTCATTTGCATTTTTGGAACCCTGCAAGCTAGTAACGAGCTTGAAACAAGCTCGCGGCAAGCTTGAAACAAGCTCACACAGCAAGCTTGCAGATATTGAATTATATTTGCAGGTCTAAAAATCTGCAAGCTTGCGCAAGCTCCCAAGCTGGTAAAAAAAGAGAAGCGTGCAATCTTGCAGCGAGCTTGCATGCTTTTGCAAGCTTGCGTGGTAAAAAATCCAAATGGTACCCTCAGCCAATTACAAAATATGCAAGCTTGATGTTAGCTCGTCGCAAGCTTGCCGCAAGCTTGCTACAAATTAAATGGAATAATAGTAACAGTATGGACAATAACATTGACAGAGATCTACAAAAGATACATCATATATGTATCAACTGGTTTTAATGTTACCTGAGTTTTAAGTACATTTCAATGACATTGTAGTGCTGCAGCTAGACTTCTGAATACTTGTACATGTAATAACGACTGTCTGAAAACATTGACAAAATATTATTCACACTTTTGATATCTCTATAAAAAAGAATTCCCTCTCAAAAATGAAAGAAAATGAAAGGTATTGCCATGGCAAGTCTGGCACAAATTGAATACATAGAAGTGGAGAAAATTTGTTCCCGAAAGACCTGTGGGTGCCATCTTTTTTTGGGGAAAAAACACATAGATCTAGGTCTAGTCTAGTCTAGTCTACATAGTATAAAACCTATACCTTTTCACAATTGATGTAAAAAAATACACGCACACACGTCAACACAAACACACACACTCAGAGACACAAACGGGGTTGAACAAAATGCAGATAATTAATGGATTTTGTTGAATCATTTTTTTCTCTCCCACTTTACCTTTGTTACCTGTTTACCGCACACACACACACACCCTCACACACACACAAACCCTTAGAATCAGGGTAAAAACTAAAACACACACACATATACAAACAAAGAGGTAGAGAGATAGACTGAGAAATTGCGTCCAGAGCCGTTTCAGATTATACTAGATCTAGAATTGGAAGTTATGGGCCTATAACTAGTCTAGACCTAGTCCTGGTCTAGACCTAGACCAGCTTAAACCAGAGACTATCGCCCACACTGACCCTGTCAAATTCAAAATTGCCCTGACGTCCCCACATCTACAAACTAATATACACCCTACCCGTTAAGTTAAAACTCAGACGAGTATCTTGGAGGACCAACCGACCAAGTACAAAGTAGACTAGGCTACCTACTAGTACTACCTAGTCTAGCTAGTTTAACTAACATTTTTTTGGTGATGTGGGACTGAGTCTGAGTTTTACATTATTTCATGAAAAATTATCAAATTATTACAATTTTCCTGTTTTATTTTCATTTTAATATTGCTTTCCAGAGATTTATATGTTAAATGTTGTTGTGAATTATTATAATGTAAGTGCAATATCTCACAAGTACTTACCATTTTGAAGTTGATTCACACTTGACTAGTTCACAAAATGTTCAACAAAACTTTGAACCAACCACAAAAAATGAATTACTTGGAATGGCCAATAGAGGGCGCGTGACATTTTTCTGATTAGGATCTTGTTGGCACTGGGAGTGTTATCTTTGGAAGTCAATAACTTTTTAGTAAGAGAAATAATAAATATAAAATTTTCACAGTGTAATAAATGAATATAAATGCATTTTTTACAGTAATTCTTTAGGATTTTCATTGTTTCCTCTTTTGTTACAGATACCAACAAAAAGTGATAAATTATGATTTTAGTGAAAAAAGTCAAAAAATTACATTTTAAACCCTAAAAAAGGTTCAAAATATCATCAAATATTATAAATATTCATATCATGTGATAGATAATTTCATTATCTTTCATTAGACACAATATTCATTAAAATTGGGCTCTTTTTAACAAATGACATGTAAAAAACAACTGTTAGGCGAAATCAGGGTCAAATAAAGGTCATTGACCTCTGAAATCAGGCTCCACCACCCACAACACACAAGACATCACTTTTTAGACATGTCTTAGGATGTTTTATCCAAAAATTAAAACAAAACACTTGGTCTTTTTTGTCAATTAAAGAAATTCAAGCAGGCTATTGGACTATTAGTTTTGCTTTTGTTTAAGAATATAGTTTTTGAATCAAATCGTTTTCCGGCTAGATTTTAGCAAGGTTTGATTAAACGCTCATTTAAATTATATATTTCGTTTCAACCATTTTTGTTGACTCTTGCCTGGTCTCTCGTAAATCACAGTGAAAAAGGAAATCATTTTTAGAGTGTTGGATGGTGTACCTTTTTGTACAGTGAAAAGTGAGTCATGATGCGATATTTAATGTTTGTTTTATGATCATCCATCTTTAATCCTTTTTCAAAGGTATAATGCGCTATAAGAACTGTACTATTATTATTATATGTGTATAAAGATCCCCTATTTTATACCTCATTAGCAAAGAATCAAAGGTTTTGAGATAATTATTGAACAATTTAATTGTGCATATAAACTTTTGTGCTGTATGTTTACAGTGACAATAATTTGGTCATAGATGGGGTTTGTCCATAGCAGTCTGACATAAGTTTGCGGCAAGCTTGGCAGGGCTTTAGATTGCACCCAGCAAGCTCCGCAAGCTTGCTGCAAGCTTGCAGGGCATACACTGTCGGCCTGCAAGATTGCCAGGGCTTTAGATTGCGCTCCTGCAAGCTTGCAGGGATATCCTCTTTGTCTGCAAGCTTGCAAGAGCTTTAGTTTGCGCCCCTGCAATGTCCGCAAGCTTGCTGCAAGCTTGCAGGGCATACACTGTCGGCCTGTAAGATTGCCAGGGCTTTAGATTGCGCCCCTGCAAGCTTGCAGGGATATCCTCTTTGTCTGCAAGCTTGCAAGAGCTTTAGTTTGCGCCCCTGCAATGTCCGCAAGCTTGCAGGGCATACACTGTCGGCCTGTAAGATTGCCAGGGCTTTAGATTGCGCTCCTGCAAGCTTGCAGGGATATCCTCTTTGTCTGCAAGCTTGCAAGAGCTTTAGTTTGCGCCCCTGCAATGTCCGCAAGCTTGCTGCAAGCTTGCAGGGCATACACTGTCGGCCTGTAAGATTGCAAGGGCTTTAGATTGCACCCCTGCAAGCTTGCAGGGATATCTTCTTGGCCTGCAAGCTTGCAGCAAGCTTGCATGAATATCTCTCTTTGCCTGCAAGCTTGCAGCAAGATTGCTGTAAGATTGCGCGCAAGTTTTGCAAGCTTAAATTTGTAATGCAATCTTATTAAGCTTGCCGCAAGCTTCTAACAAGCTTGTAACAAGCTTGCCGCAAGCTTAAGTTTCTGTCTACCCGTGGTTGTGTACCCTTAGTTTTGTGTGGACTTTGCTATTTATATAGCATCAGTATCAAAATAAAACATAGCATAAATATCAAAGTTGACTGTAGAGATTAGAGCACGAAGGACAACAATTAGGGAACCGTGTCTGCTAATAGTTTCTGAACAAGTATTTTTTGTTGGTTCAGTGAAACCTGTATGTAAAGACTGTTCAAGGGAAACATTAATTGTAAAAAGTGGTCTTTATAGGCAGGTGGTCTGTATGTATATGTTTAGTACAGGTTTCAACGAGAAACACTTTTCAAGGAAATATGAATATTTGTTTGCATATATACACAGATTCCATTTGGTAAATTTAAAGGTACCGTATAGATATATATCTGCTTTTTTGCAAATTTAGGTTGAACTATTGCCATCTTAAACCTCTGAAGGCAATATTTAAACAATATTGAATGGATATTTTGCACCCGAAACCCCTGAACTGCAATTTTACCACTACCGGTCTATATATTAAAGTTGATTTGTTGAAAGTCGTAGCAATCATGTTAGGATATAGTCTGAGATTTCAGACTATATTGCTTAAAGGCATTGTTTAACAATGTTGAATCTGTGATGCATGGCCCTACGTGTTATCAGTGCCTGTGATATGGTGTAATATTGAAGCCCTACAAAAATTGCGCTTCAAAATGATCATGAAATGCCTCAGAAAAGTAAAAATCTGTGAGTGACCGGTTTTACCATACTCATTTCCCCTAATAGACTGTAGTGTTATAAAAACAGTTAGGAAAACAAAAAATGAAATTTTGAATTCCATCCAATCATAAATATTGTGGAAAATCAGACAGGCGATCGGCTTGTAAAAGTCATGGGTTTCCTGACTGACCTAAAGGTTTATAATTATTATTGCAGCATGAGCTAACTTCAGGATTTTGTTTCAGAATCTGGGGCAATGTTACAGAGTCACTTTAAATACAGTCTGACATTTCAGACTATACATTGCTTTAAAGGTAAAGACCAGTATTGGCAACGCCCCAATTTCAAAAAATGAAATGGAAGCTCTCATTACCAATCATGTGAAAGAATATGTTTTGACTAATACATGATGATAAAAAATTTGCCGGGAAACCGCCTACTAATTCATATATTTGGTAAATTTATTTCTCTCATGGTCTGGTGAGAGAGATAGGGTAGTCCCATATACATCTTTCTGTGTATAGTGCTTGTAACTTTACGAAGAATGAGCCAAATTTCTTATCATTTTGATGATTCCAGAACCTTGCAGATGCTAGATGCTAGATGATCGACCTTTTCTGATCGATTCCACAACGTTTCTTTCACAATGCAATCGCATGACCATTACTGGTCTTTACCTTTAATAAGCTGCAACAGGTGTCAGTGGGCATGGCCGTCATAGCTATCATTTTCCATTATTCTGTGACTTCTCATTCACGATTTACCAAGAAAATGAATAATAACATTCAACATGGGATGAGGATGCAGAGCATTAAGCACATCAAACTACCTGTACCTCAGAATACATTGTAACTAGGGAACACTTATTAACAATGACTTAGTCATCGCATTTTGGTTACTCTCTCCGCCGGAAATTTCCATTTGATTTTTGAGGCGAGATTTGCTTTTGATCCACTTGAGGTATTTAATGAGATGATGGGATTTAGGAGAGATCACACCCAAATAGAGGATTGCCTTCGCTGTGAATGCATTTCAAATGTACCGGTATTCATGTAGCTGTGAATTTAGCTGTGAATACATTGCATATGTATTCATGTAGCTGTGAATGTAGTTGTGAATACATTTTGAATGTATTCATGTATCTATGAATGTAGCTGTGAAAACATTTCAAATGTATACTTGTAGCTGCGATTGTAGTTATGAACACATTTCAAATGTATTCATGTAGCTTTCAAATGTATTCATGTAGTTGTGAATGTACAGCTGTGAATACATTTCATATGTATTCATGTAGCTGTGAATGTAGCTGTGAACACTTTTCAAATGTATTCATGTAGCTGTGAATACATTACAAATGTATTCATGTAGTTGTGAATGTAGCTGTGAATACATTGCATATATTCATGTAGCTGTGAATACATTTCAAATGCATTCATGTAGCTGTGAATGTATGTAGCTGTGAATACATTTCAGCACTGGCATTCACGATTGTGTTTTATAGAATGCGTTCAGAAATCCCTGCAATCTGATTGGTTAAGAGCCAGTGAGCACAATTTAAATTAATTTTACTGACTGCATAAATAAGTTGGGATTTCAGCAATTGATATCAAAATTAAAACAACAGCTTGTCAATATGGCGACTGAAAAACCGCCGCAATATTAGACTTATGGAAACAGAAAATTAGAAGACCAAGCTTATCTTAATCTACGCCTTGTGTGTTTAAACTTTAAACCATGCGCAAAGTTACCCTGACATGAAAATCCATGGAATCTCTGAAATCATTAGACAATTGGCAACTCTGTTATGGCTTTGTGTCATCATTCTGCTTTTCTTCTTCTTCACAATATCACTGTTTCATGAAATCATGCGAAATGTTTTGAAAGCAAGCATTTACATTGAAAAAAATCTGCATAATTTCTGCCGGCATATAAGAAAAACATGCTCCAGAGGTGAATATGTTTTACTTCAGTTTTTTTGTTAAGTGTTTACGTGTACTTGCCTAGCAGCTTCCGTTAAAAACACCAGAATAAATGTGAGAAAAATAATGATTTTTGCTTGCATTCTAAATTTCATGCTGCAGTGGCTGAGAAAAATCTCAGAAATCTTTCAGGAGCTAATACATTTTTTATCAGACATCCTGGCAAGTTACAGTGATCCTGGAAATTCTTTTCATGTAATCCTTTTTTAGAGGAGATTCTTTATCTTCCCTCCTGTCTAGGGGCATTCACACGGCCAGCAAATACTGTCAAATTTTCCCACATCCCTGAGTTACCTCAGAAATTACTAGGAAACTTCCCCAAAACGCAAACAAAAAAACCTGAATCAAAGAACCCCCTTTGTAGTGTTTTTGTTGTCAACGCCGGTCGAAACTCCATTGGTTTTTGCGGTGTAAATGCTCGCTCTCGAAACATTCCTGTTTTCGGTCAGCCTCGGGTTACTCTCCTCGCTTCCGTGTGAACGCTTGCAGAACAGCGATGAGTGGTGCATGCGGACTACTCGCTAAAAAAACGGAATGCGCAAACACCTAAGGGTTCTTGTGTGTTTTTCTAGTATTAAACATAGATCTTAGTAGCTAAAGATATAGATTTGTGTTTTCAAACTGTTTTTTTTGCAATGTAAATGGATCCTCTGACAGTAATTTGATTAGGTCTGTGGCTATCTTTAGTATCAATGTGCAGTCAAAAGGGGATAGGGGGAAATCCCCCTATTACCTCCATGCATGCTAGACTCGTCAGCCAGGCTTTTTGACATATTCTTTTCCAAATGTACTGAAAATTGAGGGACTAAAAAAATGTAGCTCCCTCCCCCCTGTCATTTCATTAGTTTTAGCTCCAACTTTAAGTGATCATGTTCATGAATATAACTAATTCACATGTAAACGAATGATGCAAGTCATTTGCTGGTTGTTTTAGGGTCATTGTGAAGTTTGGGAGAAGGTTCTGCAATTTCTCTGCTTTTTTTAATTGTTAAGATTGTCAAACACAACGGCTAACTGTTGAAGAGTCGCCACTATCAAACTATGTACTGATCCAATAAACATTTTGTCACTAATTTTTATTTATTCATTAGTTTATTAATTCATTAACTTTTTATTTAATTCATATTTTTAATTTTATTTATTTATTTGTGTACAGATACTCTTATTTATTTATTTTCTTGGCTATTTATTATATTGTTATGTTATTTTTCATGGGGGGGGGGATTTATTAAGGCTTAAATCTTATAATATCTTGATGATATTAATATTTAATAATCAACTCCACAGTTTGTGTTCTCCTTTAAATAAAGAAACACACAATTTGTAAAAGTCTTTGTCTGTAAATATGAGATTCACTTTTCACATTTGTCATTTGACACTTCCAACAGCAGTGTCGGAGTGAAAACAATGTTGTGACTAAACTTGTTATGTTTTCTAAAATAGAATGTGTATATTTAGGGTAGTGGAGAAGAAGAATATGAGTAGCTGTGCCTGTTTTTAGATCAAAACAGAAATTGATACGGAAAGACGAGGATTCCGAAGCGAAGTCTAGGATGGCTAGATTTTATGGCTTCCTACTTGTCTAATGGCAGTAGGATATAAATATCAATTTCAACTTAGCTTAAAAGGACGTTAGGTAATCTTCTTGAGTCCGGGGAAAGATTCAAAATATAATCTAACTGAATTAAAGAAATTCACACCCAACGTGTAGCATTTGCCGAATGAATCCTTGCTCTCTTTACAGGATTGTGTGAGATTGCCAGTGTAGAAGACCTGGGGGTGTTTCACAAAGACTAAGATCGACTTTAAATTGGACTTAACTATGGCAGGCCATTCATGCCACTGGTTGCTCTCACCATTGGTCTCCCAATTATGATCTTTAGATATTATTTTTTTCCTTCAATCATGAACTATCAACAAATGTAAATTCTGTAGATTGATGGCAACAATTGGTACTTCCCTTGAGAAACCAATGCCAGGAATGGATAGAGAAACTAGTGGCATGAACAGCCTGCCATAGTTAAGTCCAACTTAAAATCGATCTTAGTCTTTGTGAAACACCTCCCTGGGGTGTTTCACAAAGATCCTAAGTTGAACTTATCTGTAAGTTGGACACAATTATTGAAAGCCGTTTAAGCATCTTTGAAAATATTTTGTAAAACTTATTTTAAAAGGCATAAACGGTTGATTCAAATCATTCATATTTTCTATTATCAAAGAGATTTCATGGTCTTGAAGTGGAATTATTGCTTTTGAATATAAAGGTATAGACTAGTTCTGGTCATGCAATTGCATTGTGAAAGAAACGCTGTGGAATCGATCAGAAAAGGTTGTACTGCAAGGTTCTGGAATCATCAAAATGATAAGAAATTTGGCCCAGTCTCTGTAAAGTTACAAGCACTGTACACAGAAAGATGTATATGGGACTACGCAATATCTATCCAGGCTGGATAGATATGATAATTTACCAAATATATCAAGTAGTAGGCGGTTTCCCTGCAAAATTTGTTTTTATCATGTATTAGTCAAAACATATTCTTTCACATCATTGGTAATAAGAGCTTCCATTTTATTTTTTGAGAGGGGGGGGGGGGGGGGGGGGGGGGGTTTCCAAAACTGGTCTTTACTTTTATGGCTACAAATGGCTCTCCATAACATAAGTCTAACTTAGAGTTAAGTTTGACTTAGGATCTTTGTGAAGCACCCCCAGGAATCCATGCCGAAAAATGTTTGGTTATTTTGACAAATGTGAAAATAATGACTTTGTTGTATAGGGATCCTTCATTTTGAATTGCCAGTGAATAACCTAATTATTCAAACCCTTAACAAGAAATGTGGTCTTTGTAGACAGGTGGTCACTAAAGCAGGTTTGACTGAATAGTGCAGATGATATGTCCAAGTGTTTACCACATGTATGTTTTCCACGTATTATTGTACACTGTATTCTCTACCATTGTGAAGTGCTAACGAGACAGTCAGACAAGGATTTAATTTGTTTAAATTGATTGAATTTCCATCGGGAAACGACTCGTTTGGGGTTTGATGATTTTCCAAAATTGTAAGCAAAGAGAACTTTTCAATGCATGTCTCTATGAAGTATGATGGTCTTATTATTGTAAGAGATAAGTACCTGTGACCTTTAATGTTAACTCTTGGAGTTTGCTTATTTTCTAAATAAATCAGTTTTCCCTCCTTAAATTGGCACCAATTTTTTTTTTTTTGTGTGGAATTAAATGAACCAATGTGAAAGAACGTTGCAAAATTTAACTGACAACTTAACCATTTCTACAAGAAAATAGTGATTATATATGTATACTGCATTGCTTTCTTAGCTGTCAGGTAAAATAGCCACCACTAGCTATCACAATTTAGAGATTTTAATGTTTAACTTGCTCTTATTCGAGAATGGCATAACCTACTGCTATATTCAAGAGACTACAAATTGTCTGGGATCTTGCTCCTTCTCCTCGTATATTTATAGTATTCTAAATCAGATAATGCTAAAAATGTCATCTGCCTTAATTGTCCCAAAACCTCAACATGAAAATATGACTCTATTTCCTAATTTTTCCTAATTTCTAGAAATTGCCATGGAAATGTAAAGAAAATTGCCCCCAAAGGGCCCAAAGTATGTTTTTTTTTATGTAAAAAAAACACGAAGGAAATCATGCATGGGTGAAGTCAATGGGTTGCATTTGCGTCATGTTGAATAAGCTTCAACAAATTCTTGGGGAGTGTTTCACATAGATCGTAAGTTGAACTTATCTTCAAGTTTGACTTAAAGAGAAGGTTGAGTTCTGGGAAGAGGTAAAAAATAATTTGTGAGCGTTATTATGCAAGGGTGGAAGAACATCAGATTAAACATGTTCCCTGAATAGCATGGCTTTTCAAATGCATTCATATTCTAAATATGACATAAAATACGTAAAAATCGGGGGGGGGGGGGGGGTAGGTTTTTGACCAGAACTCAACTTTATCTTTAACAAATATGAAAAGCCGTTAGCATCATTGAAAATATTTTGTAAAAATTATTTTAAAAGGCATAAAATGTTGATTCAAATCATTCATATTTGCTATTATCTTGGGAGATTTCATGTTCTTGATGTGGAATTTATGAAAAGTCTAAAATACTTGAATTTTGCTTTTGAATGTATTTCATTATAAGGCTACAAATGGTTCTCCATAATGTTTAGACTTAGAATCTTTGTGAAACACCCCCCAGGATAACTAACATTTTGGTTAGCAGCGCTGCGGTTTGCGGGATGTATCGAACGGTATTCGCCTCACTTTCTGGCTCGGTGAGTCAGAGTGGTCTGTTTCCTCATCTGGTTTTTGAGAATGAAATATGCTATGTTCAGACGGGACCATTGTAGTTTTAAAATTTACGTTTTCAAAACGTAAGTAAGTTTAAAACAAAGATTAAAAAAAAAGGATCCTCGTTAGAGAAAAGGTTAAATTTCCCCCAATTATTTCAAGTGGCCAAGTAAAAAATATGCTCTTGTAATACTTTGTGATATAAAATGTTTTTACGTTTTCACAACGTAAGTAAGTTTAAAACAAAGTTTTAAAAAAAGGATCATCGTAAGAGAAAAGGTTACATTTTCCCCCATTATTTCAAGTGGCCAAGTGAAAAATATGCTCTTTAATACTTTGTGATATAAACCGTCTCTATTTTCACGAAGGCAAGGTAGTGAGGAAAATCTTCACGCAAAGTGTATGCGATTTTCCTCACTACCATCACTTCGTGAAAATAACTTATAGACCATAATTAAAGGCACTGTTAAAAAGTTGAGAACCTTTCTGATCAGTTTGTTCTTTCTTTTTAAAGGGATCAGGTATCTTTGCCTCAGATTCTAAACAAAATCCTGGATTTAGCTCATGCTGCAATCATAATTATTAACCTTTAGATCAGTCAGGAATCCAATGACTTTTACAAGTCGATCACCTGTCTGATTATCAAGACAAATATGATTGAAAATTGAAATTAAAAAAATTCAAAAAAAAAATTGTTTTCCTAATGGTTTTCATAACATTACAATCTATTGGGGAAAAACCGGTCACTCAAAGATGTTTACTTTTTTGAGGCACTTAAACAATGCCTTTAAGGAAATTAAAATTGATTTTGTCCATTCTGCTTCTTTTTTTCAATTCATGACACACTTTAAGCTGATGAATCAGGAGGTTTGGTATCATAGGAAAGGTACAATTACCACTGCCAGATAAAAGGCTTGCGTCCAAGTTCAAAAGGTCGATGGCGAGAGTCAACGATGGGTCCCATGTTTGTGCTGAATATAGACTTTTCACCTGCCTGAGTCACGGGTATTAAAGGCAATTGCATTTTTGGGGGAGGGGGACTTAAACGACCCCTGTACAAGTTTAAAAGGTCGATCGCCAGAGTCAAAGCCGAGTCCCATGTGCTGAGTAGATATGTTTTTAAATTACTTCTGAACTATTCATATGTTTACATATTTCTAAGTTATTCTAGCAAGTTGAAACTTTTGTCACAAGCGCTGTATACATTTTTCATATTATTATTATTATTATTAAGTAATTCCATAAAACAGTAGCTGCATATGAAAATGACCTTTCCACATGAGATTTTGTCACAGTTTGTGGGACATTATTTCAGAACATTTACAAGAACACAGAACATTGTCTGATTTATAATGTATTAAAAATCAATGAGATACATGTATGATGGAGCAAACTGATTGAAACATTGATAAGTTGATGCAAGTATTACAAACTTTAAACTAGGTAGGAAGCCAGTGTTCTCAAGACTCGCGATATTGATTAAAACCCAGTTTGGTCTGTACCTATGTTGCCAAGTGAACAATATGCTCCTGTAATAATTTGCGATGCTCCCTTTTAAAATTGAAGACGATAATTAAAGGCACCATTAAATGTTGAGAACCTTTTTTTAAATTGTGTTTATAGAATCTTCATAATTGCGGCTCCCACAGGAAACAAAATCAAAATACATGATCCTAGTGTGGTTATTCCGATAATTTTTGGCAAAATACAGTGCCTTTTTTTTATAGTAAAGTTTTTGATTATCTTTTGATCTAGAATGCAAGGAATTAGACATCATACATGTCTTGAACAAAATAGAGAGGAAAAATTACAGAAAATGTTGAGTCTGTTCCAATACACTACATTGTGCCGTCCTTGAATAAGAGCAACGCAATTATAAATCATCAAAGTCTCTAAATTGGCAATACGGTTTAACAATTTTCATCCATAATACAGTCTATAATAACTATTTTCATGTACAAATTGGCAACTTTTCTGATATTTTTTTTGTAATTTACTTTCACAATGGTTCATTCAATGGACATTTACAAAAAATACTCAAAACTTAAATTGGTTGTTGCTAGTTTGAGGAGGGAATACTGATTAATTTAGAAAATAAGAATGTGTACAGAAGTCTGAACTGCTATGGATTAACAGTATTCTTCCATTCTCCTGCCGTGTATATATTTGCCAGAGTACAAGCAGGACTGAATCCAAGCAGACATTGATATTAAATGCTGCCCTCTTGTGGCGATAGACCAGGGTTTCTCAAACTGTTTCCTCAATGGTCCAGATGTGATTTCTATGAAAGCAATGTCGTCCAAAACATTGGATGCCATTGGCCTGAAATATTTTACTGTTGATTGTTTACTTTAACTAAAGTAGAACAATATACATTGTACAATTGATTGCTGGAAAGCCAGGAACATCTCAATTTTGTTTCAGGCTTAGAATGACACTTGTAGACTGAAGAAAAGTGAGGCTTGTTTTAATAGGTTACAGTGATTCGAACTTCCAAAAAAATAAATAATGATTTTCTTATGTTTTGGTCTGCTTCTCCGATTTCCTGCTGTCTTGTTGAGTTGTTTGCTCTTAAATTTGGGCTGAATATTGAAGCATATCTGCACTAGTTTGGCCAGGAGGGATTAAACTAGTGCTGTAACATCACGGATATCTCCAATTCCGTTTAACCGCCAGTCAAAACCGGACGGTTTTCGGTTAAATGATTTATTTATAAAAAAATAAAAATAAAAAAAAAAATTTTTTTTTTTTTTTTTTTTTTTTTTTTAAACTTTTTTTTTAAACTTTTTTTTTTCTTCACCGACTCTGTCGGCAGCAAGCCAGGTCCGTGTGAAAAAGCGGGAAGGAATTTCATTTGTGCTTGTGAACTTGTCATAAATAATAGTAACAATGTCGATTTTAGAGGAATGTGTAAGATCGTTAATGTAAAGTAAAAACAGTACAGGACCTAGGATAGAACCTTGTGGTAGGCCATGTGTTCAAGTTGGATGAATTATTATTATAAATTACATATTGAGATCTATTACAAAGATTACTTTCAAACCAAGATGACAGACAAATTGGAGTGTTGTTCTAGTTTCAGAGTGGTGAGTCAACACACAGATTACTGAGCTGGGAGACATTGCCAGGCATAGTGCCAGGTGTAGGGGCATAAATCGAAACTTTAAAAAAAAATATATTAAAAAAAAAAAAAAAAAAAAAAAAAAAAAACGGGTAAACGAAACCGTCCAATTGAAAACGGAATCCGCCATGGGCGGTCGGATACCGGACGGTTAAACGTTTGACTACAGCACTAGATTAAACCTCCCTGCGTGGTCACTGACAGGTGGTTATCTCATCCAGTCAGCTCTCAATTAACATAAGAAAGAGGGGATCATGGGTGATCAACTGTCACTGATTAGGCACTGACTGCTATATAGAGGGCGCAAGTAGCTATACATGTAAGTAGTGCAGTGGGGCTTTAAAAAAGGGTGTTATCATTGCCAATTTAAAAAACAAGTAAGAAGGAACAGAATAATACTCTATGATTCAAATGTCAGATATGTCTTTCAGAGAAAGAGACGGGATACATCGAGGCATGACTAACAAACTTCTGTGAAAGGACAGATACGCCTTTGTGTCACTAACAGTATCTATGGAATGGATGGGGAAGAGTATCTAGTGGGAGCTTAAAGGGCATTAAAGCCATCGTTAAACAATGTTACATCTGAGATGCATGGCCCTACGTGTTATCAGTGTCTGTGATATGGAGTAATATTGAAGCCCGAAACAATTGCACTTCAAAATAATCAAGAAGTGCCTCATAAAAGTTTTAAAAATGTGAGAGTGACTGGTTCTACCGTCAATTTCCCCAATAGACTGTTGTGTTATAAAAAAAAGTTAGGAAAATGAATTTTCAAATGTTGATTTCCAATCATAAATATCTTGATAATCAGACAGGCAATCGGCTTGTAAAAGTTGTGGGGTTCCTGACTGACCTAAAGGTTTATAATTTTGATTGCAGCATGAGCTAAATCCAGGATTTTGTTTCAGAATCTGAGACAAAGATATCCAATCCGTTTAAAGGGCAATCCAACTTATTTAATTATCATGAAAGCTGAAGAAACCCCAGAATCAGAATGGCGAAAAGTTTGAATATACCGGTATATTGAAATTGAGATTGAAAATAAGTATTTGACCAGTGACCATTCAGAAATGTGGTTTTTCACTAATAAAAGTTTACCACCTTTGTTATAATCACATTTGCATGAAAGCGAAAAAAAACAGAAAGAGAATGGCGAAAAGTTTGAAATAAATTGAAATTGAAATTATGTACTTATAGTCCATTCAGAAATTTGTTTTATACTGACAAAAGTTTACCAAGATCAATTTACACATATAAATGGGCCCAATAATAATAGAGTTGAGGACTTGAAATATATGAGATCACTAGAGCTATCTGAATCTCAAATTGCCAAAAGTTTGAAATAAATATGACCAGTAATTGCTGCATGCCCTCATACCATTTGTTAGAAACACCCAGGGAGTGGAGATGGTGCACATTGTGCGTGAATGAATCAGATGACCTGGGCAATTATATCTGTAAAGTGCTTTGAGACAGTATTTAGTACTAAGTACTATTTAAATCCAGATTATTATTATTGTGTACCTCTCTATTGTAAGTAAATATAATTATGAAGTTATTTTCCCCCCTCTAAAAATGATTTGTTAATTACTTGATGGCAAGTAGGGATTTAACTTAACTCTATGCATGGGTTAATATACATTTAGTTTATAATAGTCTATAAGATGATACAGAATTTCAGTTATGAAGACATGAATGGTTTTATGCTCTCCCTTTTCTTGTGCCCCTGATGAGCGATCTCTGGTCATTTTGTTTCATTTGCATTTCTTTCTCAGCTAGCTTGGAGTCCAGCCAAAATGTTCATTTGTTTAAATATTAAAAATAAATGATTTGATGATTGGCAAAGTGCTTGTAACGTTTCAAGTGGTTTCGATTAATAATGCTGTATTCTACAGAATTACATATTATTGGCCAACACACATGCATGTTAGCTGCTCATACCTAGTCTGTTAGACTCAGACTCTAATTTGACACTTATCACAATTTCATAAAGTCTTGATTCAAGCCTAAATCTGTCAATCTCTGGCTGTGCCTTGTCCGTAGCAGCTACAGTACAGAGCCTATGCGATCTGCTCTCGGCTTAGTCTCGCAGTGCAGACACCGTTTGAAATGCACAACTGTTTGCGCCTGTAGACTAGACAGTGGCTTGTGGATGTTTGAGGAAGTAATATTTGTAGGGTCTGGAAGCAAGGCTGAGTACGGAGAAGGAATGTGCATGAGACATAGTATGACTCATGACATGATGTTCTTTGGATGCGGCTGTGTCATGACTACTCATCATCATCATCATCGTCTTTTAGTCATGTGATGGGAACGAATGGGGGACATTCGTGCTTCATCACGAGGGCGGGCTGTTCTGAATGCCGTGGAGAAAGCAGTTCCTTTAAAATTCTCCACTTTGATCTCTCTCTCTTTCCTCTTTCTCTTTTTCTCTCTTCCTCTTTCTCTCTATCTCTCTATCCTCTATGTCGCTCTTTCTCTTTCTCTCTATCCTCTCTCTCTCTGTCGCTCTTTTCCTCAATCTCTCCTCTCTCTTTTCTCTTTCTTTCTCTATCTTTCCTCCCTCTCTCTCCTTCTCTTTTTATTTCTCTCTATCTCTCTATCCCCTCTCTCTCCTCTCTCTCTCTATGTCGCTCTTTTCCTCCATCTTTCTTTCTCTTGTCTGTCTCTCTCTTCACTCTATCTTTCTCTCCACTCTATCTTTCTCTCCCCCTCTCTCTCTATCTCTCCCATTTTTATCCCTCTTTTTCTCTCTCCTGTTTGTCTTTTCTATCCTTTTCTTTCTTTCTCTTTCCTTTATTTCTCTTTCTTTCTATCTCTATCTTTTTCCCTCTTCCTCTGTCTGTCTGTCTGTCTCTCTTTCTATGATCATTCAACAGTCTCCCTAGCAATGGTTGCTTTTGGATATATATCTAATCAAAGATTTAGGGTTAGAGATGGGACTGATATTGGGGTTTAGGTTAGGTTTGAGTGTTAGGTATATAGTATTTTAATAAATTCAATTCATGGTTTATAGATTAGGAATTCCGCTAGTGTAAGCAGTTAATCTGGGATCAACCAAGCCTTTGCACATTCATGTATATAAATTGTGCAGTTGTGCAAATGTGATATAATCTATACAAGAATGGAATCTTGTTAAGGTAAAGACCAGTTTTGGAAACGCCCCCCTCTCAAAAGATGCGATGGAAGCTCTTATTACCAATCATTCATGTGAAAGAATATGTTTTGACTAATACGTGTTCATACAAATTTTGCAGAGAAACCGCCTACTAATTATATTTGGTAAATTATTATATCTATTTGGACCTGATAGATATAACGCACTTGTCGCCCATGTGTGGGAGTAGTCCCATATACATCTTTCTGTGTACAGTGCTTGTAAATTTTTCAAGACTGGGCCAAATTTCTTATCATTTTGAGATCCTTGCAGTACACACCAGTACTTATATGCTAGATGATCAACCTTTTCGGATCGATTGCACAACGTTTCTTTCACAATGCTATCGCATGACCATAACTGGTCTTTATCTTTAACAAATAAAATTATGTTGATAGCAATCTTGGCACATAACTTTTCTGTCACTCAATTACTATTCAAGACATTGCCTTAAGGTCTCTTTTATTCACCATATTATGACTGAAGTAAATGGTGGAACTGACTATAATGAAAAGTGACATATTTACCCCAAACCCTACTGAACCCCAGGTCACAATAGGCCAGAAATAGATTAGAATGTCAGAGGCATAAGGGTATTAAAGGTAAAGACCAGTTTTGGAAACGCCCCCCTCTCAAAAAATGAAATGGAAGCTCTTATTACCAAACATGTGAAAGAATATGTTTCGATTAATACGTGATGATACAAATTTTGCTGAGAAACCGCCTACTAATTGATATATTTGGTAAATTATTATATCTATTTGGACCTAATAGATATTGTGCACGTGTTGCATAGTCCCATATACATCTTTCTGTGTACAGTGCGTGTAACTTTACCAAGACTGGGCCAAATTTCTTATCATTTTGATGATTCCAGAACCTTGCAGTACACACCAATACTTATATGCTAGATGATCAACCTTTTCTGATCGATTCCACAACATTTCTTTCACAATGCAATCGCATGACCATAACTGGTCTTTATCTTTAAAGGGCAATCTAAACGTTGTAATTATTTTATCAGTATAGTCCCATGTACACATCCCAAACACCATTTTGAAAAATCATCAATTTTTTAGACTACCATTTACACCAGTGGAAAAGCCGATTAAACATCAAAGTTTGCTCAAACTGATTTTTGGGGTGAGTAGTGTGCATGCGTGACTCGTCGGTGCCCTGTCTACGTTGCCGGCGGGATTTAAAAAAACACACTCCAGGGGTGGATTTTTTTATTTTGAATTTCGAAATGAGCCTTATAACACCACTTCATACAAATAAAGGCTGCACACAATTTCTTTCTTCTATAGGGGGTCCCATTTGAGTTTGTATACTCTCTACAAGCTTGTCTGCTGCTTAAATGTTCATTATTTCATCTAATTTATTCACTCTTGTTTTTTTACAGCAGCAAATGTAATTGCCATTGTAATCTTGACATATGATAGTTAAATACGATGTGTGTATAATCAAATTTTGATATAACACTATCTAACTATATATTCTATATTCATTCATTCTTTGTTTATTTTTTAATATTTTTATTTGAGAGCTTTTGAGATTTTCAGCTCTGTAGCACTCTTAAAAATGACTACATAAACTTAATCATTTTCTGACTGATGATGCTACCCATGCTACCTTTGGTTTTTACCAAGATGTACTTTAATCTCATCTCCGCATTCATCAAAACATTTCCAATATCATGCAAGCATCATGATTACATTTATCGATAGTATTCAAATATGATCAATGATCATACCTATAGTTGAAATAGCATTGTTCATTTGCCAATCGTATTACTTCTGTTATTGATTGCTGTTGATGTTGTTAATTTTTTTGATTTTTTTTTTCTCAATATTACTATTAATATTTTTAAAATCATTATTGCTATTACTATAATTATTAATGTCATTATATATACTATTATTATTATTATTATATCTTTATATATACACACATATATATATATATTTCTATATGTTCTTATTTCATATCTTTTCATATTTGCAGACAATGAGGGCTTCCGTCCAGGTCTCACGCGGAGCAAATCCAACCGCCTCGATTCTTCCAAATTCTCCAAGTTTGCCGGTTCGCCTAATTCCTCTGGCAGCGAGACTTCGTCGACGGACAGCAAACGACACACGTTCACCGGCGCGGGCCGTCTCAACATGTCTCGCTTCTCGCAGTTTGAGCAGGGGGGTTCGTCGGACAGTTCTGATGGCGGGTCTCGCCCGATCAAGAGAAACGCCGGGACTCGGTCCAAAAGTCTAAAGTTTGGCTCTGCGGTGAGTTTGATTTTTGAGTTTGAGTGTGAGTGTGAGTTTGAGTTTGAGTAGCAGTAAAATCTTTTTCAATCTGGAAGATGAGAACCTTTCTGAGGCACGAAAAGATTGTGAATTTCACCACTATATTTCTTATATTTGAATGTGGTTTGACAAATTTCACATTTTCTTTTCCCAATTTACTTTGAATAGAAATATGAGCAGGGGACGGTCTAGAAGTATTCCAGTGAGTTGAATGGCTCAATTCATCTGTAACAGATAATGTCTTTTCAAAGGATATCTGTGACTATGTAATGGCTTGGCATCATAGTTCAAACAACTTTATGAGGTGTCATTTTTGGAGGAACAGAATTAAAAGGAAGTAAATTTAATTAAACCAAAATACGTCATGTTAGTCATTGGAATTTTGCTAGGTACATACAGAGTCCTTGTCTGGACTGTTTCCGTGTCACGTGCCCAATAGGCTGAGAAAATAACCAACCCTCAACTTTAAAATGAAGACACTCCTTATATACTCCAATTTTTTTTTAAAGCCCGTCTGCACTAGTTTGGCCAGGGGAAATTAGACCTCAATGCTACATGTAGGTCACTGACAGGTGGATATCTCATCATATCAGCTCTCAGTTAACATTAGAAAAAGGGGATCACGGGGGACCAACAGGTACCGATTAGGAATTGTTTGCTATATAGAGGGTGCAAGTAGCTATAAGTAGTGCAGTGGGCTTTTAACAGATGTATTCTCAGGGGTCGCATGCTTAGTGGAGACTTTGCGCTCTGTGTGGAATGTAAGAGATGATGATTAAAGGGGATAAAAAAGTTTATAAAGACAGAATCTGAACTAGGTGCATACATAGACATAATGGTGCATACCTGAGTCCAAAAAATGCTTACCGATATAGATAAGGCCATGTAAAAAAATATACATGTTTAGCGTCCCGCCCGCTTTCTTTTTGGGGGCCGCCTCCTATTTTATAATTATTTTTTTGAATTTTCTTTTTTTAAAGAAAAAAAACATGAAAAACACTGCTAAAACTGATCTTTTTCTGTTTAAAAAAAAATGTCGGCGGCCATCTTGAAAAATAGCTTGACTGACAGGGAAAATGTACCGAGCGGCCATTTTGAAAGAAAAAAAAAGAAAGAAAAAAGGGCCTCCTCCTTCCTATTTTTCCAAAAAACAGGACGTTAAACATGTTTTTTTTTAAATTTGGCCTAAAAGATGAGAAATTCTTGTAATTGGAAGCTAGCTACCAGCAAAACAAAATGCCAACTATTAAAAATAATAATAACGAAAATAAAATAAAAATGATAGTCATACACAAGATAAACAAAACAATGGAATATAAGGTTGGTCATAAAAGGTCCCATGTTACATCATATAGCTTTTATGATTCTGATAACATGACATTTAATTGCAGTAAGAAATACTTGTCTCTCATATACTCTCTCTCTCTCTCTCTCTCTCTCTCTCTCTTCAAAAATTTAGCACATAAACTACAATTTAATGAAACTACTTGTATACCAGCTTGGTGTGAAAACAAACAAACAAACACAAGTTTCTACTTAACTCATTTCCTTGATTCAATGGTAATTGAAGATTGGTGTCAAATAATCTGTGAAAGGAAATATTATTACAACCGATATCCTGTTCAGTGCCTAGTCTGATCTCCCCTATATCAAGATATTAGTGGAAGAATCCAGATATTATTCTACATTCCAGACCCAGACAGTTATCGCTTCAATATTTTTCATCATCCCTAAAGGAAATAAAAATTCTTTTGTAAGTAAAATGCTGATGAAAATATTGATGAATATTTCCTATGATCAAATAGCTTTTTTTGTGCATTTAAATAGTCGAGACAGTTTAGGAATGGATGGATTTTCAACAAAGGAAGAAAACAGGTCTGAATTGTGAGACTGTAAACCAGGAAGTGTTAGCCAGTGAAAGTAAATGGTTCACAACAGAACCCCTGTATGTGCATGCAAGGCTATCCAGCTGTCAGACACACAGGATATACACCCATACACACACATGCTTAGAGCCCCATATCTTCATTACATGGTGTACATCTATTGTACCTAGTCTGAATTTGCAGACCTCTCTGGCACTTCAGACACTCTGAATCAAAATAAATGTTCAAAAGCATGATTTTCTTCCAGCAATTTCAGATATCTGCAGTATGCATAATTAATCTGGCACTGGATGATTATTGCTGACATGGTTTACGGGTTCAGATTTGAACGATGTATCCAGAATTCTGAATTCGCTGAAGATTTATTGTTGTGATTTCCTGGGGTGCAGACTAGATGTTAGAAATCTCTTCCCCATTGTGAATGGAGCTAGCTGAGGCAGGCAGAGCACTGCATTACTGAGCACTGAAGCAGACTACATTACAAACTCACTTCTATGCATCAAGCTCGATCAGCAAAGCCTGCGACATACATCATCATCATCATCGCCACATAGACTCCCTACAGTGACTGAAAACACTGGACGCTTGCCTTACTCGTCCAAGCCATCTTCTTGAAGACCAAGTTTCATCGGGGACCCCCTACGGACAAGCTGGACACATGACCGACTAAAACGTTAGGCGACACACGCCCCAACCCATACACATCCTGCCCTGTGTATATTATTAGTTACTAGTACTACCTCGGTTTCAAAGCTCCCACCTAATTTCCGTTTTCTACAACAACAACTTTTAGACCATACCCAAATTTTGACTATACCCTGAACAGTACTGTTTGTTTACGTTTGACGTAGCCAGACCGAAAAACAAAGATGTCGACCGAGACTACGACGACCGAAAAGAAGCCACGAATCGTGAGTAGGAGGACTCTGCCAGGGAGTATCAAATGATTTGCAGTTTTGTTTCTATTTTTGTTCCTTTGTTTGTGTTTTTTGTTTTGCTTTTGTTTAATTTTTCATTTTGCTTTTGTTTAATTTTTCATAGACTATGTCTTCTTGTTTGTGTGTGAGAGCTAAAGCCTATATATGCTATCATGAAGAGAATTTCTGTCTCAGACTAGTATAGGCAGTTGAGGCTCATATCCAATTTGGGAGGATCTCTCCCATTTAAATTGGAGACTTAGCTTTACAAAAAGAATAAAAGGAATGACATCAACAGCAAGGAATTGTCAAGAGGGAAACATTTCATGAGGAATTGATCTGCTCATCATATTTATATTTACAGCGGAGGTAACCGCTTTGCCACAAATATAAACAAAGGAAACTGGTATCCCAAATCGGAGACAGTCTTTCCCCAAATAGTAGATATGTTATGTTACATATACAGTAGCATGTGGAATTGGAAACTTGTCACAAGGGAACAGAAAAATGGTGCCTGTATCATCGCTTTGTGAATTTGCTTATCTTCTTTACGCCTGAGTTTTTACAGCCTTTGTGCATGCCTTCGTATCTAGGCAATGTTAGAGGTGATTTGCTGTTGCAGCATATATAGACCTGCACTTAAACTCTAATCTTTCCATCTCTCATGCCGACTGTGCAAAACTGTGCAAAACTAATTAAGATGAAGTTGAGGTCTGATCATGCGACTTCAATTTTAAAGGCATAGACCAGTTTTGGAAACGCCCCCTCTGAAATATTAGTGAATATTGTGAGGTTTTAGAATCATCAAATTGAAAGAAGTTTACTCGGGCTCGCTCAAAGTCAACACTGCCGTACACAGAAGTGTGCCTATGGGACTGCACAAGCATGTGGCGTGAAATTGTGGTCCAAACACTATCGCTAGTTCTTGTTATGTTTCGCATATGAAATTATCCTATTCAGGGGATATTTCTTTCTTGCTATTATTCCATGCTATTCTTCCATGCCGACAGTAAAAAAAAAATGAAAAAGCTCACAAATCATTTTGCCATTCCCAGAACTTGTCTCGTTAAAGTGTAACGGCCGATTGAAGTTCATTTAAGCTAAGTGCTTGGCTGTCGAAAATCGTTTGAAGTAGCTAAATCCATTCATCAAGCATAGCAATATTAGTCAATACTCAATAGTGCACTTAAACATACAAACGAATGCCATTATCACTTGTGATTGCTTAGCCAAAATATATGGGCTCGTAAAAGATGTATCTGGAGTGCAAATGGTTTTATGACTTCCTACTGACGTCTGTGCATTTAAGTCATAATCAAACCTTATGAATAACAGTTATTTAATCTACCGGTACTTGAGTTATCAAGGATTTGCTGTATGCTAGCTTAAATATTGTCTTAATCCTTTATTGTTACAAGTGTGCCCCTATGAATAATGATTTAAACAAAAATTAAGTTTGCAATTCTCGCTACCCTAAATAGGTACGAAAATCTCGAAATTCGCGAGACGAGGTAATTTTCACTCGCTCGGGTCGTCACTACAACTTCCGGTATAGAGTCCCATCCCAAGTCACGGCCTTCATCCACCCCCATTTTTCAGGGTTCTTACGCTTGGAATCATGAGCCCAGCACTGTGCAGCCTCACAAAAGAAAACCATCGTCACTGATGTCAAAAGACGCAAAAAACAACGAATGAAATGTTCAAATAAACGTTGAAATATTTGCGAAAAAAAAACAAGACCGAGCAGACGACATATTCGGCATGCATACACGTTGTGTGGCGACGGCGTTTTACGTTTGCGCTATCGCACAGGAAGCTGTAATGTCGAAAAGCTATCCCATAATGCAAGCGCGTTTTCAGGATTTTCCCCGGATCTCGGCAGAATCGCTATTTGGGGTAGCGAGAATTAAGCTACATTACTGTACTTTGTCATAATATGCTTTAATTTCTCTGTAATTGATATTTATTATGATTGATTATGATTAGCCTTGTTCTTACTTTGATATTTCTTTAGTACCGGTAGTAATTAGTAGTAGTTTTGTAATTATGTTTGATTATTGTGATATTATCACTGAAGATGAAATGTGCTATATAGAAGCCTAGGTTATTATTATTATTATTAATTTGCGTTTCACATGCCTCTTAACTTGCAACTGCATTTCACAAAACTGCCTTTCACTAAACTGCCTTTGTTTTAATACCAGTAGTCCACATAATAGAACTGGCTAGTAATGACATTGATAACGATAAAATGCCTCTACTATACAGTGCACTATCTACCGGTATAGGTACAGCAAGAAAACAAAAACATATCGAGAATATAAAGAAAACAATAGGTGTTTAGACCTACACCTCATGTAGAATTAAAATTAGGATTTTTACAAGATTGTTCCTGAAACTGTGCATTGTAGGCCTCCATGGATTATATTTAATTTAAAGCCTTTTGTTGCTGTGTGTTTTAGGACAGTCACATTTAGATTGGCCCCCTGGTTATTTCTAACTTGGCAACCATATCTTGCCCCTTTTGTCCTGCTATGTTCAGCCTGTTTGCCATCTGTTCTTAGCTATAATTACAGCTAGTTAGGCTGGTTCTTTTATTGATGTATTTTAACAGCTGACTCTGGTTGTTATTGATTTTCATATACTATGCCCTCTTCATATAGAATGACCAGCACTTTAAAGAGAAGGTTCAATGATTGTAAATGAACAAAAAAGTAAAAAATTGTAGATTTCCAATCATTTTTTAAAATTTATTTGTATGTGGTAGGAAATTTTGGTAGTAATACCACCTGAAAAGGTTTGCTTTCAAAATGCTCCCAATTTACAAATATGACTAGAAATAAACCAACTTTAACCAAAGTGATGCCTTATTATAATATATGTATCCTTATCTATTTTCTGTACTATTAATTTTCATTGATTTGTAGGAAGATCAATGTGTATTTCATAAACGCTGATTTGGTAATCCTGCAACCTATACAAAAAAAACTGAGAGTTTTGATGGCAGGCAAATATCTCTGCTATTAATTATAATTGTTTTCCCTGTACAAGGTAAATGGTAGTTCAAAATGTGGGTGTTGTTTCTCTTCAAATTAAGTTGTTTGCAATGCACATGGTCTTAGTTAAATGATGTCATAATATGTGATATGACACTACCAATTGCCAATTGGAATTCTTTTAAAAGATTTATTTATTTTCAGTCAGAAATATCACATATTTGTAACCGAAAGCCCAGAAGCAGGGAATGGACTTGACGCTTGACTCTTGATCATTTGACGTGATCTCCAGACAGATTAAGATGATTTAATCCTGGCCAATGTTGCCATGTTCAGAGGAACATGAGATTAAGCCACTAATGAGGTTCACATGGCAGTCAGTAACTTTAAGTTTAGGTCTTGGTTTTAAACTTCAAAGATATCTTATCGTTTAATAGGGACAATGTGGACTCACTCACGGTTACAATACTTTAAGTTAACTTGTAGTTACAAATTACGACAAAAGTTATCTTCTAGTTTGGGACCATGCAAACGCACTTGCAGTTACAATACTTTAAGTTAAATCGAAGTTACGACCAAAGTTATCTTGTAGTTAGGGACCATGCGTTCGCACTCGTGATTACAATACTTTAAGCTAACTTAATTAACTCTGGATCCCTCCCACTCTTTTTTTTCTTCTTAAACCTGTTTACTATTTTTA
The DNA here is from genome assembly GCA_035222895.1 of Strongylocentrotus droebachiensis. Classification (NCBI taxonomy): domain Eukaryota; kingdom Metazoa; phylum Echinodermata; class Echinoidea; order Camarodonta; family Strongylocentrotidae; genus Strongylocentrotus; species Strongylocentrotus droebachiensis. The sequence continues at coordinate 139,355 of JAVYIG010003193.1, forward strand.
TGTTTCTTCAACTGACTTTCTTTCTCTTATTCTGTTTGTTTAAGCGTCACTTTTTCTTTACTTCTTCTTTCTCCGTTCCCTTCTTTCTTCGTTCCCTCTTTCTTCCCCCTTCCTCTCTTTCCCTCTCTTCCTCTCTTTTTGTTACCTCTTCCTTCTCTCTCTCTGTCCCTTCCCCTCTCTCTCTTCCCCTCCCTCTTTTCCCCTCCCTCTCCCTCTCTTCCCCTCCCTCTCTCTCTCTCTCTTCCCCCCTCTCTGTCTCTTCCCCCTCTGTCTCTTCCCCCTCTGTCTCTTCCCCCCTCTCTCTCCATTATTTCTCTCCATTATTTCTCTCTCGTTCTTTCCTTCTCGTTCTTTCCTTCTCTTCTGTCTTTTCTCTCCCTCCCTCTCTTTCTCTCTCTCTCCCTCTCCTTCTCTCTCTCCCTCTCCTTCTCTCTCTCCCTCTCCCTCTCTCTCTCTCTCTCTCTCCCTTTCCCTTTCCCCCATCTTCATTATTCCCACTCTCTTTCTCTCTCTACATTATTTCTTCTTGCTCTTTCCTTCTTTTCTCTGTCTTTTCTATCTCTTCTTTCATCTCTCTCCTCGTCTGTCTATTTCTCTCTTTCGTCTGTCCATTTCTCCATGTCTATCTTTCTCTTTTCTCTGTTCTCTACATTGAATCCCAACTGTATAGATCCTATAGGTTCTACATGTACATAAACCATTGTAGCCAGAAATGATTATGATGTATCCCATCTTCCTCAGCCTCAGGTATTCAATCTTACGACCAAGCTCAAATTGTTCGTATGATTCATGGAGCGATGGCGACCGCTGCTATCAATATCATTCCTTGATCTAAATTTAGGCTAAGAAGAATTCTCGAGTGAGCGTGACATGCCTAGCCATTAGTCTGATGTGTGTTAGTTCACATCGTGACATCACACTTAATTTTAGTTTTAACCATTGTGACATCACATTTAATTTGATTTTTAATCATTGTGACATCACTTCATATGTAATGATCTCCTGGGCCCCCTCTTGCAAAGAGCTGATATCAATCGCAACTGTACATAAGAGATAGGAGACTGCAAACTTCTGATTGATAAGAGGACTTACGATTGATTTGGATCAATCGCAACTCTTTGTAAGACAGGGCCCTGATGTGCCCCCATACACCCTTGCCTATACAATTGGAATCATTTCTTTACCTCTTTTATTTCATGGAGTGATTGTGACAATATAATTTATTCTTGGTAGAAGATAACAAAGTTTATATCTTCTCAGAAGATTATTGATTTATGAAGATTGTTCAACAAAGATTGATCAATATAGTTCTTTTTTTCCCCCTGAAAGTTTCTTACCCCTATATATTGTTTTCAGACTTATTACATTTTATTAGAACAGTGTAGCAAAAAGAAAAGAAAAGAAAAGGTTATTGTTGCCAATTTGAAGAACCACATGTGATCAATTTAGCTCTAGAAATAGATTCTAAAAGTTTCTTACCCCTTGTTCATTGTTTTCAGAGTCATTACATTTTATTAGAACAGTGTAGCAAAAATAAATAAAATGTTATTGTGGCCAATTTGAAGAACAACAGAGATCCTGTCCTGCAATGGTTTGCCAACTTGCTTCAGTCTTATCTTGTTTGTTTGTGTTTGGACCATAACCTCTTGCTTCATCAACGACATACAAACATACCCTCATAAATATTTGTACATGTTATCTCTACCCTCTCCCTCATTCACACAACCAAAATTCAAGGTATAGCAGCTATACAGAAACCATAGCTATACGATACGTAAAGTAAATAAAGCGCATTCCGTTTCTTGTATTGTGAACTGGCTGTAATATTACTCCTTATTCAGAGGCTAATGATCGCTCTCCTTGTAATATGATCATTCGTTTGTTCAAGGAACTACATGATGTAGTTAGTAATTGGAACACCTTTTTATTTCCTCTTTAAATACGTAAGTTTGGTTATATTGTTTTCCCGTCACATCCAAAGACAACTTGAAAATTTGTACTTGATTGTATAAGCTACATGTAGTTTAAAATCCAAAAAGTTCATGCAAACAGTTATTTGGGTAACACAACCCAGGAATGACATGAAGTCTAAATTATCACTCTATTCCCCCCCCCCTTTTTGTCTCTCTCTCTCTTTCTCTCTTTATTTGTTCTCTCTCTCTCTCTCTCTCTCTCTCTCTTTCTCTCTTTCTCTTTCTCTTTCTCTTTCTCTTTCTCTCTTTCTCTCTCTCTCTCTCTCTCTCTCTTCTCTTCATCTCTTTATCTTTCTTTCTCTCCCTCTCTCTCTCTTTCTCTTTCTTTTTCTCTTTCTCTCTTTCTTTTTCTCTTTCTCTTCTATATTGTTAGAGGACATATCTATCCACAGTTATTGAAAAAGTTGGATTTCAAAAGGAAATTACTTGAGTGCAAGCAGTATGTTCTGTTTCTTCCTCATTCGAGAATCAAGATAAATCTTCTGCAAAAAAAAAGAAATAAGGAAATAGAACAAAAAAACACAGGGTAGTACTTGAGGAAGTTTAATATAAAAACCTTCTGAATTTTGCCTGCAAACGTGACATTTTATGGTTATTTTTGCATCCACATGTACCACAAAACAAGTATATGCAGTGAGCAAAACACACTCAGAAAACAGAGGCAAATTCTTTTTGACACTATTTTCTGTCTTTTAACTTGTTTTAGTTCTAATGATTTTCTCTTATCATTTCATTTTTTAATGGGTTCTTCCAGAAGTGTACATGGCAGTCTAAAAAATTGATGGGGATGTGTAAATGGGCCTCATGTCCGCTCCTTGTTATGAAATGTAACACCCCTCTGAGAATGGTGTTATGAACCATGTCTGTGAATGTAGACAGCTGCTAGTACATGTACTATGTGTCAGGGTGCATTCCACGCTGTACAGGGGGTGTGGTCAGTGGGAGGGATGGAAGATGCCTAAATAAGATAATAGCGAGGAAGAAAGATTTTGCTATACTCTCATTTTTGCCTTTTTCTTTAAATACACTCAGGAAGAAAAAAAATAGAAAGTGGGGAAACTATTTATAAATTTAAATTTTCAAATGAAAATTTAATATAAACTGTATCTACCTCTCTAGTATGTTGAATAAATCTAGTCATCTGATTGGTCGAAATTGGAGTCTGATTTTAGCCATGGCCGCAAAGAAACAACTACATGTATGCCTGTAGCCCGGGTAATGAACATATTCAATGACAAAGATGTCCCCCAAAAGGTTAGGTATTTTATATGGTTTTACAACAATGATCATAAAATGCAGGCAACTTTCCAGTGAAGAGTTACAGACAGTGTCTCAGATTATCTGTGATGTTTTAATCAATCTTTAATCAAGAAAAGTATAATAAGGCAAGAATTCTTTGAAGACTATTTTGTGAATTTGGTATATAAAAGATATTTGGACTGCTGTAATATTGGAGGCATAGCTGTTTCTATACTGGCTCTCGGGGATGTTGCATCCTGCTATGACCACTTGAGCCTATAGAAACAGCTACATGTATGCCTCTCATAGCACTCAATATATCTGTACTGTTTGGTGTTCAATGGGTCTGTGTTTTGAGACTACTATGTTCTTAATAGTCTTCAACAAATTGATGTTCAATGGTTCTGTTTTTAAACTATTACGGTTTTAGTCTGGAACAAATTGATATTCAATGAGCTCTTTGTATTGAAACTACTGCGTTCTTTAATATTCTTCAACAAATTGATATTCAATGGTTCTGTGTTTTGAAAACTACTTTGGTTTTGGTCTGGAACTATTAGACATTTAAGGGGCTTTGTTTTGAGACTCCTATGTTCTTTAATAATCTTCAACAAATTGATATTCAATGAGCTCTTTGTATTGAAACTACTGCGTTCTTTAATATTCTTCAACAAATTGATATTCAATGGGTCTGTGTCTCAAAACTACCATGTGCTTGGTCTGAAACAAATTGTTTATCCAGAGACATTAATGTATTACATCCTGTAAGTGATATGCCCATGGCATGGAGATCCAACCCTTATACCAATACCACATATCATAATCATTTTAGCCTTCTATTTGTGTATACAAACATGGGATGTGGGGACAACACAATTATGAGATTGAAGATTAAAGGGGAAGTCCACCCTGATGTGAAGTTGGTTTTAAATTAAATAATAGAAGCCAAAAAATGATAGAAACAAACTAGTGGAAGTCTGAGCAATATCTGATTAAAAATAGGAAAGTTATGATTTGTTAAAACTTGAGATCGATCAAGCACAAATTGGCAACACTGTGATGTGTCTTGCGAGCTCCTCTCCAATTTGCTATGGACAGAAAATTTCTACAACTTTAATATTGATGACGGACTAGATTGGTTTCATACTGGGGTTCCTATTTGCCAGGGAAAAAATACACAGGGGCTCGGGCGAACTAGCCCCCAAAATGCCAAAAAGAGCCCCCAAAAGTCATTAACCCCCCCCCCCAATTGCATAGAGTTCAATTCAAAACAAAATAAGAGTGTTATTTTCATGCAACCAAGCTTGAATAGTAGCCCCCTAAATTTTTAAAGTTTTTTTTCCCCTGCTATTTGCAATCGTTAAATTAAAGGTGCATGAATGATTGTAAATTTTCCTTAGGAAAAATAGAAATTTCTGATTTTTGTTTAATACTATCAGTTTTGTTGTTTATTTCATAATTTCAATCTGTTGGTTTGAACTTTTGGTCTGGCAACATTTGCTTCACAATCAATATCCGACAGTAAGAAAATCTTATTGCAATACTTGATGAAACATAATACATTTGCACCCAAAACCTGATCTGAAACCCAATTGTAAATTCAGTCTGTTGAAAGAAAATAACAGCTCTAAACCATGAACGACGTACCCTACAAAATCTGTTGACATTGATAATAATCTTATGAAGGCTTTGAGTTTGCTCCTTCAGTTTAGCCAAGAAGAATTATTTAAGACATCACCTAGGATCCTTAGACTATATTGCGGATTATTTCAGTATCCTCTCAAGTGAAGGATTGCCAGAAAGGCGTTGTCTCTATGTGAAGTACATTGGTTCCCTCCCTTCTTGCGCTCAGCAGAAGATGTTGAAGCTGAGACTGAAGTAGGTGGGCCGCTATGCCAAATATTTCCTGAATGACCTTTTAAGAATTAGGTCGTAACTTGTGTAACCAGCATGGCATTGGTTCGATTCAACTCGTGCGTAAACGATACATTACACAATACCTAGTACTGTGTTTATGCACTGTGTATTTGACTTAAAATTTGACTTAAAATATGTGATTAATAGTGTACAAAACGTGCAGAAGGGTTACTGTCTTAAAACCCTCTCAAAACTAATGCTTTTAGTTCAAAGCCCCTCTAAAGTGTTTGGAGCCCCAAAAATTTGATGGCAAAATTTCACTTCAATTGTATAATGATGTGAATGAGGAAGTCATTGAAGACACACTACTGCAAAGATTTTAAAAACAAATTTGTTTGAAATTGGGTTTTCTGCGTACAACAGAATACCCAAATTTTGTATTCTTTTATCAATATTTGACTTAAAACACGCTTTTTCAGGGAAATTCTTTGCAGAAGTGTGTGCTTTATGCCATCCTCTTTCACATCGTTATTACCCTGGTAGCCTGGGAACAGGGTAAGAGCAGGAATTGTTTCTTTTTGATGTTGTTGATGCTTTGTTTTTAAAAGAGTTTTACCAGGGTTCATTTGTTCAGGAAGGTGGGTAGGTTGAACGCCAGGATGCTTCACAGGAACAGGAAAATACATGTTGTTAGAAACTATTAGACTATTAGCCACCCACACCCACACCCACACACACACACAGTGGACATCACCCTCACCCACCCTCCCTCTTCCAATGCAGGAAGTCATGCAGGTAGATACTTGTTGTTAGAAACTAAGAATAGGACTATTAGCCACCCACACCCACACACGCAGCAGGCATCACCCACCCCCACCTACCCTCTTCCAACGCAGGATATCATGCAGGGAGATATACATGTATGTTGTTAGAAACTAAGAATAGGACTATTAGCCACTCACACACACACACACAACGGACATCACCCACCCCACCCACCCTCTTCCACTGCAGGAAATCACAGACAATTATTGTCTATTTCCAATACAGCACCTTGGGCAATTATCAAAGAAAAGCAATTTAATTGTAACCAATTAAAAGGAGCTTTAATTTAACAACGTGTGTGAAGTACAAGTTCTTTATTTTTGTTTACAAATTGGCAATTTTGTTCTGTAATATTTTGCCATTTACTAAATCATATTGGTTCGTTCATAAACATTTTTCTTTTTTTAATATAAACAAAAATTAGGAGTGGCAAGTAGGCTTAATTGTGGCCAATTTGAGGAGAGGGAAAAATGATGAATTTGGACAATATACCTCTTGTATGACTTTGTGTAACTTCTTATAGAGTTGTCAATTTCCTGAATACTGGACTTGGCAGAGCTTCTAAGTTAAAGTGTTGTCAATTGTTTGAACACTGGACTTGGTGTAACTTCTTAAAGTGTTGTCAATTTTCGGAATATTGGATTTGGCATAGCTTCTAATTTAAAGTGTTTTCAATTTTTTGAACACTGGACTTTGGTGTAGCTTCTAATTTAAAGTGTTTTCAGTTGTTTGATTACTGGACTTGGTGTAGATTGTTACAGTATTTCAATTTCCTAAATACCCGACTTGGCGGAGCCTCTAAGTTAATGTGTTTTTCAATACTTTAAACACTGGACTTGGTGTAGCTTCTTGTGGTATTTTTCAATTCTCGCTACCCCAAATAGCGATTCTGCCGAGATCCGGGGAAAATCCTGAAAACGCGCATTGCATTATGGGATAGCTTTTCGACATTACAGCTTCCTGTGCAGGCGCTATATTACTAGGCGCGATAGCGCAAACGTAAAACGCCGTCGCCACACAACGTGTATGCACCGAATATGTTGTCTGCTCGGTCTTGTTTTTTTTTCGCAAATATTTCAACGTTTATTTGAACATTTCATTCGTTGTTTTTTTGCGTCTTTTGACATCGGTGACGATGGTTTTCTTTTGTACACATTACACTGATTGGCATCGATTTTAGCGTGCGTGAAAACTCTGCACAGCGAACACAGGCGCTAGCGCCAGCGGGATGGGACTCTATACCGGAAGTTGTAGTGACGACCCGAGAGAGTGAAAATTACCTCGTCTCGCGAATTTCGGGATTTTCGTACCTATTTAGGGTAGCGAGAATTCTTTAAACACTGGACTTGGTGTAGATTGTTAAAGTGTTGTCAATTTCCTGAATACTGGACTTTGTGTAGCTTGTTAAAGACAGTGTTGTCAATTGTTTGAATACTAGATTTAGTGTATGTAGCTCGTTAAGGGTCGTTATTGATGTTGACAAATAGAAGGAAATGAACCATTTCCTAATGAGATGTGGCTAGTTTAAATTTGACACTTACCTGATCGACTAGCCATTAACCGCTGATGACTTCATCACGACAGACAAACGTGATCATCAAGGCTAGTTGTTCTAACTCTGGCCATTTCTCCAGCCTCGTTAAAGTCTACCTATGTGTGAACAGCTAGAACTTGTACAAAATTAAAACAGATTGTATAAGTTCTAGCTGTTCAGACATTCTTTTTAGGTGATGGTCGAACCAATGTGAAAGAAAATGGCAGGAATTAATTCTTTGAAATGCTAGAGTGCCGCAATGGAGCACAGCTAAAGCCGGTGTAATAATCTCCAAGTTTGGAAGCGCTTAGTGATTCTAATAAGCGCCATATAAAAATTGAGTATTATTATTATTATTATTAAACTTTAAATTCTTGCCAATTTGAGGAGAGGGAAAAGATCCTCGTTAAAGTCTACCTATCACCTATAAAATAGAATGATGTGTGAACAGCTAGAACTTTTACAATCTGTTTTAATTTTGTTTAAAAACAACTTATTTAAGGGGGTATTTAAACCTCAATTTAATTACTTACACTTTTGTTATCCCTACACTCCATGTGATTGTGAATGTATCATTTTGAATACTTTTATTTTTATTTTTTGTTGAAAAAAATTCAATTCACTTTAATTCAATTGAATAAAAATCAACCTACATGTATATGAAAAACTAAATTTTACATTTCCACATCTTATAAGACAGAAAAAACAGTAAATATGCACAGGACCTCTGTTGCTTGCAGTTGCTATTTATTTACAGTTTAAAAAAGAAATATCAGGTTCTTTTGCGGCAATGCACTGCATCATATATTGTCAAGTCTTTATACAGTGCCTTGTTTCATAAAACTCGTTATCGATAACAAGTTACAATGGTGGCATTTGATTGGCTGAGAGCAAATGTGCCATAGAAATTTTGCTTCATGAAACGGCCCAGATCTGTGAGTGCATCCATGAACACGCACTATTACACTTCCTTGCGTAATTATGGGCCCTGTTTCACAAAACATGTTAACAATAACAAATACGAAATTTCCATTGGAAATCTGTTCTCAGCCAATCAAATTCAACGATTCAGAAGCTTATAACAGTTATTGTAACTTGTTATTGATAACGGGATTCATGAAACAGGGCCCAGGTCTGTGAGTGCATCCATGAACATGCACTATTACACTTCCTTGAGTAATTCTATACTAACATGCCCAAGATATGTATAGAGAGGTTATGTACATGTAGTTCGTGCTACAGACTTGGCTTGGATTGTGAACGCACATTTGACCCACTTCTGCGTCTTGTGTTTCAAGCGCGATGACAGCTTGGCAGAACCCGATATGCGGACGTGGGCCTTGAGATACCCGTAGAAAGTACTTCATGGACATAAAACCGTGTTCACACATTATCAGAGCATAAAACTGTTCCATGTTTTGTCTCCTATTGCAGCCCATTGTAAACTATGTATGAGCCTTTTATTTTTCCATGCAAGGGAAGTAAATAAATATCCATGTTGGATGATCATTGGACAAATAACCGTGTTCACACATCAGAACATAAAACCGTGTTCCATGTTTCGTCTCCTATTTCCACCCATTGTAAACAATGTCTGAGCCTTTTTGTTCATTTAAGGGAAGTAAACATCCTTGTTGAATGTTCATTGGACAAATAACTACATCGAATACATGAATTAGTAATACAGATTATGCATTTGAAATATTAAATATAGGTGAAACGAATGCCCCCTGAAACAAAACAAAAGGAGCACAAAACCCTCGAAAAACATTGGGAACATCGAAGGAGCACCTTTAAAAAATGACATATGTCCCAACTCTCAAAAGAGAAAATAACATGGTCTTGACATACTCTTGCCTCTTGGAATTCCTTTCAATATTAAGCCAAGTGCTTTTTTTGATCAATTGACATTTGAAAAGAACAATTTGCCTAAAACTGGATAACAAAATCAATTCTTTTAAGAAGTTGTCTGCACAATTGAATACGGTAACCAAAAAAAATAAAATGTAATTGGAAGTGACAACCAGCGATATATTTTGTTTATTAATAATAATAATAATACATAAGATTTATAAGGCGCCAAATCCACTTGACAGTCAAATGCTCAATGCTTAATGCTGCCGTATGTAGAGAAGTAGATGTTTCCCTGGAAACCAGTCAAACTCTTGGAAATTTTCAGCCATTTCAACAAGGATATTCCATTCTGTATTTTTCTCTGCTGCCTCCTATAGATGAACCTAAGACATGTAACCATGCCATGAATGTCGCATATGAGTCAAAACTCCAGGATATTTTCTACCATTTTAATGATGATATTCTACTCTCCTGTTGTCTACCGCCCTCTATAGACAGTTTACCTCAACCAAAAAATCACATATGCCACAAACGGCTCAATCAAATTTCAACTATTGTAATAAGGATATTCTCATTCCCCCCACCCCCTTATTCTCTTTCTGTTGACTGTAGTCTCAGAAATGTGCCATGTATACCCCAAACAAATGAAAAATCCCCGGAAATTTTCAGCCGTTTAACAAGAGATTTTATGTTTCTTTTCTTCTTTACTGCCCTATGTAGACGATCATCTCAGAGCTGTGCCACGTATGCCAGAAGCGAGTCTACCCCATGGAGAAGATCACAGCAGATAACATCATATACCATACGGCATGCTTCAGATGTTCAGAGTGCAAGAAAACCCTACGGTAGGTGTTAAGTGTTTATGTTTGATGCATAAATAGTATGTAAGGTGCTAAGTAATGGGGAAAATGGTGTAAAAGTTTCGATTGTAGTATCAAGTGTGCCAGAAGTGAGTCTACCCCATGGAGAAGATCACAGCAGATAACATCATATACCATAACTCATGCTTCAGATGTTCAGAGTGCAAGAAAACCCTACGGTAGGTGTTAGATGTTTATGTTTGATGCATAAATTGTATGTAATGTAAGGTGCTAAGTAATGGGAAAATGGTGTAGGTGTTAGGTGTTTATGTATAATGCATAAATTGTATGTTATATGTAAGGTGCTAAGTAACAGGAAAATGGTGTAAATGTTCTGAATTTAGTATCAAGTTCTTCATGTATCATAAGACGAGCTTCATATATATCGAGTGCAAGAAGTGCCTAAGGTAGGTGTTAGGTGTTTATATAATACTGTGTAAAGTGTAGGTTATATATAAGGTGCTTACTACTACTAGGTTGAATGTACTTTCCCCGATTTGATAAGTTATTAAGTCATCAACTTCTTCATTCGGAATGAGACATGTTTCAGATGTGGCGAGTGCAAAAAGTGCCTAAGCCCTAAGGTAGGTGTTAGGTGTTTATGTATAATGTGCATAGTGTATGTTATGTACGGTGCTTAATCATGGGGAAATGGTGTCATCAGAAAGAAAAAAAAATAATGTGCTGAGTGGGAGGAGGTAACAATAAGGTAGGTATTTATTTGTTATTTGATGTAATTTATGGTACTTAGTCAAAGGAAAATGATGCAAACCTTTGGATATTCAAGTTCTTTAGCTTGAAGCCTGAATTTTTTAAACAGACAAAATTGTACTACTACGTACTATGTATATGATAATCACCTGGTCTCACCTGGTATTAGAAGAAAGTGCATATTGCAGGAGCAAATTGATTTTGGTAAATGCGATTATACAAGATTAGAGAATCCTTCCAGAGAGTTTGAGAGGTCTTAATTCTAGATAATATTCTCAATTTGATTACTGTAAGAGGGGCCGAATACAGTTTTCTACTAAGTTGCATCGCTAGTGACCCCCATGTGCACATGTGTTGTAATTATTGGGGAGCGTGAAGCGTGTTTCACGCCCGACCGACGCTCACCTGGTTTGACGTATAGGCCGTCGCATCGCCCTCTCACTTTGCCTGTCTTTATCAGCTTGAGTTAGGCCTGTCCTCATCAGCTCGAGTTAGGCCTGTTTACATCAGCTCGAGTTTGCCAATTAAACCTGATATTTTAACTATCCCATCAGCCCGCAGTTGCAATTAGCGGGATATTTGGTCGAGAAAATATATTGAGAAATCTTGGCCTTGTTTCCAAAATATCCCACTATTTGAGTGGGACCAGGACCATGACTTAAAACAGATTTTGTATCTACAATGTATATCTGAGTCTTGTTATCCTGAATAAATATATTTCAATAAATTTGGGAAATACCGGGCTAATTTGTGCCCGCCTAGTGGGGTGAGCTATCGGTCTAGTGAAGATGCGATTTCGAGCTTCGGGATAATATCCAGAGTCTGAAAATAGCGGGTTATTTGGCAAACTCAAGCTGACGAAGGCAGGCCTTATGTGGGCTAAATTTGGAATGGTAGGGTGAGAAAGAAGGTGAAGGATTGGAAAGGGTGGTTTGGGAGAACACAGAAGAGTGATGAGTTCATTACGTGTGAAGATTGGGAGTAACTACCGGTAATAGGATGCAGGTGGATTGGAAGAAAGAGAAGAAATGTAAACCCTACCCATCTCCTCATGCAAGGAATGTAGTAATATGATGGTTTGTATGTTCTTTTATTTGCCAAAACAATATGATTACTTTTTATTTCTAGTAAATCATGAATAATTGTTACTTTGTAATTATTGTATATTTGTGTCGACTATATTTAATGGTGAATCTTTTGTTTTCTTGTTCTTCCTTCCCCATCCTTTCCTCTGTGTATTGTGTTTATTTTCTTATCTTCTTCCTTTTACTCTCCTGCACATCTCTCTTTCCCTCACTTCTCCATTCTTCAATCATCCACCTTTCTTGATGTCTCCTCCTTTTCCTTCTTTTCAATTTGCTGTCTCATCTCTCTTCTATGTACATTCTATCTTCACCCTCTTTATTCTCTGTTTCCTTCTTCATTTTGTGTGTCATTTTCCCATTCTGACCTTTTCTTCTTTCTCTCTTTCTTTTTATCGTCTGAATTTTTTTCTTCTTCTATGTATTGTGTGTGTCTGTCTCGTTTCTCATTCCCTCCTCCCTCCCTCTGTCTGTCTCTGACTATCTCTCTCTCTCTTTCTTTCTCTCTCTCTCTCTCTCTCTCTTTCTTTCCCTCTTACTCTTCCTCCTCACTCGGACTCTCCCTCCTCTATCCCTCCATCAATCCCACCCCACTCTCCCTCCTTCTCTATCCCTCTCTCCCTCCTCCCCCACTCCCACTCTCCCACTCCCACTCTCCCACTCTCCCTCTCCCTCCTCTCTTCCTCCTCTTTCTCTACCTTTCCCTTTCACTCCCACTCTCTCTCCTTCCCTCCCTCTATCCCTCCATCAATCTTACCCCACTCTCCCTCCTCCTCTATCCCTCTCTCTCTCCTCTTCCTCTCTCCTCTTCCTCTCTCCATCTTTCTCTCTCCCTCTCTCTCCTCTCCTCTTCCCTCCCTATCTCTCCTCTCTTCCCTCCCTCTCTCTCCTCTCCTCTTCCCCCCTCTCCTCTCCCCCCCTGTTCCTCCCTCTCCCTCTCCTCTCCCTCTCCTCCTCCTCTCCCTCTCCTCTTCCCTCTCCTCTGCCCTCCCTCTCTCACCCCACAGCCTGGGCACGTACGCTGCATGCCAGGGCACTGTCTTCTGCAAGCCTCATTTCAAGCAGATGTTCAAGCTAAAGGGAAACTACGATTTCGCCCAGACCGCCCAGACCCCCGCCTCTCCCAAGCAAACCAACGGCGTCTCAGGTATACGTCATTCTAATACCAACCTCAACTCACCTAAATACTAGATTGCAGTATCCTAACTTTACAGAAATTAATAATTAATACCAATTAAAGCATTTACCTAGCTCACCGCTTCCGATCGCTCTTGATTCCTGCATTCTTTTATCCATCATCTCAAATTCTGAAATGCAGACTGTTTGCTGATAACCAGTAGTAGTCCTGGGCCCTGTTTCATAAAACTTGATATCAATAACAAGTTACAAGCTACTGTTATAAGCTACTGAAACCATGGCTTGTGATTGGCTGAGAGCAAACTTGATATCAATAACAAGTTCCAAGCTACTGTTATAAGCTACTGAAACCATGGCTTGTGATTGGCTGAGAGCAAACTTGATATCAATAACAAGTTCCAAGCTACTGTTATAAGCTACTGAAATCATGGCATCTGATTGGCTGAGAGCAAATTTGTCATAGAAATTTAGCACTGTTATAGATAACAAGTTTTATGAAACAGGCCCCATCCTCAAATTGGCAGCTATTGAATGTATTTTCAACTCCTTCATAATTTGAAGAAGAATTAACAAATGATAAAGAAATGCATGTTAGAAGGGATGATGGTGCAGGAAGCGTTGAAAGCGGTGGGCTAGATTTGTTCTCACCGTACTTGCTGCCTTTTAACAAGTACGCCTTGAGGTGCTGTTTGCATGTAAAGCATCCGTCATCAAACATAGCAGCTACTGCTCACCAAGCAGTCACCATGCATAGGAGTGTAGATAAGATCTGAGTTGAGAGCATAAAGGATGATAGAGGGGCTTAAAGTCGTACTCTGTAACTAAGTGATAATGCCCTTTTAGGGTCTGATAAGATGACTCAGAGTAAGAAGGGCGTTAACACTGGATTGGAGTAAATGGGTCAATAGCCTTCCAAACAGACCAAATCTTAGTCGTCCTTTAAGGACTTTCTACCTCCAAAGCCACCAGGGGGAGTTATAGTTAGGTATCCAAGCTTACTGCTAAGGCATATGACTGCAATTAGATACGATAGAATTGAAAACATCTGTAAATACATAATTTCCACATATTTAAGGTAACATCTAACAATAAACACTATTTATGTATTCTTTGAAGCATGTTTCTTTATTGGTATTTCTATTCTTGGATGGGAAATCATTTACATATTCTTATCATCTTTAAGCCATTTGGGAGATGCAAAGTTATCTTTTTATCTTGCATGTTTGAGTGTAGATACAGTGTGTTGATATATGTATATTGTCAAAGCCAGAAAGATGTTGCTCTGTATTAAACTATGTACGTCCAAATCCTTCTGGCTCCAAACAGGGTTTTTCTGCATTTTTTAAACATTACATAAGGGAAACAAAAAAGCTAAGTCTAGACCCCCCCCCCCCCCCAGAATTTTCAAAATTATAAATAGGGCTCATGCATAATGACTTTTTAAAAAAGGAAAAAAAGTGTGGAGCTGTGAACTTGGTTTTGGGGGATTGTTTACATTTTCGTGTTTGAAGTAGTGTGTGTTCTGTAGTGCTAAAACTGAAAAGAATAATGACCTATGTTAGTTGGATACGTTCAGCTACAAGTATTGAATGTAATGAAAGGAACCGTTGCATGCTATCTGAGTGAAAATACCATGCATTTCTTGCCTTTATGCCGATGCTTAGAAAGAAGTTTGGGTTTTTGGAATTTTGTTTTTGAATTTTGTTTTAGTGTGGAAGCATATCATAGAAAAAAAGTATTGCTTTTGAAATGCCCTGATGTTTGAAATGTGACAAGTAACAGCTAAATGTTGTGGACCACACTTTCGTGCCACCTGTTTGTGTAGTCCCATATATAAACATTTTTGTGGTCAGTGAGTGTGGCCATCAGCAATACTGGGCCAAATTGTTCTTTTGATGATTCCAAAACCTCACAAAATGCACCATTACGTATGGCCGATATGCTGACCCTTTTCCATTTGCTTCTACATGGTTTCTTTTACATTGCAATCGCATGACCGGAACTAAGTTTGATCTTTCAATGTATGAGCCTTCGTGGAGCAACACACTAAAGTGATAGGGTGCCCTCTATAGTCTTTAGCTAGAAACATCACTCTGAATTCTTCCCCATGTTGGTACTTTTCCCCTATCCATATTCCCTCTGATCTGGGACCAGTTTCACAAAGCCTTTTTTCAATGACAAATGACAAAAATCAGTGAGAAATCTGCTGATAACCAATCAGAAGCAAGGATTTCAGTAGCTTATAACAAAAACTGTCATTTGTCACTGATGACAAGTTTTGTGAAATGGGGGCCCTGGAGATGGTAAAAACTACATCAATACAGATGTTTTCTTGACATTCATTTTTTTTTTCTCCTTCATAATTGCTTTACTTAAGTAGAATTAATTCGCTTTCATGCAGACAAAAATATTATTGCTTGCATCCACTTTTAATCATATATTTATTTATCATGCAATAGTTACATCCCTTCATGTTGCTTTCTTAACTGTATATATATGCCACGCAATGTATCGTAACCAACATTTAATGCATGCATATGCCTTGTACACATGTATTTAAATAAATTACTCATGAATCACATCACCCATTTATATATTTCTCATTTATCATTGTCAAATTGTATGATTTTCGTTCGTTTTACCCGTTTTGTTATGATTTGGAAGGTATCCTAACACAGTCCTTTTGTATCCGGTGTGCCTCAGGGATCCATTATGTCACCCTGTACCCTTTTTTAGTGTTTTCTTCATTGTTTGAGAGCAAGGAAGACGCTTTGATCGTGTCTTATTTCCTTATCGTTTGAGAGCAAGAAAGACGCTTTGTTTGTGTAGTATGGAAGAATCTGTGTTTTGAATGTGTTTTTAAGTCCTTCTGCATCCTAGCTTTGGTATTGGTTTTGGTGTTGGCAGTGTGTTTTGCATGCGAAGGCTTTGTCTACCCCCTTTTTCCCCCAAGGACATTTGGGTTTCCTAATTTTGACTTTAGTGGAGTTACACCCCCTCTGCTAGTACCACCACTGAGGTGTGTTGATTGCTTTCCTGTGACTGCTATAAGGGAGTAGTTACATTCCTAGAATAGAGGATGTTTGGAACCAGTAGGGTATTATTAAGCCGGATGGTCCATGTGTTAAGCCTATGGGAAAGTGAGAATTCAGTCGCCAAGGGGTTAACTCATGTACTTTGATACAGAATTAATGTCATTTTGGCTCCAAACAGACACAACATACAGCATGGATCTATGCTTAATGATTTAGTGAATGGGATTTTCTCCAGAGTTTGACGCGATACCCTCACTCAGACACTGCAAGTTCTAAGCCTTCGTACATGGTTTAGTGTAGGGGATGGATTGAAAATTGCAGTGGATGTGTAGTTGAAGTTCATATAGACGCGCCCTCACAGGCACTGCAAGTTCCAAGCCATGGTACATGGATAACTGTAGGAGAAGAGTACAACTTGCAGTGGTTGAGTGAGGGGGTGCCCTCTTTGTTCCGTGACATCTGTGTGTACCGATGTAAAGGAAATTTGTATGCGTAAGTTACCACTTCAAAAAGTATGATTTACCCTTCAAAAAGTTAGAATTTTATTCTTACAAATACCTTGTAGTTGCAAAATGAAGCTGTAATGTCAATAACTAATTTAAGAAGTCTATCAAAATTGTGGACTCTTTGAATTACTTAGGGGAAACTCTCTTCTTTCATTCTATTCTGGATAAGGTGTATGCTTTGTAATACGTGTATCTTTATGTCTTGGCTCATATTTCTTACGGGAAGAATGTATGCATGTGCTTTGGGGCGAGTCCGATTCCCTGCAAGGTGCTCCGTACCATATTTATTTATTTAGTTCATCCCCCAAAATGAAGAACAAACAAATCTTTGGATAAGACCATTGCCTAATCTTTCTGAAAGCAGAATCATTATGAAATGGTTATATTAGGATTTTTTAATATTAAAATAAAAAAAAAATGAAATAAATATACAGTTCATATTGAGTGGAAATCAACCTTTGTAACCCCCTCCCCCCTTGAAAACAAAAACATTTAGAGCCAGAAGGGAGCTAACTTATTCTTAAACATACTGTACCACAAAAGAGTTAACAACCTCCCCCTTCCCCCAGCATTTTTGCATGATGACTTCGGGAATGATGGGTTATTTCCTCAACTTTGAGCTTTAATTTAATTTTCATTTTGACACTTATCATTTTTTATTATTTCTGCCATCACATGGACACTTCACAATTATTATTATCATTATTAATTTTGTTTTACTTCACAATTATTTTCGACTCGTTACACTATCTATTTTCACTCATTACAGCATGTTGAACATTATTTTTACACCACACAACTATTGGGTTCTCATCATTATTTTGTTGGAATCTAACATCAAGCATTCAATGCATATCGCTGTAGTATAGTACCAAACTTGGGGATTAATGCCAAAATACTTTGGGAATGGATACCTACTTACAGGGCAGCTGTTTTATTTTTCTTCGTCTACTTGATCTAACTCATTTCGTTTAGCTTGACACAACAGCCATATCGCAGTAATGTATTTTCAAATATTTACTTGATTTACTACCAGGGCACAGCTCGATGCATTTACAAGCTCTATGATTTTCACATTATCTTTTGATCATTTTAAAGCCCTTCTTATAGTGTTGGGAGCTCCAAAAATTTGATGGGAAAATTTCACTTACCTAAATTATATCTTAATGTGAAAGAGGATGTCATTTTTAAGACACATTTCTTCTGAATATTGATGAAAGAATACAAAATTTAAGTTTTCTTTGTAAACACAAAACCCAAATTATGTATTCTTTTCTCAACATTTGTCTTTAAACACACATTAGGGGGGGGGGGGTGGAATCTTTTGAAAGGTGTATCTTAAATGACATCCTCTTTCACATTATATATGATACCATTTAAGTGAAATTTTGCCACTCAATTTGTTGGCAAATTTGAGGCTCCCAACACTTTAGAGGGGCTTTAAGCACAAAGTAAAACTCTTTCACAATAAATAGTACATTCATGGATCGTGATACAAATAGATGTATTGTATCAATGAAACTTAAACATTTCATATACAGTTAGGCTATAGGGGCTGCAATGTTGATGGTATATTGCGTTTAAAGGAAACAGTAATTATAATATATTACTCATGAACACGATGTGGACTCGATATGCAATGGAATGAATTTCTTCATAGCGATACAGCGAAACATGAGGTTACACATTTCCATCAAACTTTCCATTAGAAAAAGACATCAAATTAATCTTCATCTTTGTGAAACACCCCCAACCCCCAGAAGTTTGCCTTTTTTACCCCCTCTAGAATAATCTCGTAAATTGTGTGTCTTTTAATTGCAGATGATTAGAATGGACAAAGCCTACCTTCTTAGCCTTGCCATGTTTCATCGACTCGCTACATGGCTACTCGATATTGAGTCTTTACTTCGCGATGGTACTTTAGATTGAAGGGGTTTGGGGAGGGAGAACAAGAGGGATAACAGGAGGGATGTCTTGCCTTCTACCAGTAGTTGCTATGGCAACTGTTAACGATTTGTTGTCGTCTGCTTCTCTGTTTGGAGTCATAAGGGCATTACCTCATAAGATTTCAAAACGGAGGTAACGCCCTTCTTGCTCTGAACAGACGATACCATCTGTTTTATAAAAAAGCCGGAAGGTGGGAAACTGTGTGTTACAGTGTAGGAGTTGATGCCCCTTTTGCTCAAGCAGATGGGGTCAAAGGTCGGGAGCTAGAAGGCTCTTACTGCTCGCTCCGTCCCTTATGAGGGCGGTCTAACACTTTCCTGGCTCGAAGCAGACGATTCATATCTTTATTGTGAACAAGACAAGCTGCTGGACGTTAAAAAACATTAATATAGCACATAATTATATTAACCTCTGCAATGTATTAACAAATGAAATTTCAAGAAGATGTTTTGTGTTGGAAGTTTGTTTGGAACCGGCATCAGCGTTTTGCGGAAATTGTACAGGTGACGCTTCTAGAAATTGGACAAGAAATGAGAAGTCGTCTTTTTGGCCTAATATTGAAGAGTATTTTGCTAGTGATAGTGATGATTTATGATAATTATTTTGTAAGATTGTACGTATGGGAATAATGATTTGTGTGCTTGCTTTAAGTAAACTATCAGGGACCTGTTTCACAAAGCTTTTTTCAATGACAAATGACAACAAAATCAGTGACAAATCTGCTGATGACCAATCAGAAGCAAGGATTTCACTAGCTTCAAACACAAACTGTCTTTTGTCACTGATGACCAGTTTTGTGAAATGGGTCCCAGGTCATGAACTTTGAGAATGTTATCATACTAAGTGAACAATGTGAGAAGATGGGGAGAAAGAAAATTTTCAGAAGGAGAAGGTGATTCTTTAAAAAAAAGCTAGAAGACACGAATATGAATTTTAAAAAGGGACAGAGAGAGAGAGAGAGAGAGATGGATGAAGAGAGTGAGAGAGTGTAGAAATGCTTTAAGGAACAAATAGTTACATTTAATGCAATAAGCGTGTAACTGAAAATAGAGATGCAAATGTACTCATTTTAACTAATTTTCTCTTTTTTTAAAGCTTTTAAATCACCATTTTGTAGTGTATGTCTATCATTACTAATTATGTGTACACTGTATTTCATCACTTTATCATTGTCTCTGAGAATTTCATTTCTATTTTCATGTCCGTCTTCCGGCCTGGTCCCATCCATGCTAAATGGTGTTGGTATATTCTTTGCCTCAAATACGTGCTTTGACAATCGAGGGCAGTACTTTAGGCAGCAGAGCTATTTTTTCCTAAAGTTGTGCAACTTAATTGTAGACTATCACTTGTGTAGCTTATATATCACAAGGAGGTTGAGGAAAAAAAGTTTTACTGTATAAGCAAATATTTTTGCATAAAGATATTTTGGTGGAGGATTTGGACAAATTTGCATAATGCCAAAACCACTACCAATTATATTGTAGAAACTATATTGCTTTCGTTTCTTTGCACATATTATACATTATTTTGTATTATTTATTTGGGGGAAATCCCACAGCATTGTAGGAACAGGGTCGACATATGAATGACATTTTTTTGTTGCTTTTGTTTAATAATTTCCATCCATTTATATATCATATCTGTAAATTAAGTAACATTGAAACAAATATGAACATTTTGAGCCCTGTTTTAGACATTGTGTCATTTTTAATATAAAATCGATGTCAATCTAATACTCCTGCAATTATTTGGATTGGTTTGTTAACAAAAAAAGAGAATAGGAAATATTGATAATTTCATGGGATAGATCATGATGTATATAAAGATTCAGATGTTTAATCATGAATTAATTCTCTTTTAATTCTGAATAGACGATAATGAGTCAGCATTAGTCTCGTATCTTGCCTGTATATTTCTATGCATTTCAAAAACTACAATTGGTTGTTGGTATCATTAATTAAAAATAAGAATAATAGTAATAATAGTATTAACAACTAATTCTGTTCAACCCGGCTGTAAGTCTAAAGCATAACGGCTCTATGGGTCAACGTTATTCCAAACGATGGGTGGTTTTTAGTTTAATTCATGAGACTGTAAGCTAAAGAAAACTCTAAGGGTTCAGTGACACAAAGACGTAACACCATATTTTGCCCAAATGAATATTTGATATTAAAATGTTCAGAAAAGTGTGGTCTTCCCAGGAAACACAAAGACTTAACTCCACCCAATACCCCATTGCAGTTGATGGCTAGTGAAATATAGACTTCACTCCTTAAAGGCCCAAGTGCTCAGTGACACAAATACCACTTTTTCTCAAAATGGAGTTCCGTCTTTGTATCACGGACCTCTCGACTCATGGTATTGGATGAAAACTAATCTTAAAGCCATACTCTACTACAAGCTAGATCGCCTCTAGCGCCATCTCAGTTCAACTGTAGCAGTATGGTCCCTTAACTCGCTGCTTCCCAAGACGCGCTGTTGGTTCTCTCGTCCTACGTTTGCAAAGTGGGAATAAAGCATTGTCTTACGCACTGTTCGCAAGTTGACCAAGAGATGGCGCTGTGCAATAAACAGTACACAAGGGCTGATAGTACTTCAGTTCAGTATCGCTTTAATTTTACGTACATTTGTAACCAAGTATTTTGTTCTCACTGTTTAATTCATATTGTCTTGTAATTTGTTTGTCATGCAACATAAAGAAAGTCATGCACAAAGTCACTTTGATACTTTTGAAGCAATAATATATCTTCCATATTTATACTGTAATCTAAACATTTCTTTTTCATCATTTAAATCTGTATCTGATATGACTCCCCGGTTCTCTCTGTGACACTAATGGCTTTGCCTCAAATCTCTCACTAATATAGCAATGTTATAGCTTTAAACTTTTCCCTCAGATATGCATATTGTTGTTCTTTCAAAGAAGAACGGAAATGCCAAAAATTATGTGAAGAGTTTGGTTATTGAGATTTGTTGAGATTATTAAAAAAAAATACGTACATGTGGTATGTTTTCTGAGAAACAGGGTTTTACATTTCATCTGTGTAGAACCAGAAGGGGGTCAATTATGTTTATGAGTTAACATCCTTTTGGCTCCATGCAAATGGTTTTAAATCCCTCTTATCCACTTTTGGGTTTCAGGATAAGACTACGATAGACAATCAAGCTCATCTTTTCAAGCTCATCCTTTTCATGAACCTTTTTTTAAAGCATATTTTTTTTAAAGATATAGAGGCACATTTGACCATGCACACAGAGGCTTCATTAGCGTATTGTAATGTTTCTTATTTTACTTCACTTTTATGTCCATTGTATGTATGTAATCTTTAATATAAGGGGTTTTATTGTTCAATAAAATGATCACTTGAGTTTTTCATTATTTCCGTTTGTGGCAGTGTTTGTTATTTGAAACAGAAAGCAAGTGAAAGAAAATGGTTGATTTTGTAACTTTGAAGCTCCCCAACTTTTTCAAGTTATGTAATGGAGGCAGAATTCATTCAAATTCATGTCGTTCCTTGAAATTAGGCAAAAGCAAACTGCACCTGTATTTTGGCAGAGTTTGTCGATCATTTTTTGTTGTTGCAAAGTTATCGGATTCAAGCACACAGCACATTCCAAATTGAGTCTTAACAGCCATGCTCTACAATGCATTGGGGGTTCTATAGGTTGGGAAAAGAGGGAATTTGTTTAATTCTCTTTCTCGAGATCACTCGCATTCTTTTAATATTTTCAGCCCCGGCCCTGCAAGCAATCTTTCGCTTTCTTTCTGTAATTGTTCTCTAACATTTTGTCTGTTCCTGCTTTGTACTTCAACCACGACGCAACTACTTTCAAGAAATCTTCTCAAAGAGAAGGTTGAGTTCTGGGGAGAGGTGAAAAATAATTTCTGAGCGTTTTCATTGTTATTATGCAAAGTAGTACCATTTCGTGAACATAGCCTGGTGTTCTTGGCATAGTATAATATCTAATCTTATATCCTAACAGCCCTCTATTTTTCACTCAGTTTGCAGGCTATTATGAAAATTTGGGCTAATGATGGCAGGTTAACAACAAAATGGCAACTAATTTGAAGACATTGAGAAATACACAGAAAAATATTTGCTGATAGAATGATCAATTGTTTGGAAAGGTTAAAGGGCAATCCCACCTTTAAGAAGTTGTATGAAAGCTGAAAAAAGGAGAGAAAGTGAATGGCGAAAGTTTGAATTAAATCGGACCAAACGTAAAAGAGTTACAAATGTTTGAAATGATGACCCTCAATGAATGAGTACCAATAGACCATTTTTGTAATGAATTTTAAAGCACAAATCTTTAAGTGCCATGTTACAAATTGTTGCATTCACCTGTTATGAATAATTGACTTTCAATAGTCGGAATGCAAATCGCAAGCATTACTTGTTGCTAGGTAGGACAAACACGGCTTGCCCTACCTTACAGCGCGAAATGTATGCAATTCGCATTCTGACTATTGAAACGCACTTATTCATAACGGGTGAATGAAATCATTTGTTAATTGTTATGAGGCACTTAACAAAGATATGTGCATTAAATTTGATAACATTACAAAAATGGTGTATTGGTGACGACTGATGTTGATTGATTGATTGATTGATTGGTTAATGAAATGATTATCCATATAGCAGTGTAGTGTCTCCTGTTATTAGTTTTTTTATAAATAACTTTTGATCCATACAAAGAGCAAAAAATCACAAAGAATTTTGAGTCCATTCGATTGATTGATTGATTGATTGATTAAATGATCATCTATAGCAGTTTAGCGTCTTTATTTATTAGTTTAAAAAAATTAAACTTTTGATCCATGATTCCAGAAAAAATTACAAAGAATTTTGAGTCCCTTTCTAATGCACTTCATTGAAGCGTTCATGGCTTGGAACATCATGGAATATGTAAAAAATATCTCTTATTTTAACCAATCGTAATATAAAGGAAAACTTTTATAAATGTGTGTCCAAACAAAAGTCAAAACCTGAAATTGATTTATAACAAAATAAATGGGGAATGTTTTTTTTTTAAAAACCAGCTGAAGATGTGCGAAAGAAGATTAACTGTTGCCAATTTGAGGATGAAATACCAATAAACTTAGAAAATGAGAAGACTTTGAATGCTCCCCAGGGAGTGGAGATTGTGCACACAGTGTGTGCGGGCAAGCACTGCATCCAATGACCGGGGTAATAGTAGATTTGTAAAGCGCTTAGAGACATTTGTATTAAGCGCTATATAAAAATTAAATATTATTATTATTATTATTATTATTATTATTAACTGCTGTGGGTTAACTAAGGGTGCGTTCAATTGATTTTTCTGAAGCTAGAATCACAAATCAAAACGCCGTTAAAAAGCCCAGCCACTGCTCATCTCACTGTGCAGTTTGACCCAGGAATCATAGGTCACGATAATGACGTTATAGAATCATGATTGAGATACAAAACGCATCTTTCTCAGCGTTTCATGTGTGCGTTTTTAATCACGTTAATTTTTACGGCTGACGAAAAATCGCTTGAACGCAACCGTGTTTGAAACTAAACGTCTTTGAAAACTGTTTCTAGGGTGAAAAAGTGTCGCTTGAACGCATTCTTTAGGAAAGGATGGATATCATGAAAGGGATAGTGACTTGACCTCCCGTTTCCTCCGCCCCTTCTCTCCGCCCCTTCTCTCCGCCCCTTCTCTCCGCCCCTTATCTCCCATCCTCTTTACTCTACGCTAAGGCCATGGGCATGGGAGATATACTATGATGATATGACATAACTGGCATTCTTCTGTCAATTATGATGTAATTACCATCATTGTGGTAGTCTCATCAGGACAGGCACTTTCTTCATCTTCATCTCAATGTAAACCACAGTCTCTGCACTGTATGTTGTCTAGTCTCGTTCCCCAGGCTTTTGGTATGCTTCCCCAGGTGGGAATAGTCTAGTCTACATGCACAGGCTCATATTTGCTACTTTATCACTATTCCTAAAGCCTTGGAGTAGCCTACGGATAAGCCATGCAGGGCTGTAGTACAGAGGCAATTGTAGTCTTATAGCGCAGACACTGTCATGCAGAGCCACTGACAATGGTCCGTGCATGTAAACTAGTAGATGAGGAAGTTCACCCCCATAATTAAGTTGGTTTTAATAGAAGCTGACATATTTATTTGTTGCAAAGTCTGCACGCACAGACTCTATAGGCGCGTCCTCATCATCTCGAGATTGCCAAATAGCCCGCTATTTCTGATTTTGAAAATAATCCAGAAGTTACAAATCGCGTCTTCATCAGCTCGAGATTGTGTCAAGAGGTTTGCATCTCTGACGTAGTGCTCTAGCATATCAGGACCTATTTACACCTGGGTGGACTCCGGTGGAGAGTGGCAATTGTGGATTAATGTCTTGCCAAAGGATATTAGTGGCTGGGATTTGAACCCTCAACCTTCGGAGTGATCAAGAGTCGAGGGAATGAACCACTATACCACTACAAGTCAGTATAGCTATGCAGTGCTTGTTGAATCATTCTGTAGAAGGTATTTAAAGAGGAGGTTGAGTTTTGAGGAGAGGTGAAAAATAATTTCTGATCATTTTCATTGTTACTAAGCAAGTGTGGAAGAACATTAGAGAATTTTTTTTCTCCCCGGAAATCATGGCTCTTCAAATGCCTTCATATTCTAAATAGGACTTGTAACAGCTTAAAAAACGAGGACCATATTTTTATGCCACATGTTTGTGACTTTTGTTGTCCCATACATCTTTCTGCGTACAGTGCTTGTTACTTTTACCAAGACTGGACCAAATCTCTAATCGTTTTGATGATTCCAGAACCTTGCACTACACACCAATTCTTATATGCTACATGATCAACTTTTTCTGATCGATTTCACACCGTTTCCTTCACAATGCAAAAGCATGACCAGAACTCAACTTTATCTTTAATCCTGTGTTGTGATTGATAGTGTGGTATTATTAGCCCGGTATGAATAGGTCAAGGACGATCCCTGCTGATTCTGCTTGGGTCAAGAGGCACGTTCTCATTAGGTATGTCCTCATCAGCTCGAGATTGCCAAATAGCCCGGTATTTCTGATTTGGGACTATAAGCCTGAAGTTACAAATCGCGTCCTCATTATCTCAAAACTGGAGCTCGAAACACGACACTCGAGCTCGAGATATTTTGCTCAGCATTCGCACATAGTGTGAGTCTTCGGGCTGGTGAAGACGCAAATTAGCGGGATAATTTGGGATCGGGATTGTTAAAATAGCAGGTTAAATTTTTGGCAATCTCGAGCTGATGAAGACAGGCCTATTCTCCATGTTTTATGTGGAACACCATTTAGATAAATCGCCCACACATGCAAGTACTTCCATATCCGACTTCCTAGTTTATATCCATAGAAAGGTATATTGTATTATATTAGATATCTCAGACGTGATTGGTCCAGAGCTCGTCATGGGATCGTAATTGTTATATTTTCCTGGCAGGTCTCTTTTTATGGTTATATTAACCAGCTGATGAAATCAATATATATTTTCAATCAATGCATGTCGCCCTCTTGAGGACTGTGCGCTTTTTTTTCTTCTCAAAATGTTCCTTTCCATCAATTTTTTTCCTCTCACTTTTCTCACTAATTTGTTTTTCTCAAAAAAATGGACCCCCCCCCCCCCCAATCAATGTTCAAACCAAGACTACCGGTATCTAATATAAAAGATATTGATTGGCAGGGGGTATTTAACATTCTTCCAACCTGTATGTAGTTATATTTTCCCCTGTGACCATATTTGTTACCACTTGGGAATATAACTGCCTTCAGTAGTCCAAAGAATGTTACATTACACCCTCTGTCAATCAATATCTTTACAAAAATCTATATCTGTAACGTGAGAATAATTGTAAGTTACTGTTTATTGGAAAGTTACGATCGATTGAATGAGATACGATCGATTGTAACTTTGTAAAAGTACATTGCCATGATTAATTAGTTGGCCTATACATAATTCATTTACTGTACCAATCAGACAGCAGTCAATGTGGTGCCTTCATACGGACGGACATATGGTATGCTCAGTTGCGATCCATTAAAGGAAAATCCAACCTTAATCGCAAATTGCTCTGAAAACTTTCCAGAAAATTAGAGAAGCAGATTATTGGAAATTTGAACAAAAATTGGAAAAGCAATGATAAAGCTACATTTATGAATTTTCCAAAGATGTAATCATTATATCATTATAAGGAATTTCAATTTGGCAAAATCTGCAGTGTTACTGTGATGTAGTGGCATTCTTTCCACATTTTTCCAACACATAGAATGGCTAAAATTCAATGAAATTTCTTTTATTTTTTATTTTTAAAGTATGACTTGGGAGGGTCTTTTCTCTTTCGAGGACCTCCCCTAATATACTATCCGTAATATATTCTGAGTAGTGCCCCAAGGAAAAAGGCACTTAGGAGAAAAACAGAAAGTAGAAAGGGAGAATTGTCCTTGACTATGTCACAATCCACTGACAGAATTGCCAATTTGAAATTCGCAGAGTTTTAGTGATCTACGAGATCAATAACTTTCTTGTTACTTGTTCATTTTATTTCAAACTATCACCATTTGTTTCTCTGATTTTTTGGCTCGTAGAAATGATCTCCATACAAATTTTGGATTTCCTTTAATATGTTGACTTAAAGACAGTTATGATTCATTATTAAAATGAGTGGGTGCTTCAGAGCCGAGTTATTGTCAACAACACTACATACAAGTGAAAGTACTAAGATATAGTGTTATTGTACCATCCCATCTATTACCGTACTATAATAAAAAATTATGCAAAATCTGTAAGGCTTGTGTTAGAAGAGCAATAATGTAATAATAATACTAATAATAATATTTAATTTTTTATATATTGCTTAATACAAATGTCTCTAAGCGCTTTACAAATATACTATTACCCCGGTCATTGGATTCAGTGCATGCCCGCACACAAGGTGTGCACAATCTCCACTCCCTGGGGAGCATTCTAGCCAGGCGTTACATGGTTCAGAAACCTGGAATACTAAGACAATAGAAGAATTAGGTATCTTAAGGAGCACAGAAAGAAGGTATGTCTTCATCAGCTCCAGATTGCCAAATAGCCCGCTATTTCTGATTTGGGAAATAAGCCTGAAGTTACAAATCGCGACTTCATTAGCTCTAGACTCGACCTTGAAACTCGAGCTCAAGAAATTAGCTCAGCGTTCACACATAGTGCGAGTCTTCGGGCTGGTGAAGACGCAACGGATAAATGGCGAGATATTTTGCCAAATAGTGGGATATTTTACAAACTAGCCCAAGATATCTTGGGATGATTATCTTGACCAACTATCCCGCTAATTTCAACTGCGGGCTGATGAAGACGCAAATTAGCTGGATAATTTGTGATTGGGATAGTTAAAATAGCGGGTTATCTCGAGCTGATGACAACAGGCCTAGAGTCATGCTATGGAAGATGTGTGGTGTGAAACTGTCCAATGGAAAGAACGCAAATAAGCTTAGGCCAAATATTTAAAAAAAAACATGTTAAGTGTCCTGCCTTTTTGATAAATAGGAAGGAGGAAGGCCCCCCCCCCCCCCCCAAGTTTTTTCTTTCAAAATGGTCGCTCGGTACATTTTCCCTGACAGTCGGGCTATTTTTCAAGATGGCCGCCGGTGTTTTGATTTAAAAAAAAAAAAATAATGATAATAATAAGAGGAGGCGGCCCCCAAAAAAAGGAAGCGGGCGGGGACGCTAAACATGTATATTTTTGTTAATGGCCTTACGGAAAGGTTGAACCTGGAAGAAATTGTGGTGGAGGTGCAAAAGTGAAGTGGCTTGAGATGGATGGGTCACGTCTTGTGAAGGGAAGATGATGAAGCTGTGAAAAGAGCGTGGGATCTGGAAGTGGACGGCATAAAGAGGGAAAGGAAGGAAGATTTCATGGAAAGATAAAGTGAAGAAAGAAAGCAGTAAGGTTGGTATAAATGAGGAGGATGCTCGAGACAAGAAGAGGTGGATTGATGGAGTGCCATCATGGCGCAAAAGTAATTAACCCCTTGTAATAAATGATGATCATGGTGTGCACATGTGCCAAATTTATCTCTTTCCCTCTCCCTTTCCTCCTTGCCTCTCTAGGCCTGTTTTCACTATCTTGAGATTTCCAAATATCCAGCTATTTGAACTATCCCGATCGCAAACTATCCAGCTTATTTGCGTCTTCATCAGACCGAAGTAGCAATAAGCGGGATATTTGGTCGGGGTTGTCATCCCAAGATATCTTGGGATAGTTTGCAAAATATCCCACTATTTGGCAAAATATCCAGCTATTTGTCCTGTGCGTCTTCACCAGACCGAAGACTCGCACTATGCGCTAACGCTGAGCAAAATATCTCAAGCTAATTTCTTAATCTCGAGCTGATGAAGATGCGCCTTCTGTTACTCTCTCCTCGGCACCTATTTTTCAAACCACCCTCCAAAAAGAGTACAACACATATCATTAGAAATGGGGAGTTAAAAATTGAGAATCAACTAGAGTTTTTAATTCAAAATAATTGATTTAATCTCCAACTTATTAATCAAATGTTAAAACAAAGAAATATGTATCATAAAGAATAAGAAAGGGAAAGAGAAGGTTTTTTATGTTAAAACATACAATTCTTTTCTAATGGGACTATTATTTCAATTTTCAACAAATTCTAATAAAACTCTCTGTAATGTCCCGTGCGATCTTCTGGTTAAAAGGCCTGTCCTTTCGGCTTGAATTTTAAAACTAGGAGTAATTATTTTGTAAAATTGCAAGGGTTCGCAACCCTCAAATTTCAAAATATAGTCCTGTGCGAACATACTAATACTTAATATATAACCAATCAGAAGCAAGGATTTCAGTAGCTTGTAACAAAAACTGTCATTTGTCACTGATGACAAGTTTTGTGAAACAAGGCCCTGGGGGGTGTTTCACAAAGGTCCTAAGATGAACTTATCTCTCTAGTTGGACTTAACAATTATAGAAAGCTGTTGGCATCTATGAAAATATTTTGTAAAAGTTATTTCAAAAGGCATAAAATGTTGATTCAAATCATTCATATTTCCTATTATCAAGGAGATTTCATGTTCTTGATGTGGAATTTATAAAAAGTCTAAAATACTTGATTTTTCGCTTTTGTATATATTTTATTTTAAGACTACAAATGGCTATCTATAATTTTTAAAGTTCAACTTTGGATCTTTGTGAAACCCTCCCCTGGTGCGTGGTGTGGTATTCTCATCTACTCTGTGTGATCATTGGCACAGCTGGTCGGTCTATACGACTTCTCCATCATCTGTCAATTTGGTAGGCCCTCGTGTGACTGCGCTCGCACAACCATGCAATGCCAGCCTCCCATACATGTACATATTCACAGAGCATGGAGCACTGCATGGGTCATGCATTAAAGGTAAAGACCAGTTTTAGAAACGCCCCCCTCTCAAAAAAATGAAATGGAAGCTCTTATTACCAATCATGTGAAAGAATAAGTTTTGACTAATATGTGATACAAATTTTGCCGGGAAACCGCCTACCTGTACTAATTGATATATTTGGTAAATTATTATATATCCGGACTGGATAGATATAGGGTAGTTCCATATACATCTTTCTGTGTACAGTGCTTGTAACTTTACCAAGACTGGGCCAAATTTCTTATAATTTTGATGATTCCAGAACCTTACAGTACACACCAATTTTTATATGCTAGATGACAACCAAATTGATTCCACACCGTTTCTTTCACAATGCAATCGCATGACCAGAGCTGGTCTATACCCTTAAAGATATTAGACCCATTTCGAAATGTTTATGAAACATTTACCGATCCACAAGCTATTTTTACTTTCAGGTGTTGCGAATACTCGTATTTCAATAGTCAGATTGCTATTCGCATGCCTTAGTTGTTGCTAGGTCAGACAAACCTTATGGCCTGCCTAACCTAACAATATGTCATGCATTCAGTTTGCATTTTCATGAACAGGTGAATGAAATTGTCATGAGGCATTTAAAGGGGAAGTCCATCCTGAAATTGTGTCAGTGAGAGGTATTCATATTTTGAGCAATATCCAACTAAAAATAGGACAGTGATTAATTGTTTAAGTTGCCATCAGTGAAACACAAATTGGCAACACTGACAAATCTTGCGATGTCCTCTCCAATTTTCTCTGGATAGAAATGTAATATAAACTTTCATTTTTTTAGATATTAATGAGGGACTAGATTTGTTTTGTACTACAAAAATAATGTGCAATAATTGTATTTAGGCTGAACGTATGATTGAAATTTTTCTTATGGGAAATCTTTTTAAATTACAGGGCAAATAGGAGGTAACCTTTATATGTCGCAGAGTTGCCAATTTGTGTTTGATTGATCGCACGTTCAAAAATTCATAACTTTCTATATTCGGTTTTTGCTTGAACTAGCGCTGACCACTTCTCCTCAATTTTTTGCTTCTATTAAAATAAACTCAATATCAAAGTAAATTTCCCCTTTGATTTTTAGTGAAAAAGAAAGAAATAACCTGGTAGTTAGGCGAAGACTGATCAGTCCTAGTAGTCTGCGAGTACAGACCCTGATTTGGCAATTTACCATAATTCCTGAAGCCTTGATCAGAGCCTATTAGTGCTAGAAGTCTATGGATGTGTCCACAGAAGCTTAAAGGGAAATCCAACCCAAACATACAACTACTCTTAGAGAACCACTGTACTACTTGTGGCTACTTGCTCCCTCTATATAGAAAACAATGCCTAAGTGGTGCCTGTTGGTCCCCCATGATCCTCTTTTGTGTGTTGAGTTAAACAAATTACAAAAGGTCTGCGCTTGCAGACTATCCTCATTGTGCTGCAACACACACACACACAGCCACTGACAGGCGTCTATGCACAAATCCCTTCACTGTTATCCGAGCTCCCACAAATTGGAATATCTTGAATTCACATTCATTTTGTGAGCAAAGCTGCATGCCTCCTCCATAACAGCACAGCATAGCCAGGAGGTGTCTCTCTCTCTCCGTCTGATAAAAGTGATGTTATATCTTCATTCTGTGGACAATTTAGTGGTTTTTACGTTGTTTTGTCTGGTGTTGCCGAGGAATTAAGGACCAGTCTCTCCCATGTTTTCAAGACCTGTTCGGAGCTTATTCTTCATCTGGTTTCTAGTTGGGAAGACGCTCGCTCTGTAAGCTTTAGCCCTGTCAGAAGTTCTCCCATTCTCTCAAACTGTGGTGCTTCTCTCCTCTCAATTCATGCTTCTCCATCAAAGAGAACAAGTGTGATTCAAGACATGCTGCGACTCTCAAAGTATTTCTCCCTGGGAAGCGGTAGACATTGAATGGAAATATAATAACTGTTTGAGGAGGAAAAGAGAGGCTTTGAACGACTGGTGAATTTTCTGCTAATCTGGTAAGAAAATTGGAAATACAAGGAAATACTCTAGCAACATTAGTAATCTTACTTTCTCTTTCATTCTCTCTCTCTTTCTTTCTCTTTCTCTCTCTTTCTTTCTCTCTTTCTCTTCCCTCTTTCTCTTTAAATTTCTCTGTTACTCCCTGTCTACCTCTATATCTCCTTTTCCTTGAAGTCACTCTCAGCTCTCTCTTCTCTCCCTCTCTCATTATCATCCCCCCTCTTTTTCTCACTCTCTTTCTCTTCCTCCTCACTCTCTCTCTTCTTTTCTCTCTCTGTCACTTTTTTCTCTTTTCCCCTCTTTCTCCTTTCCCCTCTTTCTCCTTACCTCTCTTTTCTCTTTCTACCTCTTTCTACCTCTTTCTCTCTTTCTCTCTCTCTCTCTTTCTCTCATTTTCTCATTTTCTCTCTTTCTCTCGCTCTGTAATATTGACTGTATTATGTCAAAGGTCATCAGTGAAGGTATTTGTCAGTGTTATTGGGGGCAGTGGCACCGCTGCTACAAAGATCCATATCACGAACATGTGATGGTGAGTTTTGTACGGTCTATTTTAGCAGCAAAAGCAAAACCATGTAAGGGGTTGCAAATCAGCTCTAATAAGCTTCAGCCTATTTCACAAAGCCTTCTTTCAATGACAAATGACAAAAATCAGTGACAAATCTGCTGATGACCAATCAGAAGCAAGGATATCAGTAGCTTATAACAAAAACTGTCATTTGTCACTGATGACAAGTTTTGTGAAACCGCCCCCGTAGTCATTTTCAGGTAAACAAATTGATGGAAAATAGATGAATGGTAGAAACATTACCTGTTAGTAAATTGCACTCCTACAACACCAACCCCCCAAAAGCTCACGAGAACAGACAATTATTGTTGTTTGTGGGGGGGGGGGGGGGGGTGAGAGTTGTTTTCTCAAAGTTAAAGGAACAACCATTCTCAATTGCAAAATAATCTTTTAGAAAGCAGAAAAACACACTGGTGAAATTTTAAATAAAACAGACGTAAGATGAGAAAGTTGTGTATTGTTGAAAATTGTAATCAGTAAAGATATGTATGAGGATTTTAAATTGGTAATTTCACTGTTATGTAATGGCATACAACTTTCCCATTTGCTCCAATAGACAAAATGATTAAGCATAGTTTTTGTCTCGCCTGCGTAGCAAAAAGCGAGACATAGGCGCCGCTTTTCCGGTGACGGCGACGGCGACGGCGACGGCGGCGTCAACATCAAAAACTTAACCTAAGGTTAAGTTTTAGAATTTTTGATATAATTTTTGTCTCGCCTGCGTAGCAAAAAGCGAGACATAGGCGCCGCTTTTCCGGTGACGGCGGCGGCGACGGCGGCGGCGACGGCGGCGGCGGCGACGGCGTCAACATCAAAAACTTAACCTAAGGTTAAGTTTTTGAATTTTTGATATAATTTTTAAAGTATAAGTTCTTAGTCAATGAAACTTGGACTATAGGGTAATCAAGTATCTCCAATCATGTGAGTAGAATTTCAGATCACAAAGTCAAGGTCAAAGGTCATTTCAGGTCAACAGACTTGGACTATGTTGTAGCATCATCATCGAAAACTTAACCTAAGGTTAAAGTTTTTGAATTTTTGATATAATTTTGAAAGTATAAGTTCTTAGTCAATGAAACTTGGACTATAGGGTTATCAAGTCTCCCCAATCATGTGAGTAGAATTTCAGGTCACTAAGTTAAGGTCAAAGGTCATTTAAGGTCAACAAACTTAGACTTTGTGGCATCAACATCAAGATTTTCAAAATGCTTCTTCTTCGTTATTTTTCAACCGATTTTGATTCTGATTGTTTCATATGGTAGGGCTAGGAGGGGGATTTAAAATTTCTACACAGAATCGTGAAATTCATTATCTATGCTAATTTATGCAAATTTATTCGAAATCACAAAAAAGGCTTCTTCTCCTTCATTTCTCGACCGATTTTGATTTGGTTTGCTTTATATCGTAGAGCTAAGTTTGGTACACTAAACCTCTACACAGAATTTTGAAATTGTTCTCCATTAATTAATTATGGTAATTTATGCAAATTTATTCCAAAAATAACAAAAATTGCTTCTTTTCCCTCATTTCTTGACCGATTTTGATTTGGTTTGCCTTATCTGGTAGAGCTAAATTTGGAACACTAAACTTCTACACAGAATTGTGAGATTTTGCTCCATGATTATTTATGGTACTTTATGCAAATGAAATGAAATTATGTCCCTTCCAGGGCATCAAATTTTTATTTTTTGACCAGTTCAAAAGTGTACCACATAAAATTTACGATATTTGTTGTTGCGAGATGCGGATGAGAGCTACGTCATTGACGTTCTGGTTTATTGAATTGCGTTATGCAGGCGAGACCGCCGAGAGCGTTTCCCTTGTTAAAGTATAAGTTCTTAGTCAATGAAACTTTGACTAAAGGGTAATCAAGTATCCCCAATCATGTGAGTAGAATTTCAGATCACAAAGTCAAGGTCAAAGGTCATTTCAGGTCAACAGACTTGGACTATGTTGTAGCATCATCATCGAAAACTTAACCTAAGGTTAAGTTTTTGAATTTTTGATATAATTTTGAAAGTATAAGTTCTTAGTCAATGAAACTTGGACTATAGGGTTATCAAGTCTCCCCAGTCATGTGAGTATAATTTCAGGTCACTAAGTTAAGGTCAAAGGTCATTTAAGGTCAACAAACTTAGACTTTGTTGTGGCATCAACATCAAGATTTTCAAAATGCTTCTTCTTCGTTATTTTTCAACCGATTTTGATTCTGATTGTTTCATATGATAGGGCTAGGAGGGGGATTTAAAATTTCTACACTGAATCGTGAAATCATTATCTATGCTAATTTATGCAAATTTATTTGAAATCACAAAAAAGGCTTCTTCTCCCTCATTTCTCGACCGATTTTGATTTGGTTTGCTTTATATCGTAGAGCTAACTTTGGTACACTAAACTTCTACACAGAATTTTGAAATTGTTCTCCATTAATTAATTATGGTAATTTATGCAAATTTATTCCAAAAATAACAAAAATTGCTTCTTTTCCCTCATTTCTTGACCGATTTTGATTTGGTTTGCCTTATCTGGTAGAGCTAAATTTGGAACACTAAACTTCTACACAGAATTGTGAGATTTTGCTCCATTGATTATTTATGGTACTTCATGCAAATGAAATGAAATTATGTCCCTTCCAGGGCATCAAATTTTTATTTTTTGACCAGTTCAAAAGTGTACCACATAAAATTTACGATATTTGTTGCGAGATGCGGATGAGCGCTACGTCATTGACGTTCTGGTCACATTGAATTGCGTTATGCAGGCGAGACCGCCGAGAGCGTTTCCCTTGTTTGTCTTCAAAATGTATGACTCAGGATGACTTATACAGTAATGATATGCTATCCATAATTTATGTTGAGTTGTGCCGGAGGGAGAAAGGGGTTAGGAGAAAAGCAGAAATTAATTGTATTTTTGTACATGAAAAACGAGAGAAGTCTGTGCATATGTCAGAATCAACGGACCAAATCGCCAATCTGAGATTCGCATAGAAATAGTGATCTTATATTCCAAACACTTATGACTTTCATATCATTGACCAGATTTGTAAAAAGCTTCCGTTATGCTGGTTCTCCTATTTTTCTGCTTTCCTAAAAAATGACTCCTTACAAAGGTTGGATCACTTTAATTGCATCCTAAAGACACAGCTTTGATTGACGACCCCCAGCAGCTCGTAGTCTTGCATCACCATCAGATTGATCATGGTTTAAAATGTTGAGTAAAGTAGAGGTTTCAAATTTGAAACCCCTAACGTGTCTGTATTCTGCAGTCTTTAGAGATATAGACCGGTAGTGGTAAAATTGCGGTTCATGGGTTCGGGTGCAAAATATCCATTCAATATTGTTTAAATATGGCCTTCAGAGGTTTAGATGGCAAAAAAGTTAAAAAAGCACAGACTCTTGTGTGGCTACAAGATCGCCCACCAGACCGTCGGCCCACCAGACTAACATATCGGTCTGATTTTCCCTCAAACATCTTCTCCGAAGGTTTGTTAGCCCGATGATGTCGGTCTTGTGGGCTTTTCATCTGCTTTGATTTCACGCTATCATATGAATCTACTTGAGGAGGTGTGATAGCTCAGTTGGTAGAGCAGTAATCTCGTAATCCAGCGACCCGGGGTCGAAACCAAGGCGACCAATTCGCTCACACACAATGTATGGTATCCGCGCTTGCTCAAACCAGATTTTAACACATGGGTATTTCAGCAAGACTGAACTATTTTCCCGGTAACTGGAATTTTGCCGGGATTTTACTGATTTACTCTAGAACTATTACATAGGTTTGGCTCAAACCACGTCTGCAATTTCGACCAATCAGATGGCCGGATTTCTTAAGTGAGGTGTGCAATGCCCTTTGGTAAGGCATTAATCCGCCTTACCAGGTCCCTCGGAGAGGACGTAAAGTTGTCCTCTGGTTGCTTACTAACAAGCACACACCTACACTGTACTTCCTTAGCAGTCGGGTATTAACAACCACCACTACTTTATCACCAAGTCGATGCGCTAGTGCCCTTTGGTAAGGCATTAAACCTTAATACCAGGTCACTCGGAGAGGACGTCAAGCCATCGGTCCTCTAGTTGCTTACCAACAAGCATACATCTGCTTCCTTATCAGTCGAGAGAAAGAGAGGGAGAGATTCTGTGAGAGAAAGATAGAAAGGGAGGGAGAGAAAGAGAGAGAGGTAGAGAGAGAGAGAGAGAGGTAAAACAACCACAACTACTTTGTGATGGAGTTGCCAAGTGGATGATGAGAGGTGGCACAAGGATACTGTGTAACGGTGTTGATAGGAATGGTGCTCAGGTGATACCGGATCGCATCACCTCCGGGTATTAGAGAGGTGATGAGATGGGTGGGGAGATGATGTCTTAATATTATTAGGATGAAGAAGAGGAGAGAGGGTGGGAGTGAGAGAATTGGGCAGAGCGAGAAGAGAGAGGAAGAGGTAGGACAGAGAGAGGAGGGAGAGTGTGAGAGGAGGGAAGAGAGAGAGAGAAAGAGGAGGGGGAGGAGGAGGGAGAGAGAGAGAGAGCGAGAGAAGGGGGAGGGAGAGAGAGAATAGGGCAGAGCAAGAGGGGAGAGGGAGAGGAAAGACGGAGGAGAGAGAGAGAGAGGAGGGGGAGGAGGGAGAGAGAGGTGGAGGAGGGAGAGAGAGAGAGAGAGAGAGAGAGGAGGGAGAGAGAGAGAGAGAGAGAGAGAGAGAGGAGGGAGAGAGAGAGAGTTGGGTAGAGCAAGGAGAGAGAGAGAGATGGGAGGGGGAGCGAGAGAGAGAGGGGCGAGAGGGAATACCAATACCGGTAGATGTTGTTGAGAGAGGAAGACCTTAGAGAATGTGATGAGAGGGAAAGGATGATGGGAGGATAAATGTCGAGTGATGTTGTCTCATTGAGGACTCTGAGGAGGCTTATCAATATAAATCATATGAGTTTATAAAATGCAAGTGATGATACCAAGTATCCATATCCATGGAGGCGGTGTTGCTATGGATGCAAGCTTGGCCATGATTTACAGAATTTTCATACTTCACAAAACCTTTGTGAGATTTTCACAATGCTCTCATGAAATTCTTTTTCGAAATTATGGACAGCGATGATCAATAGTGATGAAACATGGTAGCGGTGATGATGTTGGTCATATATAATGGTGATGTCGGTTGAGAATTGAAATGATGATGGCAGTAATGTCGATGTGTGTGCTGATGTTGATAATGGCGGATATGGTGGTGATGTTGTTTATGATTATGGTGATGATGATGTGGAGGAGGAGGAGGAGGAGGAGGAGGAGAAGGAGGAGGATTTTCAAGAAATATCTGACTCCATTAATAAACACTATATCAAGAATGTTGTTATCTAGAACCTAATTGCTTTCTTAGTCACAGTCATAGTCATATCCACACAAGCCCACACTAGCAATGATAGGAATTCATAGACAGACAAAAATAGCCCAGTGGCTTTTTGTTAATGACCCTTTCATGGCCAACAACTAGTCTACATGACAGACTCCTCAAATTGGCAGCAATTATTTGTCTTTTCCACTCTCTCATGAAAAAAAAAAAAATATTGAATGAAATGGTTTGAATGCAACTTTTTAAAACGAATCAACAAAGAAATCGCCAATTTGTAAACGTAAATTGTGATAATAAATTTCACTCTGCGAGTCTGCGTTGCCAATTTGGAGATTTCCATGATCATATTTGATTACATAGCTCTTATTCATGAATGGCACAATGTAGAGCAGAGAAAGAGAGAGAGAGAGAGAGAGAGAGAGGTTAGAGACTAGGAAAGAGAAGAGATAGAGAAGGGAAGGAGAGAGAGAGAGAGTGTAACATGAGGGGTACAGAGCAGACAAAGAGAAAGAATGAGTGAGAGAGGAAGGGGGAGGGATAAGAAAGAGAAAAAGAGATAAGAGATAAAATACCTTTTCAGAGAAAGACAAAGATTGGTCTATGACTCATCATTACAGTAAGGATTTTCAATGAGGGACCCGTTTCACAAAGCCTTTTTTCAATGATAAATGACAAAAATCAGTGGCAAATCTGCTGATAACCAATCAGAAGCAAGGATTTCAGTAGCTTACTTATAACAAAAACTGTCATTTGTCACTGATGACAAGTTTTGTGAAACACCCCCCAGATGCTTTCCATCTTCTAACAATCCCATCGTATGAATGCATCCAGACAAAGCAACATTTCCAGATTCCTAGCTTAAGTGAGCCGCCCCATTCAGTTTGCAACAGAGGGTGCGTTTATCATCCCTTTTCTGGCCTAGAATCAGCCTTTTCAAATGTGTTTCAGGCAAATTTGCATGGTGATAAATGCAAGTTTGTTTTCAGACGTCTTTAGATATGGGTATATTGGAATTTGAAGTGCTGAAAAATTGTGTTTTGAATGTGAGAATGAGCCACAATCACGTTTGTGGGAGATGATAAACGCCTTGTGTTTTGAAACACACATACATATCGGACCTTCCCAGGCTTCAGAGAAATAGCATGCGCCGAACGCTGTGCCTTAGTTGACCTCCGAGCAACTCTTTGCTTCCTGGGTCAAATGGCGTAAAGCAGTTGCGCAGAGACAAGGCCTTTATTTTGAATCGTGACGAGTTGATAATCGCGCCATCCCTCAAATCACGTTCGTATAGTGGGGTTTAGATGTGTATCTATAGAAATGCTGTTTCTGAGGGGCAAAAGCTGATAAACTCACCCAGAGTATGGCAAAGCTATTTGTTAACTAATAATTTTTTTATAGTCTGATCATCATATAAGTAAATACCGAAATGAAACGCATGTGTCAATGCTGTTTCAAACCAAAATCTAATATTAAGACTAGCTTCCCATTTTTGTCTGAATGTTTAAAGTGCGAAAAATGTGAAAGTGGGTGTGGCTTATTTTGAGCATGCATTGATGATTGGCCAGCTGTCA
Organism: Strongylocentrotus droebachiensis; assembly: GCA_035222895.1. NCBI lineage: Eukaryota > Metazoa > Echinodermata > Echinoidea > Camarodonta > Strongylocentrotidae > Strongylocentrotus > Strongylocentrotus droebachiensis. The sequence goes on from JAVYIG010003193.1 coordinate 178,806, forward strand.
TGTCAATAAAAACTATTTCCTTCGCACGATGTTTCTTTATGCAATGCCCCTTTTGTGTATGCCCCTACTGCTGTATGATGTTTCTCATTTTGTATAACTTGCCTGCAGTCTGAATGGCCCAGTAGACTATGGTAGCATTCGCACCCACCCCTAGAGGCTTGTTCAGATGTGGCATATTAAACCACTGCAAGAAAAAGCGGCCCCGTTTTTATTATGTGTAAATGAATGGCACCTGCAGGCAATGAAGGACTTGTAAGATATAGAAATGTGAAGTGTATATCTATTAACATCATCCTTCAACGATAAAAAAAGCTGAGGGTTTTATCACGTCAAATCTGAACGAGCCTCTAAAACATGACCTTATGCAATGCATTGTCTGGCTGTCTGCTGGAAGAGCAATCGTTTGCTGCCAGACACAAAGACATCTCCTGAGCGTGCTCCTTGCGATCGCTGCTCCATGCAAGCAAGAGTCATTGAACAGCACCAGTGCCATCCTCATTATACTCCAAACCGTTGAGGAGCATCAAATCCATTGTCATCGTACTATTGTGCTCATCCTCCGATCATCACCCTCTCATCGTCACCCTCGCATCATCACCCTCACCGCTAAAAGGACTTTATAAGCCATTGACAATGCTGGGGTGTCATTTTTGCAGATAGCCAAGGAAATCATTGGACAGAGCAAAGCCATCCTTTTCGTACTATTGTGCCCATCCTCCGAACATCACCCTCCCATCATAACCCTCGCATCGCCGCTAAACGGACTTCATAGGCATAGCCAGTGACATAGAGATTGAATGGGGGCAAAGTCATCCTTTTCATGCTATTGTGCTCAGCCTGAAATCCTCTCACAGCACCTAAACGATTTTCTTCCTACTATTATTGTGCTCAGCGCTCAACTTTAATTCCTCAAACAGCATCATGATAATGATAATGATAATAATAATGATATGATAATAGCCATTTGTATTGGGCCATCTGCCTAGGACTCTTATTCCAAGGCGCACAAGGGAAAACAGATAAGAAATAGGTGTCTCAATAAGTGTAATATCCTTCAGTCGACCATTGCTAAAAAAAAGGTATGAATTCAACTTGGAGTTAAATCTCGCTAATGATGTTGTATAACTTGTTCCACCGAAAGTTAGCTGTAGCCGAGAAAGCTCTTTCACCAAAGGCGTGTTTATCTCCTTCTTTGCATTTGACTCTCCATTTTCTCACCTTTGAAACCAAATTTGCTCTCAACCAATCAAATACAACGATTTCAGTAGCTTAAAACAGTTATTGTAACTTGTTACTGATAATAAGTAACCGATAACAAGGTTTATGAAATAGGGCCCAGAAATATTTTAAGAGGATCGATATATTGAGTTGTGTGATTCAATTGTGTGCAATTCAAGCTCATGTTGAGCATACGTCGGTTTAATCATCATTTCTCTTTGTTATTTGTACCAAACTGGGAGGAGTTTTATGTTTACTAAATGAAATCTATTCTTCTTTTCATTCTTCAGATTTGGCCGACAACACAGATTCCATCAACGCAGACAGAAGGTATGTATAATGAGTAAAAGTACAGTATGTGTTCAAAGCAGTATAATGTCTCCTTTTAGGGAGCGATTTTTAGCATCTTTTTCAGCGTTTCATGATTGCGTTTTTGAAATTTTGAAATAAAATAAAACCCACTCTTTCGAGTTGTTGCCTTGTTTCCCTTAGAATTGATTTCCAATTGAAACCTAGAACAAGCTGTTTAGCATTCCACCTTTTCCTGTCTCCCTGGATCAGTCTGTATACACAGGTTATACTCTAGGCGTGGTATTCTCAAAAGCGGACTAACTTTAGTCCATGGTTTAATCCTCCAACTAAGTATGGAATGCCAAGTGTCCATATGAATGTATTTTTGAATATTTTAATCTGTCACTAAATTGAAATAAAATGTAAAAGCATAGTTAATAAACAATATAACTATAAAATAGTAATGTTATCATGGTGATTTAAGGACATATCAAATTATTAAAAAATATATTCATATGGACACTTGACATTCCATACTTAGTCGGAGGATTAAAGTTAAACCATGGACTAAAGTTAGTCCGCTTTCGAGAATACCACCCTAGGCCTATTCGTAAAATTCAGTTATACAGGTCACACAGGAGCTGAAAAAACTGTTTATCACTCATCCTGTATGTTTACATTTATGTATTGGATACCGGTACCGCTCTTTGAATTCTGGAAGAAGATACTGGTGATGCTTCAGTGGTCGTGGAATCACATCAGATTCAATACTTCTGTCAAAACCAATTTCCCTTAAATTCTTCTGATCAAGCTCCTGGTTGATATGAGAGCTAATCCCCTTAGGTGATAGTTATTAGAAAAATGATCATGATTGCATTGATGCGTGTTATCAAAATACTGGATAATGGGATTGTGATGTGTCAGGTATCATTATGCTTGCCCTTCTAAGGGTGCGTTCAAGCGACACTTGTTTACCCTAGAAACACTGTTTTCAAAGACGTTTAGTTCAAGCGATTTCAAGCTAATTTTTCGTCGGTTGTAAACCCAAACATGAAGCGCTGAAAAAGATGCATTTCGTATCGTGATTCTGCGGAATCGCGATGAGCAGTGGCTGGGCTTGAAATGGGCCAAAATCAGCGTTGATGAAAATTGCTTAAAGGCTCTCCTGCAATAACCTTGTTTTTTAACGGAGTTTTGATTTGTGATTCTAGCTTTAAATAATCGCTTGAACGCACCCTAATCTAGTGGGGAACTCATATTAGCTCAATATTTTGTCGGTGAAAGGCTTCTGTCCTTTTGAATTAGCTTGTCAACGCTGCCGAATATCGTCTAAGATATCAGAGTGGTTTGCAGAGAGAGTGCAGCCGTTCTCACTTCTCGACTATTGGACATCGCAAAGAGCATCCCATTTATCTGAGCAGCTCAGTCTATTAAAGAAGTATGTATTTGTATTTCTGAGTTCTGATGCATGATCTATTGGCTACGTCTTTGGACTGTGGATCACAGGGTTTTTGGTTCGAGTTTCGCTACGGCACTTGTGTCCTATAGCAAGACATTAATCTACATTTGCCATTCTCCACCCAGGTGTTAAATGGGTACCGGTAGGAAGGAATTCCTTGAATGCTGTGAACACTGAAGTTGGTAGCCTAGCAGAGCCACTGTATTATTGGAGCGCCTTGAGCACCATGCATGGTGGATATGTGCGCTACACAAATATCCAATATTATTATCATTATTATTATCATTCAGCAAAACGGGATAAAGTCTGTATTTTTTTCCTGAAAGACTTTGCTTTAAAGCCCGTCTGTACCAGTTTGGCCAGGAGGGATTAGACCCAGTGTGGTCACTGACAGGTGGCTATCTCATCAACTCTGCTCTCAATTAACATAAGAAAAAGAGGATCATTGGGGACCAACAGGCATCGCTTAGGCATTGTTTGCTATGTAGAGGGAGCAAGTAGCTACAAGTAGTACAGTGGGGCTATAACAAACAGTACCAAATGTTACCAAATCCAACTTTATACTATACTCTATGGTTCTACTGTCCAAGTGTTTTCCTAATGAGTCTCGTTGTGCCCAGTATAGCTCCCTTCTGCAAGTCGTAGAGCTATTGATTCTTGAAAATCTTTGTGACGAGACCTTTAATTCCCTTCTTCTTGTTTTTTCGATGATTATTGGAGTCACCTCTGCTTTACATTTACTTTACTTTCCGCTCCACATTCTTTCTTGATCCTCAGATCTTGGTGTTTGAACCGTTGTCTTTTTGCTTGACTAGGTTACTTTCATGAGACACTGATAGATTCAGAACTGAAGATGCATGTTGTTCACACTTCATTTGCTGTCTTCCCTAGCTCACCCCATGGTTGCTCGTTTGCCACACATATTTCTTATTTTCGAAGGGATACCGTGCTAAAAATTCCTATTTCTTATTTTCAAATGTTGGCAGGCATGTTTGTATATCTATGCAAAAAACTGAAGCAACAACATCAATCAAGGTCTAGTGCAGTGCTTGTTTTAGTATGACTTCATTTCTTTTATTTGCTTCAACTATTAAAGCTGACAAATATTTATATTTTACATTCTCTCTATTTCAGTATGGAAGGGAGTACTATAGAATCACCAAGACTAGTTGAAGCTCCCATCTCAGCCTCGCACAACCAGTCAGAGGAGAGTGCCCCGCCCAGTGTAGTCCGGTCTTCAGACAGGCCCGAGGAAGCCATGCAGGTCGAAGGTGGCACGAGTTCAGTCAAGTCCAGGTTTGAAAGTGGAGACTTCCAAAATTCCACGGCTGCCAGCAGCAACAAGTCCATCAATATCTACGATGCGCCCGAGCAGAAGGGAGTGTCGGAGAGCATCCCTGTCCGCAAGGAGGACATCTTCCACTCGGGCGAGGCGCAGGAAGAGGTGAAAGCACCCTCAGCCGGGATCGGGAAGTTCAAGAATATGTTTGAGGTCGGCGGCGTGACCAACCTAGAGGTCAAGTCCAGTCGAGATCCCGTCAGTGTCGGATCCCTGAGTGAATATGAGAACACCAACCAAGGTCACGTGGCCGAGAGCACGCCGGTGTTCAGGGATGATGTCGTCAGGAGTTCGGATACATCCGCCGACCCGGGGATCAAGAGGGGCCTCTCAAAGTCCCTCAAGAACCGCTTTGAGACGGAGAGGATTTCAAACATTGAAGAGAGGCCGAGGGAAAAGATTGACATCAGTTCGTCAGAAGAAAAGAGAGTTTACCAACCCCCTGAGAAGCCAAAGCGGGAGGACATCGTCAACGCAGAAAATAATACTGAGGATCCCGGGATCAAGTTAGGTAAAGATTTAGCTTAACTTTTTTAATTTAATTTTCTTAATTTGCCTTCTTTGTTCTGTTGGGTATTTAGGTTACACAAACTCTTTTGAATCATCGAGCCTAAATTCCCAAAGGGTCGGTGTAACGTTTAAGAAAACGCCCTTCTTATTGCCAAACAGAGACCACTATTACGAACAGGAGGGGGGGGGGGGGGTATTACACAAAGACTAAGATCGACTTTAAGTTGGACTTAACTATGGCAGGCTGTTTATGCCACTACTTGCTCTCACCATTTACTGGGAATCGTCTCTGATTGGACATACAAATCATTGTCACAAATCTACAGAATTGACATTTTTTGATAATTTGTTATTGAAGGAAAAAAAATATTATCTAAAGATCATAATTGAGAGACCCATGATGAGAGCAACCAGTGGCATGAATGGCCCGCCATATTTAAGTCCAACTTAAAGTCGATCTTAGTCTTTGTGAAACACTTCCCTGGTCTATTAACAGCAACAGATCATGTAAGAGATAGTGCATGTACAAAGAACCCCAAATACCGTGATGTCCAGAATAATGACTGCTGAAGGTGCTACATGAATACATTTTGTTTGCCGTTTTGAAAAAAATACTGTCACTTTTGTATTCGGGCGTACCCATTACAAGCTTGGCTTACCGGGATTTGCGCCTTCTTCCTTGTAATTCAAGGTCTTAAATTATATTTATGTTCCTATGTATAAATTGTTTTGTTTGAACAGATGTCAAATATGTTGTCAAATTGAATGGAAGAAAATAAATGTTCATTTGAATTGAATCATTAAATGTACTGTCGGTGCATAAATGAATAATGGTTACATAAATTGCATTCATACGTATCAAGCATTCCTCTTGATGGGTTGTACAAATAGTTTCTCCAAACTTCCTGTCTCCAGTGAGCAGTCTTTAAACGCAACTTTTACTGTACATGTGTATCTCTGTGGAAAACGCAAAATTTGCTTTCGATTCCGATCATAAATATCTTGATAATCAGACAGGCGATCGGCTTTTAAAAGTCATGGGGTTCCTGACTGACCTAAAGGTTGATAATTATGATTGCAGCATGAGCTAAATCCATGGTTTTGTTTCAGAATCTAAGACAAAGTTACCGGATCCCTTTAACAGGAACCTTCAAAAACAAATACCTTTCTCCACCAGCATGAAAACCTATGTCAGGGACTACACTTACCATTCTATACCAGCATGAAAACCTATGTCAGGGACTACACTTACCTTTCTCTACCAGCATGAAAACCTATGTCAGGGACTACACTTACCTTTCTCTACCAGCATGAAAACCTATGTCAGGGACTACACTTACCTTTCTCCACCAGCATGAAAACCAATGTCAGGGACTACACTTACCATTCTATACCAGCATGAAAACCTATGTCAGGGACTACACTTAAAAATTCTATACCATTGTATCTCTGTGGGAAGTGCGTTGTGGGTTCATCCACTTCTTCAGGACGTGACGACCCTGCCAGACACGAGCCCCGATCTGAGCCAGCTCCGGCTTTCGACACTCGGTATGGGTCCCTATCAAGGGTTACGGATCCCCCGTTGCCCTTGGATCACCTAGCTGCATAGAAGAGGCAACTTTCTGGGTCCACTCTAGATGATCTGTAGACTTTAAAGAGTGGAGCCAGTCCAGCACAACCTGGGGGCGTTTCACAAAACTTGTCATCAGTGACAAATGACAGATTTTGTTGTAAGGTACTGAAATCCTTGCTTCTGATTGGTTATCAGCAGATTTGTCACTGGTTTTTGTTATTTGTCATTGAAAAAAGGCTTTGTGAAACAGGTCCCTGTACTCCACCCTAAAACTTAGTGCGCAGGCAGGAAGATTTACTTTCAAACTAACTTGAACTGCATCTCTGTCTTGCTCCCCATCCATCCCCTGTAGGTCAGGCACGGTCTCTACGTAGCCTCTTCGAGAAGGGCAACGTGAGCAACGTGGTGGAGAAGCCCCGTGTTACTCTGGAACGCAGTCCCCGCTCTCTAGAGGACTACAGCATGCAGGACCAGGTATCTGAAAGCACACCCACAAGGAAAGAAGATGTCGTCAGTTCATCAACGCCGCTGGACGAGCCCGTGAGGTCGGCTGAGAGTACAAGGTCGTTGAAGCAGCGGTGGGAGTCGGGTCAGGTCGAGAGAGTCCCGGAGAAGCCAAAGCCATCGCTAGAGAGGACACCACAGTCACTGGATAGTTATAGTATGACGGTAAGCAACAATGAATAGGGTAACCACATCAAGTTCGTTTGTTGGTTCATTTATTGGCCATCTCTACTAGTTTGGCCAGAATGGATTAGACCACACAGCAAGGTCACTGACAGGTTGTCATCTCATCAACTCAGCTCTCAAATAACATAAGAAATAGAGGATCATGGGGGACCAACAGGCACCGTTTGGGGAAAATTTCTATATAGAGGGAGCAAGTAGCTTAAAAAGGGGAAGTTCATGAGGAGGTGACGTTTTGCTATTCCACACGCTCATAGTTTCAAAGATTTGTTATTCTGTAGGTTTGTGATTCGGAAGGTTTGTTACTCCAAGGTTCATAATTCTGAAGTTTCTTTTTTCCAAAAATAGCTATATAATTCTGCAAAGAAAAAAGAGATAACAATTCTGAAGAGGACATTAAATCCTGTATGGTTTTTTTTTTAATAACGCACCTTCGGAAGAACAAACCTGTTTTGTTTTATGAACCCCATTTTTCAGAATGATGAACTTCCAGATAAACGAACCTTCCGAATAGTGAACCACATTTCAATTTTGGAATTATTACCCCCCCTGGTATGAAAACCTTTGTAAACACGAGTACCTCTCAACAGAATGAAAGCTCAAATTCATTAATTTGCTGAATTACCTTGAAGTCTTATTCTCATCACAACATTATATGAAAGAAGCAGAAGCAAACTCTAACGGCATCAAAACAAGGGGAGCACAACTGTTGATAATGTCAGTCAATCAAATGTTGACATTTGCCATAATATATGTCAGAGAAACCGGTTTAATATTACATGTACATAACCTAATCAAGCCCTAATAACAATTTTCTGCATTTTGCATTCAGTGTATTTTATTTTTTTATTTTTTATTTTTTTTTGGGGGGGGGCCTTTACATTTCGCAACGCTGCCTATGCACGCAACTCGTTCCTTTTCATTCAGAACATTGTAAAGTCTTTACCTCCAGGAAGTGTTTCACAAAGATCCTAAAGTGGAGAGCCATTTGTAGCCTTAAAATGAAATATATTCAAAACTGAAAATCCATGTATTTTAGACTTTTTATGAATTCAACATCAAGATCGTAAAATCTCCTTGATAATAGAAAATATAAATGATTGGAATCAACATTTTATGCCGTATAAATAACTTTATAATACTTTATTAATATTTTTGAAGATGCTAACGGCTTTCCAAAATTGTTAAGTCTAACTTAGATATAAGTTCAACTTAAAATCTTTGTGAACACCCCCAGTATTTTCTCCTTGATAATAGAAAATATAAATGATTTGAAGCCTTATAAAATAATTTTTACAAAATATTTTCAAAGATGCTAACAGCTTTCCATAATTGTTAAGTCCAACTTAGATATAAGTTCAACTTAGAATCTTTGTGAAACACCCCAGTATTTTGTGTATCTTTTCACTTTTGTGCTTCACTTTAGATGGTTGTTTCTGAGAACACGCCTGAAGATAGAAAAGACATCGTCAAGTCGTCGGCCAGCAGTGATGACTATCTAACATCAAGAGGTGATTCTTGTTTCATTGGTCTAACAACATACCAGTCCTGCAAAAATGATGTTCCTATGTTCCTTTAGTCCAGCAGCCAAATTAGTCCTATGTTCCTTTAGTCCTACGGCCCAATTGGTCCTATGTAACTTTCGTTAAAGGTAATACAAAGTTTTGGTATGGTGTCATGGATTTGGTTCAAATGAACATATTGGAAGCATATGCGATCCTACAATACTCAGTGATCATTGTTGCGTTTGAAATCAAGTCTAAAGTTATGAAATTGTAAATAATAAACTCTTTATGTTGTATAGCTCCCTCTCAAGGTCAAGATATTATTTAAGCTATGAAACAATATTTCTCGACTAAAATCGACCGATTAGCTATTCCCATTTGGAAATTATATATCACAACTACATATTCTGAGATTATCATGGTCGCAGCATGGAGATATAAGAATATCTCCATGGTCGCAGCTAGCATTGTACAGCTGTAGGCGCTATTTGAAATTTATCAAAGTGTTTTAGGGGCTAAATTTTCTAGTGCTTATAATACATCCACAGGGGCATCCAAATATATAAAAAATTGTAAAGAATCATTATCCACCCAATTTTCAAAATTTCCCAAAACTTTGTATTACCTTTAAGCAACCTATTTGGTCATATCTTACATAAGTCCAGCACCCCAATTGGTCATATACATATTAGCTATTAGTCCTGCAGTCCAATCTGTCGCATGTTTCATTATTCAAAGCAAATCAACTGGTCATACATGTATGACCCAGGAAGTCCTGTGTAGTCCAGCAACCAATTGTTTGTGCCATTTATTTGGCAACCCAATAGTTTGTACAGGTTTTCTCCATTTAGTCCAGCTACCCAATTTGTCCTATGTTCCCTTAGTCCAGTAGCAGCCCAATTAGTCCTATTTTACTATGTTACAAATTGGTCCCATGCTACATTATTCCAACATCCCAATTGATCCTATGTTCCTTTAGTCTAGCAGCAGCCCAATTAGTCCAGCAGCCCAATAGTTGCTATGTCCCCTTATTCCAGCAACCCAATAGTTCCTATGTTCCTTTAGTCCAGCAGCAGCCCAATTGGTCCTATGATACATTAGTCCAGCAGCCCAATAGTTGCCATGTCCCCTTATTCCAACAACCAAATAATTCCTATGTTCCTTTAGTCCAGCAGTCCAGCAGCAGCCCAATTGGTCCTATGATACATTAGTCCAGCAGCCCAACTATTCCTATGTTACATTAGTCCAACAACCCAATTATTCCTATGTTACATTAGTCCAACAACCCAATTATTCCTATGTTACATTAGTCCAACAACCCAATTATTCCTATGTTACATTAGTCCAACAACCCAATTATTCATGTTTTCCTAGTCTAGCAGCAGCCCAATTAGTCCTATGCTACTTTAGTCCAACAGCCCCATAGTTGTCATGTCCCCTTGGTCCAGCAGCCCAATAGTTGCTGTTCCTTTAGTCCAACAGCCCAATTGGTCCTATGTTAGTCCAACAGGCCAATTGGTCCAACCTATTCTGTCTTCATTCTATTACAGGCGGCAGTGCAAGCTCACTGAAAGCTAAGTGGGAGTCTGGAGAAGTCCACAATGCTGATGTCACAAATGAAAAGACCGAGAGCAAACCGAAACGTTTCTCCGCTTACTACGAGGGCGATGAACAAACGAATGGTGTGGTCGAGCATGAGAATGGGATCACAGAAGAAAGGGAGGAGGTCGAGGAAGACGAGGAGGACGAGAGCAGTGCTGTAAGTCTTCCTTTTGAATACTCTACAATAAAAAAAAGTTAATAAGACATGATTTGTGAATGGAGACAGAGGAGCAGATGGTTTACTTCAAATCATCTGGGACCCGTTTCACAAAGCCTTTTTTCAATGACAAATATCAGTGACAAATCTGCTGATAACCAATCAGAAGCAAGGATTTCAGTAGCTTATAATAAGACTGTCATTTGTCACTGATGAAAAGTTTTGTGAAACACCCCCCGGGTCATCGCACTTGGTTGGGTGGTTGCGTTACACAACCTTTTGTAGATTTGCCGTAGGGTTTACACTTTTCACAAAGTGTCCGGTAAATTGGACAGACCATTTCACAAACATTACCCCCGACATTTCGTGAATAAAGCGACATGTTTTCACAAAAGGTCAGGCAACATGACCACCTGACCCCGACGTGATGATTGATGATTCAAATTTGTTTGTTTCTTTGTCTCGGGTTCTAAACAAAATCCTGGATTTAGCTCATGCTGCAATCATAATTATTAACCTTTAGGTCGATGAGTCAGGAATCCCATCACTTTTACAAGCCTGTCTGATTACCACAATATTTATGATTGAAATTGGAAATTTCAAATATCGTTTTCCCAATGTTTCTTATAACACTACAGTCTATATTAGGGAAAATAAGTATGGTAAAACCGAATACACAAGTTTTTGAGGTACTTCATGTGAATTGGCCCTTTTCTGTACCTTTTCACACCATTCTCGCCAATATATATTGTTTTCTGAGCATTATGTTTTATTTTAACGAGGTAGCAATAAGACAAAATATGATTGTTGTCAATTTGAAGAACAATATGTGATCAATTTAGCTCTAGAAATAAATCCTGTCCTGAAAGAGTTAGGCTACTCTGTTTTATTTTAAAAAGTGCAATTCTTTACTTTTTTTAGCTCTGGCTAGGTTCAATCACTGGTCACTATTATTTTCTATAAAAAAATATTTAAAAAAAAAGATATTCATTCATTTCTAACTCCAATGATTTTGCTACATCATTTTTTTCTTCTGTAGGATGCTTCGTGGGAGATCAAGGCAGCAAGGGCAGCAGCCATGGCAGAAATTGAGGATGAATGACCAATCAGCACCTTCCATGATTCAAATGAACCAATCACCATAAACTGCTTTATGAACATCTGTATCATGTGAAAAAAAATTGCTGAAAATATAACAGTGCTACAATTTTAATGATTATTAATATAATAAATGATAAATGTACATTTTATATCTCAATTCAATATTTTTGTTTGTTAATGACAACATTTATTTAGCATGGTTGATGCATAATTGCTTGTATAAACATGAATACTGGGTAATTAGATTGCTCAAAAAGTAATAATAGATTTTTAAAGTATGCATACATAGATGTAGACATAGGAATAATGGGCTTTCAATGGGGAAATAAAAGGGTTTTTATTACATTTTCTACTATTAATGCGGATGATACCCTTCATGTTGTAATGAATTCATGAATTTGTGAGATTCAAATCATGCATATTCAAGCCATTTCTCTCTTTTAATATTTTTAAAAGTGCAAACAGTCTGTTTTGTAATCCGGGATGTTAATATGTTACATGTTTGGACTTTGAAATAATCTACTACTCTATTAATCATGCAGCCATTATTGTCTATTTCTACTCTAGATATGATCAATTCCATGTTATATTTTGGTGAACAATTACTCAGACAGCCATTTTATTTTGTATTTTTATTACACAATTTTGAGGGGGGAGATCTAAAAAAAAGGGGGAAGACAGGAGATAAAGAGGTCCAGCTAAAAGCCAACCTTAATCCCATTTTCTGTGTCTTCTTTCATCATCTTTCATTCCTTCTCCTTTTCCCTCCTTCCTAAGACCTGCATCAGTTACACCAAAGAATCAAACGCCAGACCAACACCAGACTGACACCAGACCAAACAAAGAATAACGTTACCCCGAGTGGTAGGGTGTCGGTGTGGATACGGTTCGGCGGTGTGACCGAGGTGTTACTGCCACCCCTTTCTTAAACCTTTTTTTTTCACTCTCCCTCTCTGATTTTTTTCTCTGAAGTCCGATTGCCTCGTCAATCGCAATATCGCGTGTCCCTTCAACTGATGGGTGTTTCACAAAAGCTTTTTCAATGACAAATAACAACAAGCAGTGACAAATCTGCTGATAACCAATCAGAAGCAAGCATTTCAGTAGCTTATAACAAAAATTGTCATTTGTCACTGATGTCAAGTTTTGTGAAACGCCCCCCAGGAGCATGGTTTTTAAATAGCTTGTTTATGCATCCTTTCAACTACACTAGTAATTTCTATTCATCTGGTCCTCTTGGATTTACGTTTCACTTTCTAATGCTATTGTGTGTGTAACATTTTTGTACTTAAATATATATTTATGTATTGATTTCATTTCAGTGTAACTCTGGACTTACTTATTGCCCCTATATAGACATGTGAAACATGGTCTTCAATTGTATAGTTATGGGGATGGTGTTAAAATAAGTATTAGTGAGAGATATTCTTTTTTTTTAATTATATGAATAATATAAATCAGTGACAGCATTAGTTTGAACTATCCACATAATCTGTAGCAGTCTGTAGCGGTCAGAGACTTGAGGTTACATCAGATGGTATTTGGACGGCTTAAAGCCTGTCTGCACTAGTTTTGCCAGGAGGGATTAGACCACCCTGCTGGTCACTGGCAGATGGTTATCTCATCAAATCAGCTCTCAATTAACATAAGGAAAAGGGGACCATGGGGGATCAACGGTCACCACTTAGGCATTGTTGGCTATATAGAGGGCGCAAGTAGCTACACATAGTGCAGACAGGCTTTAAAAGGTACAGAGGATAGATTATCATACTAATTTAAGTTGTTATTTTTTCTGTAAAGTGATGGCAAGGTATCTCACTTTTTAATAGGTTACCCTTATCCTGAGTTTCATGGATTTGAAATTAACTTTCAAAATTGGATGATTATCCAGCCAGTCCAAAAATGCTAACGCCCTGTCATTAGAAAGTGCTGAATGCTGGCTACGAGTTAGGAAAAATAAAAGCCCGTTAACATAACTATTCATGTTAAAGCAACCATTTGACTAGGACCCCTGTCATCATTTTATAAAGACTAATAGATTTATTATATTGCCAGAGAACGAAAGTGAGTATTTTACATGAACTGTATTTACAGGATTTATTTTATTATCTTTTGTTTTGAAAACTATGAATCAAATTGTTTTTTAAGGTATTGCAAAGGTGTGGTAAATGTTATTTAGTATTTTAGGAAAATCTAGATATATATCTCATGTACTTTTTAATAATTGAATCAAACAAAAGCAATGGAAAGAACGAAAGTGGTTTTTCATTATTGTTTGTGCTATATATATTTGTAGTACATTTTATTTTTATTATGCAACTGATTTATGGTAACATTGTAGATTCTATTTTCACCATTGCATGTTTATAATCCATTGCCTACTGGAACCGGGTTGTTTCTGTATTAAACCTATGGGCAATGTGAGAATTCAGTAGGCAACGAGTTAAATAGATTCCATTACGCTAATATCCCACTATGAATACCGGACAGAATTCTCTGAGTCAACGCGGATAATTTGCAATCTTGGTCTGGAGCTTTCAAAAACCAACAGACAATACAATAAACGGATGAGACATTTCATTCTTATTTTGAAAATAATTCAGAAATTATTAAACATATCAAGGGGTCAGTGACACAAAGACGTAACTCCATTTTGGCCATTTTGAGAAAAAAGTGGTTTAAAGAAAGAGGTCCACTTGGGCCTTAAGGAGTTAAGTCTATGTTTCACTAGCCATTGACTTCAATGGGGTATTGGGTGGAGTTAAGTCTTTGTGCTTCCTGGAAAACCCACATTTTTTTGAACATTTTGATATCAAATACTCATTTGGGCTAAAATATGGAGTTACGTCTTTGTGTCACTGAATTCTCTATAAAGGTAAACTAGTCAGAGCTGGGCATGATTTCATTGTTAATACATACATTTCTTGCATTTATTTTGTATTTTGTGTGAATAACAAATGAAGCATTCCATTTCATCTTTAGGGGAATCCCCATGCATGATACAAGTATTATATTGTAGACCCATATATTCATTTATGTGTTAGGTAGTAATGCATTTTAATAACTGTGGATGTGTCAACCCCCGTGCATTCATTACCTGTAGTCTTGATTTATGGCATGCATGGCCCATGTGACCACTTTGGTGTTGGGTTATAATTATGATAGGTGCCATTATCTCCATACAGATATTTATATTATGCAACATGGTTTGTTTGTTTCGGCCTATCTGTATCAAACGATCTGCCCTTCACTGTGTTGCTGTGCCAGTCAAACTTCTTGCAAGGTTTTACGTCATGAAGAGCATGTTTATACTACAAACCTTAATGCATTTTGAAGAGGTTATTGAATTTAATTTAATACCATTACAAAATAGATTTATCTTATCAGTTGACACAAAGTGTAGACTACTGACCGTCTCACACATAATGGTGTCAGGCTGGTTTCCATTTTGGTGCTAGCCTCGTTTCCATTTTAGTGTCAGGCTCATTTCCATGTTGGTGTCAGGCTCGTTTCAATTTGGGTGTCAGGCTTTGTGTGGATTCACAGAAAGCTTCTCAACTGGAATGTGTGGTATGTATTAAGGGAATAAGTGATTAATTGTTATTGGTGTAAATTAAATTGAGACACCAACATAAAAAGGTTTAATCTGACTGAAACACTTACATGTAATGGTGTTTAAGTAGGTGTTAGTCAAACTGACTCTATAATAAGTATGAAAGATACTATGGTGTTTGTATTGGTGTCATGTTGGGTGTCAGGTTTAGGTTCAAGTCTCAAAAGCCTATTAGATAGATGGACTCTGGAAAATTGTTCTCCAGATTTCGACACCAGAATGAGAGTTGTGAGCTAGAGGACATCATGAATAATGCCACTTCATTATCAGTACAAAAACATGATAATTCATTTATTCATATTGTTGCTTAAACGCTGATTTCAGTTTTCCTTATGAGAGTAATACATAGGGCCTATAGAAATGCTAACATAGTAGTTCAAGTACCTACACACACTTTATTTCATTGTGCTGTTTAAAAACTCGCCATAATAAGTTAATAACTTTTGCCAGTACTAAAAATGGAATCGATAATTAGTATACAAACAATATATGTTATAATTGGCTCCTTTCACATACTATTCTTGAAAGAAATGAAGAAAAAAAACTTGTTAACCAATACCAAGGTTTACAAAAAATATATTAACAACAGTAGTCCCTTGTAGAGGGGTATATGCATGGTTTACTTTTTTTAAAGCAATTATATCAAACATGACGTAAGTAAAGTGGAATTGTACTTTTCGCCTTCAGAAATATAGAATTATGTGACATCCGAACAAATAAGTAATAAGTCTTTCTTCTGATCTGATTTTCCTTTTATTTACCATGTACTTGTTTTTTTTCTTCTCTCTCTCTCTCTCTCTTCTTATCTTAATGGATATTTTAGCTATAAAATAAATATTTGTTTTCTATTATAATTCATCTTTTATGTTGGTTACTTGTGATAAAAACGCTGTATTTAACACATGGCAACTGGGCCGAGCAACAGTATGAACAACAGTTTTAACTATAGGTCACTCCATAGTAAATGTTTCATTGTACTCACATCGTTACTGCATTTTTGCATCACATTGTTATATCTTTGTTATTTTAAAGCTTGGTGAATGAATAAATAAATAAATCGCGCTTTCTTCTTAAAAAGTAACTTGTTTTATTTTAATGTGGTCTTGTTTGGTTTGTATTAGTCCAGAATCTGGACGGTGTTATTTTATTTTGGTTTTGTTTCCCGATCTGTCCTTTCCCCCATTATATACCTTTTTAAAAAGAAATCTAGCCGTCTGATTGGTCGAAATGATTTAAGCCATGCCTACCGGTCAATAGTCTTTTAAAACATGCCCGCCTACCGGTCAATAGTCTTTTAAAAGATGCCCGCCTACCGGTGAATAGTCTTTTAAAAGATGCCTGCATGCCCCAATTAAGGGGCCGCAAGCCGCCGCATTAATAAATTTTGGTGAGATCCCCATTGGTTTACGTGTAAAAAGTTTCTTTGTGCGAGAGCGGATACCATACAGTTTTTGTGCGATTTGGTCGCTAATTTCAGGGGTTTTATATCCCCAGCTTAGATATCCCCATCGGTTTACGTGTTTAAAGTTTCTTTGTGTGAGCGCGGATACAAAATACAATGCAGTGTGTGGGTGTGGGTGCGATTCCCGAATGACTGTAACCAGGCGCAGATCCAGGATTTCTTAGGGGGGGGGGGGGCAAATTTGAAATTATGCGAGCCAAATATTGGTACGTTATGGTGACACCGGCAGTGGAAAAAAAGTTTTGGGGGGGGGGGGGGGGTATACCAAAAAATCCCCATCACCCCCACTTTTACATGCAGGCCCCGCTGAACGTTTCTCGGCGGGGGTCAAGGGGTGGAGCCCCCAGAAGCTCAG
The DNA here is from genome assembly GCA_035222895.1 of Strongylocentrotus droebachiensis. Classification (NCBI taxonomy): domain Eukaryota; kingdom Metazoa; phylum Echinodermata; class Echinoidea; order Camarodonta; family Strongylocentrotidae; genus Strongylocentrotus; species Strongylocentrotus droebachiensis. Next base: position 195,678 of record JAVYIG010003193.1, read on the forward strand.
GGGGTATAGGCATTTAATTACTGTCAGATGAGCATAGTTTGATACCTTATTTGTGACACTGGCAGGACACAAAGTGGTGTGGGGTCCAGGGGGCGGAGCCCCCAGAGCCTCAGGGGTTTTATACATTAAATTACCGTCAAATGAACATATTTTGATACCTTATTTGTGACACTGGCAGGACACAAATTGGATAGATAGAAGATAGATAGAAATGGTTTTATTAAAAACATCATCGCAGCCAATGGCTGAATTGCGATCCATTTCACAAGGTTATATACAATACAATTGCAATTCAAATTGAAATAACACAAAATATGACATAAATAAAAAATCCAACATATAGACATTTCATAAAAATTCATTGATCAAATTCAAATTTTTGTTTAAAAAGGAAAGAGATAGGGAGAGGTGTAGGAGAGGGAGAGTTTGAGTGATGACAAAGAGAGAGAAGGAGAGGAAGAGAGAGAAGGGGGACGAAAGAGAGAGAGAGAGAGTTGAAAAGGGGAAGAGACAGACAAAGGGTACCTTATCATTACAGATGAGGGGAGATGGCAAGAAATATTCAGCTATGACTATCAAAAATTCATTTACATAGTTCAATCATGGACTGAAATTCTAAAAACACAATTTATATTGGTTTTACATTTTATTCAGAAGATTTATAAAGTAAGGAAGAGAGCTGCACTGGAAGCGTTTTGTTTTACAAATGTATTGTTTAAACTTTGATTGAGATCTTAGAGAATAATTAGTGCTTTGTTGTCTAAGAGGTAAACATTCTTTAAATTGTGGGTGTTTGGCAAGAGCATTGGCAAAGTCTAAACATAACTGCTCACGTCTTGCTTCTAATGAACGTAGATTGCACGTTTTCAATGCTGCTTCATAATTTTCATACTGACGTCCTAAAATGATTTTGCAAGCTCTTTTCTGAATACGTTCTAAAGTATATACATGAGTTTTTGTTAAATTACCATTGAAAACCGGTACCCCATAATCTAAAATCGAACGAATGTATCCTTTATATAAGTAAAAGGTCATCTACAGGCAATCCATACTTCTTAAGGCAACGAAACATAAACAACTTCCTATTACACCTTTTTGTGAGATCGGATACATGACTATCCCACTTGAGGTTTGATTGTAAGATTATTCCGAGGACTTTAGCTTGATGAACATAAATTAATTCTTTGTCGCCAATGAAAATTGAAGTTTGTTCTACACAATTTTTTTCTACACAATTGGAGTTGGGTCCTTGGTCGAAGTCCCCAGAAGCTCAGGGGTTTTATACATTATATTATTGTCAGATGAGCATATTTCATACCTTATTTGTGACACTGGCAGGTAACGAATTGGCGTGGGGTCCAGGGGGCGGAGCCCCCGGAAGCTCAGGGGTTTTGGGCAATAAATTACGGTCAGATGAGCATATTATTATACCTTATTTGTGACACTGGCAGAACACAAATTGGTGTGTGGTCCAGGGGGCGGAGCCCTCAGAAGCTCAGGGGTTTTATACATCAAATTATCGTCAGATTAGCATAATTTGATACCTTATTTGTGACACTGGCAGGACACAAATTGGAGTTTGGTCTAGGGGGCGGAGCCCTCAGAAGCTTAGGGGTTTAATACATTATATTATTGTTTGATGAGCATATTTCATACCTTATTTGTGACACTGGCAGATAACGAATTGGCGTGGGGTCCAGGACGCTGAGCCCCCGGAGGCTCAGGGTTTTAGGCATTTTATTACGATCAGATGAACATATTTTGATACCTTATTTGTGACACTGGCAGGAAAATAATTGGCCTGAGGTCCAGGGGGCGGAGCCCTCAGAAGCTCAGGGGTTTTATACATCAAATTATCGTCAGATGAGCATAATTTTATACCTTATTTGTGACACTGGCAGGTCACGAATTGGCGTGGGGTCCAGGGGGCGGAGCCCCCGGAAGCTCAGGGGTTTTGGGCAATAAATTACGGTCAGATGAGCATATTATTATACCTTATTTGTGACACTGGCAGAACACAAATTGGTGTGTGGTCCAGGGGGCGGAGCCCTCAGAAGCTCAGGGGTTTTATACATCAAATTATCGTCAGATTAGCATAATTTGATACCTTATTTGTGACACTGGCAGGACACAAATTGGAGTTTGGTCTAGGGGGCGGAGCCCTCAGAAGCTTAGGGGTTTAATACATTATATTATTGTTTGATGAGCATATTTCATACCTTATTTGTGACACTGGCAGATAACGAATTGGCGTGGGGTCCAGGACGCTGAGCCCCCGGAGGCTCAGGGTTTTAGGCATTTTATTACGATCAGATGAACATATTTTGATACCTTATTTGTGACACTGGCAGGAAAATAATTGGCCTGAGGTCCAGGGGGCCGAGACCCCAGATGCTCAGGGGTTTTAACCATTAAATTACCGTCAGATAAGCATCCAGCCGTCCGCCTGAGGGCCCTAGGTGGGGTCCAGGGGGCAGAGCCACCGGAAGTCAAGGGGTTTTAGGCATTTAATAACGGTCAGATGAGCATTTTGTGGCACTGGTAGGTCACTAATTGGTATGGGGTCCAGGGGGCGGAGCCCCCAGGAGTTCAGGGGTTTTAGACATTAAACTACCATCAGATGAACATCCAGGTACAGTCCGGCAGCCCAGAAGATTTATTCAAGGGAAAAGCGCCGGAACAACTGACCCCATAGGCCGATGGGGTGGACCCTAGACCTCACGAAAATGGATTGCTGCCGGGTCTGAGCTGTGGTCTTCCCGCCAAAATCACACAATTTGTGACGTCACTACCGGAAGTTCCATTTTTGACAATGTACAGAGAGGTACACATGACACCATCCCATAAAACATGTCCCCTACCTATTTTGAGGGTTTTTTTTTTTTTTTTTTTTTTATAATTTGACTAGCCGATAGTATACAATACACCACAAAGAGTTTTCCCGGTGTTTGCATCCCCGAAATCGATGATTACGACGATAGCCTTAAGTAGCGACGTCGTCGACATCGGGCCAATTTGTCCGATTTTTTACTCAATTTCGGGTTCAAATATTGAAGTTTACTTTAAATAGCTTTTCAATTGCCCGATAGCTCTGAAACTTAGTTTACATACGGAGCAAGTTCCCCACTTTTCAGAACATATATGGATGTTAAACATATTTGCATACTTAAGGTTTTTTCTGACCATTTAAGTAACATGGTTATCAGGAAAATCTGTCAAAAATTAGAGTTTTGAGGTAAAATTTTAAAGTCAGTTTTGCGCAAGTACTGTGATTTAAAAATGTTATTCTATTTTCACTATTGTTAATTTTTGACTTATTGCACACCTCTGTTTTATAATTAAATATATTTAAAGTATGCTCAAACTTGTAGTTAAGTGGTCCCGTGGTCATTTCCATCATGATTTATTCAAATTTATGCAATTACGACATAACATATTTGGTAAAATTTGCATATATGTTGCTGAAAGTCGAATATACGGGGTTGTATATTTTACAAACATTTTACTTGAAGTGTTTTATATCAAGGAAATGATAATTAACCATTGATGTATTCAAAGATAAAGTTTAACTGCTGGAAAGTGAATTATCTTCGCCCAATGAAAAGCGCCCTCATCGCCAATGATATTTGTCATTACCAATCACTGTCGATTCGCTGGAAGCCTGCTGGAGTCACGGTCTCCCAAAACTATTGGGAATAGCATATCATCTGATGACAACTGATGTCAGGTAAGAATCTGTGTGAAACTCATGTAATACAAATGAATAAACTACCCCGATGTTTATGAACAACTCCTTAACAAATATATTTAATAGCGGTTCATCTTTTATCTGACCAAGTCAAGTAGATGATCACTTATTCATTTAATTAGTGTATGAGTAATGAGTGGAATGGTTAATATGATTACACTTTTGATTAAGAGGGTATTCAGATATTAGAGATGGACCGTTATGAAACTTGTGCCTGGGTAAACTAAGATATGTCATTCTAGTCTTATTTGGTTCTCCTCATATAGTTCATCAAGGAAAGGTAGACTCAGTTGTAATAAGTTTGAGACAAAAGTCCTGCTCGAAAGAATAAGACTTCTTTTTTTCTTCCCATGTAGGCCTGTAACAATAAAGGCTGTCAAATATGATCAAAGCCTAAATCATTTGAAGTTGAAAATTACTGATTTAGTACTCGATTCATCTAATCTATAATCATTCTTCATCAAGTCTTTCAAATAGCATATACCGTTTGTCAGAAATGGTAAAACGATGGAGGCTAGGATAAACATTATATAGTATGCTCAGGGAGCACAAATTAGCTTCACACAACATTGTTTATGAAGTGACCTGGCTCATTTCAAACATCACCACTGGTCTCCGCTCATGGCACATTGTTTACAAAACATGATTCGGCTAGTCTTTGCCCAATGCTTATCATTCAAAAGACTTCACATTCAATAAGATATCACCTCAGTTTGTCGTTTATTTATGGGGTAATATTAATTTATTATACCTCACAATGATACTGGGATTGCCAGTAATGTTTCATCAACTTTTTGCTACCACCAATCAAGTACCTTGCTTTTTAACTCTACAGCCAAAAGTCTTTGTTACAAATTTGAATCTTTTTCACAAGGAGCTCTTTTTATGGTACCTTTTCACGAAAACATAAAAAAACAAAACGAAACAAACTGTAAAGTACGAAACCTCTGTGAAAGTTTTAATAGCTGAGAACCCTGGACTGGAGATGAATGAGGGATATTTGTTTGGCAAAGCCCCTTCCTCCCCTAAGTTATCAACCAGAGCCTATATCGCTGCCTTCTAGAGAGAGGCATCAATTGTGACACACCATATAGATATGTTGGTCTTTAATCTAGGACAGTTGCACTTGCAAATATATATATATTTGAATGACAACTCCGTAAAACCCCAAAACAACAGCAATAGCCTCTTACGAAGCTTTGTTACTTTATGGCACATTACGTTTTAAAGGTGGAGATGGCTAAAACATTGATGATTTGATGTTCTTATTTTTGTTTTAACCGGACAAAAAATAATAAAATCAGTGTGGATAAAAGTTTTCTATTAATTTTAATTCAATTCCATACTAACACCCCATGTGTGGGTTGATCATGTTGATATCTGAAAGAATACAATTCATATGGTATTACCGGATGTTAAATTTTGGAAGGATGTGTTGGTGGTTTTTCACATTATCTTAACTTAATTATGATCTGTACAAAATCATTATCTCTTTTATTCCTTAAGGATCATGGCAAGTGACACATCGACTTGCTTAATCTGCAAAGGAACAGAAGGAGATAACTCTAATTTGAAGGATTTTCAAGCAAACAACTGGGACAGAGTAAAAGATGCTGCCAAACGCCGAGTATTACTTCAACATGACCAGTTTTTCAGTCAATCCGCCGAGATCAGCGCCACTGAGAAACCAGATGGCAAGTATTACCATTCAAGTTGTCTAAGTCGCTTCTGTGCCGTAAAGAAAAAGGCATCTTCATTGCATGGGTCGTCCGAACCGTCTTACAAAGCAACTCGCGCAAGTTCTAGTTATCCATTAAGCAATACAAGAGGAGTCCTTGAAGAAGAATGCCTTTTCTGTGGCCAGAAAAGGAAGAGAAAACTTCGTAAAAATGAGCCCCTCAGCCAATGTATGACCACAGATGGAAGCAGAACAATCATTCTTGCCGCGAGAAAAAAAGACGACACAAGGATTCTTGCGCTAGGAGAGGATTTAGTTGCAAAGGAGGCAAGATACCACAATTCGTGTCGACGTGAATATATAAGAGTAGAATCAACCGATGATCAAGACACGACCACCCGGAAGAAGCACACTGAGACCTTTGAGAGATTGTCACAATTCATCAAGAATGAGGTAATCGTAAACAAAACTCCTATGCTGGCTTCAGACCTTTTCCATTTATACAAGGAGGAATTCTTGTCACTTGGAGGGAACAGAGAAGATATCGACAGATATACTGTGCAAGGCCTGGTAACGAAGATAAAAGAGCGGTTTAAAGATATTACCGTTGACAAACAAGCAAACAAAGCTGGAAATGTCATCTTCCATTCGTCATTGTCATCTACAGAAGCGTTTGCTAGGTTGACAGGAATCAGTGAGAAGGTTGAGGCAATCAGGTGTGCCGCAATGGTTTTGCGCACCGAGATTCTCGGAATGCCCCCGACTAAAACTCCGTCACCGACATCACTTCACACTCTGAAGGAAAATGCCCCTATGATTCCCGATCTGATTTTATTTTTCTTCCGTACCCTTGTCGGTGGATTACAGGCAGACACAGGAGTAGAATCAAGTCGTGATGTGGTTGAGAGAAAAGCAATGGCTTTGTCATCGGATGCCATTTTTAACTGCAGTCGAGGGAATGTCAAGCCATGGAAGCATCAAACCATCGGGTTGGGATTAGGAGCACTGACAGGATCAAAGACCTTAATTACCATTATGAATCGCTTTGGACATTGCATCAGCTACGATGAGGTGAAGGGACTTGAGACAGAAATTGCCTACACATGCTCCAACTGTGATAGGGAAACCCCAGCAGGCCTTCATTTGCTAGATGCATTAGGAACAGGTAAGAATGATTATTATGATGATGAATATCATAAAAGCAATTATACTACTATACTGCTCCTACTTTTGCTACTGTTATTTATAATGGTAATAAGAATAATGATTATATTGATGATAATAATAATGAAGATGATGATGATAATATCAATATTTCTCAGCATTGTCAATATATGTAATTTTTAATTATCATTTCAGGATTAGCATGGGATAACTACGACGTCAATACAGAGACCCTTGATGGTAAAGACACTCTTCACGCAACGGTGGGAATATGCTACCAAAACGAGCTGCCTTCAGAGCCAGTCCCCGAACCATCAGATTCTAAGTCACCCGGGACACTTTCTGGGCGGAAAAGAAAGAGCTCGGCGGGAAGGAAAAGAAGATTCCACCGTTCTACACGTCGCTAAAACAGGCAAAATTCAAGCTTGGTCCATCAACCACCATGACTGCGTGCACTGAGATAGTGCAAAAGGAGAAAGCAAAGATTCAGCAGGAGAAGTTGGATTTCACGTGGCTCCTTCAATCTTCAACAAAGAAGTTGCCCCTTCATACTGGCTTTTTCTCCCAATATGTGACGGATAGCCTCCCTAGAACTACGATAGCTTATATGGACCCCATCTCTCAGCCCCCGACAAGAAACGACGTAGTACAAGAAACGATGATGCGTTCTGTAAAAGTTTCGCAGGAGACGAAACAGGGATATGCGGTCGTTACCTATGACCTTGCTGTAGCTCTGAAGGCATATTCCATTCAAGCCCTGCAAGCGCCAACCTTTGATAAGGTCATAGTAATGCTTGGCAACTTTCATCTAGAGCTTGCGTATTTCGGAGCCCTAGGAACCTACTTGGCTGAATCAGGGATAGAATATCTCCTCACCGAGGCTGGTGTCCTGGCCGAAGGATCCCTTGCTGGTTTCATGAAGGGCAAGTTCTACAACAGGTGTACGAGACTCCATCAAGTTCTGGCTGCTGTGATGGAACAATCATTGCTGTCCAGATACATAGAAACATTGGAAGACGCAGACCGATCTCTGGTAAATGATGTGGTATCTGACAGTGACACCAGCGTCGAACACTGCCAACTTCTTGCAGACAATGCTGCACTGAATGATCTCCAAGAGAAATACGAGCGCTTCTTTCAGGATGTCATTGCTGGAAAGCATGGAGGCACAGCAGCATATTGGGCCATCTATGTCTACCTCATCAATAGAGTGTATCGAGATCTTCAGCGCGCCGTACGGACGAATGATGTTGATAGATACATCCAGATCCTCCCAGAGGTGATCGACGTGTTCTTTGCTTTGAACCGGCCAAATTATGCAAGATGGGGATCCCTTTTTCTCAACAAGCTTCAGAATATGGATCCCAAAGCACGCGAGATTCTAGAGGCAGGAGGCATGTCCATTCGGCGCACGAAGAAATCCTATTCAAGATGCGCAGTTGACTTGACCTTGGAGCAGACCGTAAACAGGGATGCTTCTTCTCCCACGAAAGGCATAGCAACTTTCACTAATTCACACAGTGCTTTCAGAAGATGGGCTATTACTCTCTCACAACGAAGTATGGCACTTACAGCACTTCGTGAACTGGTCAGTCTTCATCAAGGGGAAGAATCAATGAATCAGCTGACAAAACGGAGAATCGAACGGGATGATGCTGACAAGAAAGCTATAACACATACATTGACCAACACATGCAACCCATTTGCCACTGGCTCTCCTGCTGAGCTCATCAATGTTTCATCAGGAAGAACTGCAAAGGATGCAACGAGTGCATTTCTCCTTTCAACACTTGAACGAGGAAAACATCTTCGACTCGCCTTTCAAGATGAATGTGCAGCTGATACTTCACGGTTTCTGAAGCCAGTAACACGGATCAAGATGTTAAACTTCGCAGCAGAAAACGCCAAGAGATCCAAGACGGCAGTACGGAGAGTGAACGCAGCTGAGGGAGCCAGGGATGTCTTTGGGCGAATGTTAGCTGTTGCCGCTGATTCAACTGATGCACTTGACCTACAGCACATTCTCAGCTTCCCACTCACAGAAGTGCCTCTTTCACTTGCCCATAGTGATGGGACTCCCCTAAAGACGGAGAAGGCAGCTTTGACAAGAAAACTTGAATGCAAACAGGAAGCAGCGCTGTTGCCTACAAATCTCCCCGTGATCTCAGCTAGTGTGATTGATGGTGGTATCATCATTCATGAAACCGTTCTCCAACATAGCAAATCAACATACGGAATCATGGCCAAGGATCTTCTGGAAAGGGTTTGTTCGAGTCGCGGAGAGCAAATACACCTAGTGCTAGACAAGTACCAGTCACCTTCCATCAAAGACCCAGAGCGAAATCTACGTCAATCTACCTCTCAGCTATTTATCATAACTGGACCTGATCAGGCCCAGCGTCAGAGTGGCATAGAATTACTCAGGAGTAGTTCATTCAAGGAAGAATTCGCCAAGTTTGTTATGGAAGAATGGAGGAAGCCAGAGTACGCAGCAATAGTCGGGAGAAAAACGCTGTATGTGTCCCACGGCGGAGCTTGTATTGAACTGAAAAGTAATGGGGACAATCAACTTGAGATAGATCAGCCAAGTTCCTTCCAATGTCACCACGAAGAGGCGGATACTCTCATAGCTTTCCATGCAAGGGAGATTTCAGACGGCAACATCCTTGTCAGGTCGAGTGATACAGACGTCTTTATTATCCTGCTTGGGCTCTGTGGGAGGTCAACATGGATGAACATCATAATGGACTATGGTTCTGGCAATAACAGGAGATACATTGATGTCTCAAATGTAGCTGCCCTTCAAGAAAATAAACAACCCGGTTCAACAGAAGCACTGATCGGTCTCCATGCCCTGACTGGATGTGACTTTACCTCGTGTTTCTTCAGAAAGGGGAAGATGAAGCCCCTACAAAAGATGGAAGTCAGTACCACCCACATGCAAGCGCTTCGATCACTAACAAGCGAGGAGGTTGATGTCCCAGCTATTACATCTTTCGTTTGCTCGTTATATGGCTGTGTAACATCCGACATAAACGAGGCCAGATGCAAAGCTTTCAAACGGATAAGCAGCGGAGGTGAGAAGGGCCCTCTTGCAAAGTTGAAGAAAATAAACTGTTTCTTCTCTCCCCCCATGTGCAAAGACACTTGGTAACCATATCAAAAGAGCCCACTATGTTGCCAGAATGTGGAAGAGGGCTGACCAGGCGGAGCCAACCGGTGGATCCCGTCCTTTGGACTTTGGCTGGAAATCAACTAACAACTGCTTCGAACCAGAGTGGTACCCAGGAAGTGCAGTCCCAGAGTCTCTCACAGGTTCACCTACCACACCTACAGAAGATGATGACAGCGTCCAGGATGAGGAGGAATCAGACGATGCTTGGAGTGAGGAAAGTGATGAGAGCGATGTCGGAGTCAGCGATGAAGAAGACTCGTAATGCAAGATGCTATCCGTGAAACATGTCATTGCACATCTCAAATTTGATACATATGTTTTAAATTCATGACGAAGCATTTCTGACACATGTATAGGCCTGGTGAATAGAAATTACACAACTGTTCACAAAAAAAAGTGATGAAGATCATTGTTCCAAATTTACAAATTTTAGCTTGAAGGACTGGCATAATATTGAGGGTCTTCCTTATTCTCATAGGGCCAACTTGTGTCCAATGCTTCTACCTTATCTTCTGGAATTATGAGGTAACATAAATAAAACAAATTCTTTACTATTTTTTATACATGTGGTATACCTATACAGCATGAGTCAGAAAAAAAATCCCACATTTTTGAAATAATACTGAATTGAAATAGTAAAAAAAAAACTTACTCACTCTGTATAATGGAGGATGTAAAAAGAAATAGGTCCATAACACCATATTACAATTAAAGTGAGGATTACACGTACATGGGTGAAATAGAATGGAAAACTGTTAAGATGAATAGGATTTTTTTTAAACAGTTTGCACTGCTCTTCCACAACATTCTGTTTTGAATCGCTACAGTAAAAGAAAATACAAAGAGGCATACCCATTATATCTGAATAAATATCTTCTTGGGTTAAACGAATATATTTGACTTTTATCTAGAAAAGTATAATATCAGTCATAGTGGATGTATGAGGAAGAATGACAGAGATGGTTGGGTAGCACATGAAGGGATATCGAGACCGAAATTGAGATCTATAAAGAGAGAGAGAGAGAGAGAGAGAGAGAGATAGTGGAAGGGAAAGGGGATAGAGAAGTGTGAGATAGAAAGAAAGAGAGAGAGAGAAGGGGTGGTGTTGTACGAGGAGATATAGAAAACAAGGGAAGAGATATATATACACTTGGTGAATGCTATCCTTATATATATATATATATATATATACATGTATATAAAGGAGAAAGAGAAAGAGAGAGGGAGAGATAGGGGAGAAAGAGATGAAGTTATGAGAAAGAGAGAGAGCTTGTGTAATAAGAGAGTGAATAGTGACAGACATACCACAAAATACATTACTACATATCAGAGACACGAGATATTAGAGTATTGATACAAAATGTGCGAGGGAGAGAGGGGAGAGAGAGAGAGAGGTTGATGTAATGGAAGAGAGATAGAGTGAGGTGTAGGGAGGGAGGGGGGAGGGGGATGGGGTTGAAGAGTATGTGTAAATATTATTAGTATCAATCAGTTCAGTATGATATTTTCCCCGTACAGCGCTTGTTTAAAATAC